>JABFEB020000113.1:18709165-18730598 GCA_019775895.2 Stomatorhinus ivindoensis
GCCGGTACCACAGCACATTCTCCGCGCTGCACGCCGGTACCACAGCACATTCTCCGCATTGCACGCCGGTACCACAGCACATTCTCCGCGCTGCACGCCGGTACCACAGCACATTCACCGCATTACACGCCGGTACCACAGCACATTCTCCGCGCTGCACGCCGGTACCACAGCACATTCTCCGCATTGCATGCCGGTACCACAGCACATTCTCCACGCTGCACGCCGGTACCACAGCACATTCTCCGCGCTGCACGCCGGTACCACAGCACATTCTCCGCATTGCACGCCGGTACCACAGAGGGAAGCTTTGGCATCCCGCAGGACGGGCGGCATGTGCGCCACGCTCATATGGGAACGTGAAACAGGATATCTTGCTTAGCTGGATAACTTCTTGGATTTAAGGTAGTTTGGGCTAAATGTAAATGAAAGAACATTAAGTCCATTTAGCCCAACAAGTTATCTGGCTAAACAAGAAATCCTGTTTCATGGAACACCCCCCATTAGTTAATAGAAAGATTGATGAACAGACTTAAGTTTATGTTTACCGTATAAAGATTTCCTTATTTCACAGAGTAAGCGTCAAAGTGTAGCCAAACTCTGTAAGCTCAGCAACAGAGCCTTAAGTGTTACATCTTACATGTTTTTGCATTTGGTAATTCACTTGGTAGTGACTCTGTAATTACTGGCTGTATTTTTGTTTTTGTAATGGCACACACTCAAACATTCAGCTGCTGGACCCAGCACCCGTTTCTCCTCCTGTCCTTCACGTTTTTTTGGAGCAATTTGAATATAGTGGTTTATACTTTCTAATGAATACCATCAGTGAGGCAAAAAAAAAAGAAGCTTTTTCAGTCAGGACAGGTTATTGTCAAGGAGCCCTGTGTAAATATTGTTTATTAGTCAGAATACACTGGCATACTTTGTAGCAGTAAATGCATATTCATGCACACGCACTCAGTTCGACCACCCTGGGTGTCACAAAGGCTCACCAACAGAATGCAGATCCTAGGGTTACAGTGTCCCTGAACAGCAGGCACCAGAACACCGTGAGGTCTCGTCTCAGCCACTGTGTGGTTTTATAGCTGAATAAGTTAAAAAAATATCCCATTGTGCAAATAAGCAAACTGTGTAATTATGCTACATAAGTGATTTGGATAAAAGTATCCTCTGAACAGTGCAAATAATTACTGCATTGGCAGGAGCTACAATACTGTGATGGCTTTGAGCCAGCTGCTCTATCTAAAAGCCAGCCTCTATGTCCTTCAGAATTGTTTGTGGAGAATCACCTCTATGCAAAACCGCAGTCAAACTATGTGATTATTTTTCCAGGTTTTGGCCATAGATATGGGTGCAGAGATGATCTGATCTCATATAGGAATCTTGCTCTGGCTGATTCTCAGCTTCTATGATGAGATCTGGCAGGAACATCTGAAAAGAAGGATCATCTTACAGAAAAGCCAAAACCATCACAGTTTAAGACTCAAGACACAGATTTCAACACCATAGCAGAGAAAATTCTCAGCGTCTTCCCTTCCATATGTATTCTCTATTATAATATCTGGTCACTTGAAAATATAGTAATGAGTTCTCCAGAAGTTTTAGTCTACTGTAACTCTGATCAGCCTCAAAAACAATGTATGATATACGTAGATTTTTCCATTGTCATTAGCCACTTTTATTGTGAGGTTCAGTTTCAACCATCGTATGATGCATTGGGCTGATGTTACAGTATCTGTGGATGAGAGGTCTCCTTGTGGCTTTGCAGTCTCTGATTGTCACTGCTTCTGTGCAGTTGCCGATTGGTCTGTTTTTATTGAACGTGGAACATCTGCACAGAATGATCGTGCAAATCACCGGCAAGGAATATTTGTATGGAACATCCGTGCGGAACACCTGGAAACAATGTTTCCATGGAAAGTCTGTTCGGATTGCCAAGGCAGAATATGGGCATGGGATGTCTGCTTGCCTTTTAAGGGCAGATGGGTTCTTGCAAAGCAAGTAAATATCTTAGTCGAGACCTTGTTCAATAATGACATCAGCATGTCTGGAGATAAACACAGTGAAAGAACTGATACCAAATAATTTAAGACAAGTTCCACCGCAAATTTCATGCTACATTTGCTCCTGTCAATCAAAACCCAATCATTGCTTCGTTCGTCCCTATTGTACCACCAGCTGATTAAAAAAAAAATCTCCGGAGACTGTGTTGAGCATGATGAGAAAGTGTGATACTGTGACCACTAGAGGGCGGTATCAGTCAGCGCACTATGGAAGTGCAATCGGTTGGCGATAAGGGCCTGGGGCATTCGTTGGTAAGAAACATCATTATCAGCGCTGAGATGCCCAAACAGAAAGCACTTTGGTAGATCCATGGTGGTGTCAGGGTATCCAGTACAGCAAGCTGGCTTGCAGGTGTCTTGTCCTGCAAACTGGAAATATAAAGACAGTATTATGTTTCAATCTTCGAAAATTTGATAGATCTATAGCCAGATACTTTATTAATTCTGAAGGAAATTGCAGAAAAAGTCAAGTGTGGCCCGTACAAGGAACAAACCTACGACCTTGGATTATCTGCTGCAGGAAAATTTATTACCGTAACAGTTGAAGTCTATGTTTAATGGGAAGTGAAATGAAAAAGTAAAATATTTCCAGTCTGAGGCTTATTATTTTGAGTCTGAGTTATTATTAGCACAGTATTTTAAATTTAATTGATTGATCATGGAAGATGGATGAGGGGATGAAGTCTGTGTATTTGCTTAATCACCATTTACACAAAGTAATGTAGAGAACTTCTTTCGGAAAAAAATCAATCTGTCAGCCATGTAATATCACATTATGCAGTGGGTTTTCATTTTCCTGGAAAATGCAACTGTTGAGTAATAGCACCTCAGGGACAGACAGACATTCACACTCAGAAGTGTTCCCGTTTCCAGAGCAGAGAGCATTTTGATGCGGACAGCATGGACATTAAACGTTTTAGACACTACTGGGGCACTGCAGCTCAGCTGATCTGATCTGCCCACATTCTAACCCACCTGTATTTAGACAAAAGGGGTAAGATAGTTTTAAAATTTTGGACTTTGTGATATAAACATCATAAGAAATACACATTTCAATATGCCAGTATCCTCATGCTTACTGAATAAAACTGTGATTATGTATATATGTAAAGTTATATATATTTGTATAAATGAAAAGTCCAACAGGATTACTGAGAAAACCAAACCAAACTGAGCTGAAAAGCATCAATGAAAGAAGGATTCCAGTGAAAAAAAAAAACGGTGGATGAATTATTATCTTTCCATGACACAAGACAAGAAGATTATAAAAGGGTATAAGCAGCAGTTAGAATTTAGAAGATGTACCTGGTTGTGAAACCATACTTAGCTATGTTTATACGGGAATTAAAAACACATGTTTTGTAATGATTTTTTTGTCCAGTCAAATTCAGTGGCTATATTATTTTGTTCAGTGACACAGTCCAGCTCAGCTGAAGTTACGCAGTCAATAGTAATTGCACTATTTTTCACTCTCTTTAGCTGGTGTAATGAGACCCCAATGCACACCTTAGCTGAGCTTCTACGTACGCTGAACTTTGACCATGGATCAGGCCCATCATACCTCGCCTGTACCCTGCTGTACCCTGCTGATAAATTTGGCCATTGGACTACTTCCCCCTCCATTTATAATATGTAAAGTATTTTGTGAACATATAGTTACTTAAAGAGGTTCCCATTGAGTTGGTGCTTAAGGGCCCACAGATAATTGACTATTCTGCTACGCCCCCCCCCCCCCCCAATGTAGATAATGCTCATGCAGTTAGTGACACTATCTGAGGATCCATTCAATCACCACAGCAGCGTGAACTCCATTCACACCAAACTAAATACTAGTATTACGGAATGTACTACTATGTCCACAGATAATACTTCCAGCTGTTTGATTGTAATCCATTTTTCAACAGTTCTTTGAAAAGTCCAAAATGAAGGAAGATACAAGTTGGGGGACCACCTAGTCTGTCACATGGTTTATATATAGGATGCTATTATGTGGATGTAAAAACTGCAATTACTTACGTAGCCAACCTCTGATAGGTTAGTCACACAAGTGAGCGTAAACAAAATCAGCCTCCCCGGGTTTTTTGACAAAGAAGGAAAATGATAATCTGGATCCCTTGCAAATTGTGATTCATATATGATTTAAACTGAGGCAGGTAACAAAGACAAATTTAACATTTATTGTGTGTTTATTCAAATGTAGCAGAAACAATCATAAATATGACAGCAGCCCAAAGACAAGGAGGTAAAAAGTCTCGTGGTAACGCCTTACTTCAGGGGGCACACATAACGTATCAGTTCATGCTTACTTTTCTTCACCAAAAACCAAGTATTAGTTACGTACTGGTCTCATGTTCGTGCATTTCATGCAGTTACTACATTTGTTCATGATTAGTATATGAGTAATAACTGAGTTAATAAGTTACTTGTGTTCCCTCAAGTAAAGTGTTACTGAAAGTTGGTTATCATACTTCAAATGAGAGCATTTGGTAAGCTTGCTATGTTTTGTAGGGGTACACTCAGAAATTTATTAACAATTAAGGTGAATCTTGGTCCTTAGCAAACTAGATATAGAAACTTGTGTCAGTTTCTGTGTGTTATTTGACGTGCATTTTTGTAAACAGTCTTACTGTTGAGCATGTATCACCTTTGCTGTCAAATGACTGTACCCCTGTCAATTCATTGGGGTTTCTTATAAAACAAATGCACTACATTTCTTCAGAACATCTGTCTTAACCATCTGTAAGATTAAATTAAAGAATTCTATAGGTTTAATGTCTTTTTGTCAAGTTTTTGCATTTTTGATTCCACTGCTACTAATATCTGGCTGTACTCCATCTTGCCAGACGTGAATTCCTCTGGCTTTCACGTAGAGAAAACATTTGAATTTTCATCAACTGAGCCCAGAAACATCAAGAGAGATGACGCAGAGTACAAATAATTGCCTCAAAGCATTTAATAGCTAAAATTAGCTCCAAACAGCCCCATGCAGGGAGCCAAATCTTTCAGGACCCAAAGTAAATCACACTCAACCAAGTGTCACCTAAATGTGCAAATACTGGCAGGTGAACTTATTGGTTTTCACACCAATCTACTCCCGAAGCTTCACTGGTACAATTAATTAATGGACCAAAATATGTACAAAATACTGCAATGATATTGTCTGAACAAAGTGTCCTTGAAAATCCTGTATTATTTGTAAAAGGTGAAAACAAACAAAACTGTTTTAAGTATTTGCAATGGGCAGATTATTTGAATGGAAAAGTCTCAGATTAGCTACATTTGAGACACAATGGCAGAGACATGCTTAAAAAGTATGGGGGGGGGGCAATGTAAATGAAGCTGGTGCAGGAGTTACAGAACGTGAGAACATTTACACGCGGCAAGCTGTGCCGATAAGGCGTGTCTCACCTTCCCCGTGAGTCCTGCGGAGGTCCTAAATCACCGTCAGCCACCGTCAGACGGCAGGCGGGTCTCGCAGCAGCCCCCCTCTGGGGGGCCCTGTCTCTTTGGGCCCCGGGGAGCAGGGGCACCAGGATCTGAGGCCTTTGTGAAGTGTGGCAGACGGTAGCCAGGACTCCAGCAGCAGGCTCCGGAAGGCAGCATGGTACTCAGGACTGTGGCAGTAAATGATGGGGTTGAGCCCGGAGTTGAGATAGCCCATCCAGTTGAGTAGGCGGAAGGTCAGGATGGACAGCACTCCGCGTTTGTAGACGCTAACCACGTTGGCCACGAAGAAGGGCAGCCAGCATAGGGTGAAAGTGCCAATGATAATGCCCAGCGTCTTCAGTGCCCGGTGCTCTCCCACCGCTGCCAGCTGGGTTGACCTCCTCTTGCTCCTGCCCCGTTCCGCCTTGCCGTGCCACGCCAGCTCCGATGGGGCCTCTGTCGCGAGCTTCTCCCGGAACCGCTGCCGGCTCCTCCGTATGAGGCGTACCTGCCGGCTGGCCACGAGGAAGACGTGGACGTAGAGGAAGGTCATGACCAGCAGGGGGACGTAGAAGGAGATCACGGAGGAGCCGATGGCGTACGCCTTGGTGGTGACGAAGTCGCAGCAGGTCGAGTTGTCGTAGCAACGGTTCGCCTCGGTGTCGTCGGCGTCGCGCCACATCTGGCCCATGATTGGCACAAAGGAGATGAGTGCCGACACGAGCCAGACGGCGCATACAGCCAGCCGGGCTCGCCGCTTGCTGAGCAGGGCTTTGTGGCGGAGCGGCTGCGTGACGGCCACGTAGCGGTCCACGGCAATGACGCACAGCGTCTCGATGCTGGCCGTCACGCACAGCACGTCCACCGATGTCCAGAGATCACAGGCCGTCCTGCTTAGGGGCCACTCCCCCCCCAGCAGTATGGCAGCCCCGGGGGGCACCACCATCACGCCGACAATTAGGTCGGCACAGGCAAGTGACGTGATGAAGATGTTGGTGGTGGTCTGCAGCGAGGCATTGTGGGCAATGGCCGTGATCACCAGCAGGTTACCCAACACGATGGCGATGGTGATAAAGATTATGGCCAAGAGCAGCGTCAGCCATAAACCGGGAGCCAGAGGATACATCTGTGTCTCGTAGCTTGACATATTATGGCGCATGTCCATTTTGCCCGTTTTTAGTTGGTCAGTTGGTCAGCAGTACATACGAGAAACCGGGGTGGAAAGAAAAAGAAAAATATCGGACACCCAGAAAGATTTTCTGGAAGTCCTGGGGTAGCAAAAACGCCATTTTCCAAAGCCTAATGGTCCAAATACATAAATGCTTGTAACCTTTTTTGTGTAACCTTTGTGGATGTGCTAAAACAATCTTTTAATCTTTTAGCCAGTATCAAAGTACAAAACTTTAACCACGTATTGAATTTAATTCACAGGGGACAGAGGAAATCAAGAAAACACATTCTCAGTTCTCCATTTCTTCTGCAATAAATGCATTTGGGATTCGCCTTAGTTAATTGTTGCAGTCACGTAAACTACAGAAGACATGAACGTACCCAGCATTCGGATGATGTATCCTTATTTTTGACTTCTTACGCCAGTTATATCCATCTCTGTCAGGGAAAGAAATGAACGGATGGGAAGATCTTTTTCGAGTTCAGGAAAGCAGTGCTGGTCTGTGTAGTGGTGCTGCCGTAGCGGAAAGGTGCAGACTGGGTGTGAACATTGCGCTCCCACAACTGCTCGCTCAACTCCGCATCTCACACACACACTCACGCTTTCTGAGTCGCACATAAAGATACCGGTCCTTCGATGCTATTTTGCGACTTCTGATTGGTTCGCAACCTAAGGAGGGAGCGGGTATGTGGGCGTGGCATCGGAATGCCTTGCGAACGCACGCTGGTCTCTTCCACCGCAATAAATTCGCTGAGTGTCAGTGTACTGCGCTGTGAGCATCTGGAGTACAGGCTGTGTTACTGTCAGCTCGCATTACTATTTGTTTCACTCTTTGTATGACCTAATCTACTGTCTGGTATTTATTACTCTCTTTCATCGTTTAACACGGGCTGTTTCAGACAAGTTTTGCACAGTCTATTGTTCCGAGTATTCATTGAAGTTTTCATGGCGAACAAATTTGGCCTGACCTACCAATGCGCCGGTGTCCCCTGTAGTATCTGGCTTTATAAATAGTTTTTTGGTGAGATCGGCTAGGGGACCTTTTCTTTACATGTAATTTCTCACCAATTTTATTCTAAAAAAAACTGTCAACCGCGCTTTTAAAAGCAGCATTTTTTGTTTAAAAGTCTGGTTTGAAGCGTTATCGGCAACAACCAGGCAAACCCCAACAAAGGAAGGATTTTAACTAGATTATATCAGTGTGCTCCGTGCTTCTGTGAGCAGAAATGCATCAAATTTTTTTGTTTACCTTTCTCTCGGTAATTCTTAAAACCTTCGCAGACAAGCTTATTTGCTGATAAAACCGTGTCAGTTTCTAGCTTTAGTTAACTTCGCTGTTTGGACATTGTTTCGCGGTCGAATGGCATTCATTAGTCCGTGTTCTGTAACGCCACCGGATGAATCTAGATTGACATTCATTTAAACGATCTTATGATAAATATTACCAGAACATAATGGACTCGGTCTTTTAAACGGGGAAAAGTGGTGTATTGGACTGTGGCCTGTTGGGCATCTGATGTGAATACGAGGGAGCAGCCTATGGAAAAGTTGTGTAAAATCAGCCCGCTCTTACAATATAAACGGATTATTAACTGGAAGTGCTTATGTAACAAACACTTTCCCCCTTGTTTTAGCTGTAGGAATTGATTTTCTGGAGACCATGTTGCGTGCTCGGAAGTCTGGAAACATAGTTCTTAATCCTGCTCCCCGATGAGCTTTGACTGAATGGAGGAACGGTACCTTTCAAATGAAGCAAAACATGCCTGCCAGTAATCCGGAGATCGCTTGTAGTTGTTGGATATTATGATTTTGAAATTTTTGTAAAGTACAATTGATATGTTTTGGTCGTTTTGTTTTTTTTCATTTATTTGTGTACATTTAGTTTAACCACTTTAGTGTAAACTAGGAAGGAATTCTGGGGGCCTGATTCATTTTGACAGCCAGGGAGGTGGTGGTGGGGTCCCAGAAAACAAACCCGTCCTTGCTTCACCCCCCAACGCCAGCAGCCCTGGTGTAAACTTCTTAGCTAGCATTTATATACCTGATTTATACTCACAGCTATCCTTATCAGGTTAGGGTTTTAAACCTTCTTCAGGGGTTCTACAGACATTAAAAACGTTAAAACTGAAGCATGTAGTCACTTGGTTTCAAGGTAAACCAGAATGAAAGAAGTAGGACACAGAAATATATCAGCAACCTCTGCTGTTTTTTGGAGGCGGGGGCCTGTGATTATCCTCTCATAAAATGTCCCACCAAGGCCTCTCCTGATTTTGTGGGGCCCATGGCAAAGTGTCAGAATGGTGTCTGAGTGCTTTCGTGTGGGGGTGTCAGGATCAGTACCCATCTTGTCCCATTCGGTCCATTGTTTCCCCATTTGGCCTGCAGGTGTCGCTGGTCATCCCCGCCTTCCCTGTGTTTAGTACCTTTCCATCCTGTGTGTTTCTCTCTGCTTCCCTGGGTGCCACATGCTTCAACAGGCTAAGTGTGCAGTGGAGAACCATATAACCTTACCACCAAGTGGTTGTGCTGTAGCTGTTAGAGTTCTTACGGCTGCGTTTTCTGTGGATACCCCTTTTTAGTTAGTTAGCTCTTCATTCCCCTGTTTTGGTTCTAGTTAGTTGTAGCCCTTGTTGGGCTTTGTTGCATCCACTTGTCTTTGTTCTGACTCATCGAGGGTCCTGTGTATTTCTGGTGTCTTTTGGCTTCAGTTGACAACTTCCCTTGTGTTCTGAAAGCTGGCTGGTAGACAGTCGGTAATGCTCCGTCATTACATGGGGGAGGCCTGGCTCCTGTACTCCAGGGACCTGTTTCACAAAACAGGATTTCTTGCTTAGCTGCGTAACTTGTTGGATTTAAGGTGTCGCCTTTTAAGTTGGCTTTATCTTCATTCACTTACATTTAGCCCAGACTACCTTAAATCCTTTATGTCTAGAAAGTCCGTTATCTTTTGGAGTCCAAATAAACAGCTTGTTAAAAAAACTTTTCTCAAAACTAGGCTTCTATTTCCGTTTAAAGAAATGTTTTCCCTTCATTGCTAGAAACAGACCAGTACAGAGCACCTTCCTACCAGTATCAGATTATGATGATGTAGTTAATATTCATGCAGCCACCTTCATATTTAAAGAAACTAGATGTTATATATCATGTAGGATTGAGGTTTATAGCTCGTGCAACAGCAAGAACACATCACTGTAAGCTATATAAGATGGTGGAGTGGACATTGTCACATCTTAGAAGGAAAATGCATTGCCTGGTTTTTATTGGACAGGCTTTAATGGGCAAATTACCTTAGAAAATATGTAGCTTGCTGACATTCCGCACTAATACATACAGAACCAGCCCATCAGTTAAACTTCTTCAACCTCCCACCGCACGCACAAAACTGAGGAAACCCGCCTTTTGTTCTTATCTACTGCATCATATTACAAAATATATTAAATTTAAACTGCTTGCCTTCTCTGAATGTGTTTAAAAAATCTCTTAAACTCTGAACTTAAAGAACAGTGTCATTGTTTTGTATAAATTAATTTTTTTCTATGTACAGTTTGAGTATTCGTATGTGTTTCAGTCTGTGTTCATAATCGTCTCTGTATGTATGAATATGAAACTTGTCGTCCTTTCTTCTTTCCTGCCACCTTGGCCAGGACTTCCTGGAAAAAGAGACATTGTATCCCAGTGGAACCTTCCTGGTAAAACAAAGGATAAATAAATAAATAAACAAAATAAAAAATAGCCAAATTAGCTGGCTAAAAGAAGAAATCTTCCTTCATGATACGGGGCTGAGACCAGCCGCTCTGGAGTTCCTGTGTGCACACTCTCGCTTTAAGTATTTCTCAAACCCGGTCCATGCTCTGCACTGTGTGCTGTAGCAGTGCGCTGAAAATGCATTTTTAAATCTTAATTCAACTTTCGGCATTGACCTGGTTTATAAACCACGGGCAGCCATGTGTGACAGGAAGCTCTAAGTAGACGTTAAAGCGCAGGTCGCCCTCCTGAAGATCGAGAGGTTTTGGCAAACGACCATCCAGCCTGACAATCAGCTGCAGGGTCTACGGGAGTCGACGTGACAGACCTGCCTGACCTCTGCCAGGAGGGGTCATCCACTGTGAACACAGTCCTGCAGGCCATAAGCTGCCTTGTGCAGGCTGAGGTATTTCCTGTGTGGGAACCCGCAGCGGCACCAGAAGACATCCAGGAGGGTGACTCTCCTCCGTCTGTGAAAGCCGCTGTCGGTTCATTCCCATGCTTAGTGCTGTTGAAGTGTTCTCACAGACGAAACAAAGCTCATTTACTGATTTCTATGTCGATCACACCACACTGATATTTCGACAATAATAAAAGTCACCATAACCATACCAGTAGGAATAACAAGATGGAATAGCTGCACACCATGTGGGATGAGAGCTAAGGCTGTTCTGGATTGATGTATGGTGTGTATGGCCAGTATATTTTCATCCATCCATCTATCTTCTTGATGCTTTCCCTGGTCAGGGCAATTGGGGGGCTGGAACCTATGCTGGACTGGTAGGCCAGTTCTTTTCCCCTTAAACGCTGACATGCTATTAGTGCTATTGCAAAGTCATCAATTACGAATACAGTATGTAACCTGGTAGGTTTTTAGCCAGTCTGGAGAATGACTGCTGACTTCCTATTTTGTCATTTAAATCTGGAAGCTGTTTCTGAGTTCTTTGTTGAGTCCTGTATGGCAATACATTTTAGAAATTATACTATTTTGCAGGTCGTACCAAGACATACAGTTTGAATGAGTACCGTATATTTGGTGGTGTATGTCCCAGGATGGATGAATCTTACTGTCGTATCTCTAAGTAGCCTTGATCTGTTGAAATATCCATACATCTTCCAACTGCTTGTCCTGGGCAGGATGTTGGAGAGCTCGAAATGAAGTTCATGGTGCATGAGTAAGGAGCGACCGATTCGTTGTTAAGTAGTATGATAGCCTGCGGATAGCCCGTCAGATTGCAGACTATATCAGTTATACACTATGGGCAATTTAGAAACAGCAGTTAACCTAAATGCATGTGTTTGGATTGGGGAAATAAAGTGGAGTACCTGCAGAATGTGCAAATTCTACAATCACAGAACCCCGATCCAACCCCAGGCTTGAAATACCTGCCTGCATAAATGCGATAGGATTCTGTTGCTTTGCATCTGACAGTCCTACATGTTGCCAGAGAACATTCTCAACAAACCCCTTGAATAGTTTTTTTCTGATCATTTTCCAGCAGGTGCTAGAGGGGGCCAGATCCATTCCACAGTTTTCTCGCTTCCATGCCTTCAGGACATGCTTGTTCTTTGACTTCTTTCAGTAATTGGCCAAAGGTTTTTGTGGGAGAAGCAGTCCTCCATCAGGCCTTTACCACCACATCTCAGAAATGGACTGATTACATGCCAGCTGCCTCCCCTGGGCGAGCTGGATTCCAGCCGCCTGCCGCCGTTCCCAACAATTCCGCAGGAGCAGCTGTCGTGTTGTGCGGCTAACTGCTAATGTTCCACGCATTCGACACAGGGGAGCGCTGCACGTCTTTGGAGACCCTGTGCATCTAGTTTACTGACTGTGAGAAGCTGGGGTTTGACAATGACTCACAGAAGTGTGCCTTGGCGGGGGTAACGACCGACCACAGCTGTGTGGAAGAGGAGAAGAGAGATTTAACATTCTGATATATTGAAGGTGTTTGGAGATCAGGGTTGGTTTAAGCAGATCTTTCGTTGTGACCAGTCCCATATTTGTAAACAGAATTCTGGAAAATGAAGACACTTTTGCATTGATGTAGCATCAGCACTGTGATCTATGTGGACTTATCAGAATGGAAAACAAGAAAGCAGAACTTACCGTAAGTCACAGAAGGAGTTTGTTCTCTGATATTACTTTGATTTTCGGCTCTGGGTTAGGTGATCACCTCCATGACAGAAGTATGTCTGACTCATTAAGGACACCAATCTGTTTCTGTGACTGGAAGTTTCCCAGAATGCATAGCACCACACAGTCCAAAGTACCGAAAGTGTTACATCATAATTATCGATGCTACAAGCATTTTTGTTATTTCATCTTTCGGAATGAAAGTGTTAAGAAAAAACGGAACATTTTGCTGTTGTGTAGGATGTCACTTAACACCTGTTGTCTACAGGAAAGGTCAGATACCTGAAGCTCTTTTCCTGGAGTCTAGACTTTCTATTGCAGTGGTTGAATGTATGGATATTAAAAGAATTGTATGTGGAACAGGGTGTGTTGTTCAAAGAGGCCAGTGAGACCTGAACTCCATTAGCTGATCCATTTTACAGCCGATGGAGTGACAGCTGTTTTGCCACAATTTCATTGCCATTGTACAGAACAATAGTGCATGTGACAAATAAGTCTTGAATCTTGAAATAGACGTTGAACTGTGTTCCGATATTCTTGCTTGGAAGGAGAAACTCTCTTCAGCCATTCATGTACCGTACAAGATGTTCTCTGATGTGCTGGTGTCATACAGATAGATGATCTTGATTGTACTGGTACATCAAAAACGGGTATGGCGTAATTACATTATCAAAAAAGTTCACGTACGTTTTCCCACAAGCCTGCTAGCTACCCACTTCCTGTTTCACTGTGCTTAGATGGTGCAGTGCCACCGCCTTCAGAAGTGACATGCTTGCATGCACTCTACCTTTAGTGTGACGTCCTCCCTTGTGCTGTGACTTAGAGGTCACACAGAGAACTGACATCAGTATGTTTTTTTATATATTTCTGGGTTCTTTCTATGTTTAGATTGTCATGCTCGCCTTGTGAGTTATGACAGACAGCTAACAATTCTTGATTGCCCACTGTTCTCGTCGATAAAACTGTGCTCCAAGAGTAATTGACAGTGTAGTTGCCAGGACAGTGTTTAAATCTCATGATTCGGACTCAGAGCTTTCAGGTAAACACATTTACTGGCCTTCATACACATGAGCAGGAACCCCCCCCCAACCTGGGACATCCATCCAGTGTGCCAGGTCGTCTGCCCACTGTCCAGGGAGACCTGAAAACAGTTCACTGCAGGAAATGGGGAACCAGTGGGTCTTCAGCCGCTCATTAGATGGGCAGTAAAACTAGGGCACTCACAGAAAAGTGCGAAAACTGGATGGCAGTCGCACAACACGCCAGCTGTGGAATGCTAGATAATCAGGACCATGAATCCAAGAACAGGACACCGGCTAAACAGGACCAGAAATCCAAGAAGAAGCATGAGCCTTAAGATACTACAGTATACCGAGACTCAAATGCACTAAGCCAGTGAAGCCGCAGGTACCTGACAAATACACAGGAGAAACACTGACCGACTACACCAGTGTTTCCCATTCTGGTCCTCGGAGATCCATAGAAAATGTGGAGAGTCTTGCTGGGAGCTGGGAGGGAGCAAAAGCTTGAACAGTCTGTAGGTCCTGGGGGGACGGGGTTGGGAAACAGTGAGCTACACCAAGCCCCTCAAATGAACTCTGATTTGAATGCCACTCTGTACCTTATGCTGCGGGAGTCATAGCAATGACTGAGTAGCAAGCAAAATTCACTACTCTGTTTAAATAAGCTTGATCTCTAATTGCCACCGGCTCAGAGCAAGATCATAGAACAGGTTCAGTTACCTGATTACTAATCAGCAACAGGTGTGACAGTATAATAAACAGAACAGTTGACTTGTTGTCCCTCAAATTTGTATCTTTTTTAAAGTACTTAAACTGAATTACTAAATAGGCAGCTGTATAAGTAAATGAAGCCAAAAATGTATGTATAGAATGCTGAGATTTTATTGATGTATAGAATGCCTTTATTGTCATTTTGTAAGTGATATCAAGTGTATATCAATGAGAGCAAATTTCAGCCCCTTAGCGCACCTGGATGTGTTTGAGAGTAAGGGTCTTTCTCAAGGGCTCAACGGGATATTGTTATTCTTGGTGCCACAGGATTTTGGGCACAGAGTAACAACATGCAGTGCCACGCCTTACCCCCTCATCTGGCCAACCATTAATGAGTAGAACATATGGTCTGGTCACGGTCTCTGGTTAGTTGAATATTAAGTACGTCAGTTAGTGTGACACATTCGATGAGGACTATTATTGCTCAGGAAATGGCTAAAAGACGTAATGATTGACCTCTGGCCTATGAGCACAGAGCTTGGTGTGACATCTGCATGCAAAGCCGTATTCCACAGAGCATGCCTGTCGATTGGGCGCCGTGATTCGACACCATTTCCTCATGGAACATTCTGAGCTCATGACGGGGACCTGATGATTCCAACAGGAGCTAAATCACTTGTGAAAACAGACTGGATGGTTATTAAGACACCTAGTTTTTTGTGTAACTCAAAGTTATGTCTTCAGTCCTGCCACTGTTCTTACAGAGAGGCTAAAAGGCAGAAGCTGTGGTTTACAATATGGTTTACCTTAGACTCTGTCAAAAACAGAGTCCAGTCAGTCTCTGGGTACCTCACCTTCCCTGAGTTTGCACCGCTGAACACTGGTGATCTCTCATCTTTTAGGTCTCATTCTTTGCTCTACAATTGGGAAGAGTCTGCTACGTTCTAATCCCCCCACTATTGATACACCATGGGTGGGAAATCAGATAATCAGACAGTGCTTGTGGACGTAGGCTTCCTGAGTATCAAGCATCTCCTTAGCAACCCCTCAGCAACAAGCATTATGGAGATGAACCCCCCAAAACAATACCCCCCCATGATTTAAAGACTCACTGCTGTAGGACTTGAGTAAAAAATACCTCATTGCCTGTTGTTGGAAGCGGAATTTGTGGTGATGTAGATCTTTGTCAACCGTGCAGACAGATCGCGGTTAGAACACTGGGAGGAAACAGGAAACAACAAAGGTTGCACAAAAAAGTAGCCCCTTAAAACATTTACCACAGTTCTTGAAATAGTTGTACTTTCCACCAAGACCTATTCTATTCACAAGCAAATACGACGGTTAATACTTTTGTCTTGACACTTTTTTTAACTGAATGGAAGACGGAGCAGAGGAACTGACGCAATAAGTGAAGAGTATTATTTTACATTAATTTAGCTTCGTGGAGCAGTTCTGAATCACAATGGTTCAAGAGCACTGCTAATGAAAACCAAATCTCCCAAAGTGAGGTCTCACTCGGGTGTAAACCGTGGGGACTCCATAAGGGGCCCACGTAGGGGCTGTTTGGCTCAGCGCATGGATCTGCAGGTACAGGCTGAAAATGGGACCCCATCAAGTTAAAATCCTGTTTCTGACTAGCGGTCGGCTGGCCTTCAGTACAAAGGCCTTCAGACTCTGCTTTACTTTCAGCAGTAATGGGGTCTAACGGAGAGCGAGGGAATGTCTGCAGCACCTTGTGATAGATGGCCTCATGGGCTCTTGTCCACTGGCCATATAATTTATGATCCTTCTGGACTGGTGCCGGCCTGTTTCAGGAATGCACTTCCTTTAACCATCTCGGGATCGTTTGGTTCCTGTAGTATTGTCTGAAAAGAATTTGGGACAATATTTTGTATATTTGGTGGCAGAGTGGCTCAGTGGATAGCACTGGATAGCACTGGATAATAGTGGATTGCACTGGATAGCACTGGATAATAGTGGATTGCACTGGATAACACTGTTGTTTGTGCTTCTGGTGGTTGGGGGTGTCTGTCCTACCTCCACTGTCTGTTTCTGGATTTTGTATCTTTTCCCTGCATCATGCTTGCATGTTCTGTGTTGAGTTAGCAAGTTATATCCATATCAGGTTTCCATATAACAGAAATGTTATATGTGCCATGCAATTGACTAGCATCCTGTCCCCTGGCTGTCCCCCCCCAAGACCCTGACCGGGATAAACTGTTGGATGACACACAGTCAATGAGAATTTGTCCATTTATGCAGGTAAGTGTCCTGCATAACGTTTCTTTAACACCTCGACTTCTTGGGGATCGTAATTCATTACATACTTCAGATATCTGTGAGCCATTCTAAAGGTGCTGTGCATTTCCTCGATTGGCCACTAGTAGGCACTTTTATTTACCTAATGAACACCAGACACGCTATCATGTTGACCGCTGCTCAGGTTTTCAGGTGCTTTGGCAGTGATCACAGCATTAAGTCTTTCTGGGTGAGCTTGTGCTGGCTTTGTCTACACTCCTGCTGTCATTCTCTCCTGTGCCTTTAGACCGGGCCACTCACACTCTCCCTGGTTGATCGGGGGTCATTTACAGACAGCAGTCTGTGCCGTGACTTGTTTACTTGAGTTGGCGTTCACAGTCAAGCGACAGCCACACCCCCATCTCTAGGAAGGGAATATGAGGAGAGTGCTGTGTTGCCTGAGGAGGGCATGTGGGGCAGCAAGGGGAATGTCATTGTCACAAGGGTGGCTGTTATTGGCAGGTGGCATCCTGCTGCTGTGCCCGTGATCCAAGCTGAACTGTCAGTAAACATCCATTTGTAAGTCTTGCAAGCCGCTATGTGTATAAGCATCTGCTAAGATGTGATACAATTTAATATTAAAACTGGTCCAAAATTTGGTCCAGACTTCACAAAGAGTTGGCCCAACCTTTGGGCTGATATCCATGATGTCCAGAGGCCATACCCCCGAGAGTGGCTGTGTCATCATTACAGATGGACTTGTGTGTGACTGATGGCGAGTCGCACAAGCACTCTGTGCTGCAATGCGCTTCGCTCTCTGTTGTGAAATCACACTACGGCCAAGGATGCATTTATGGATACAGTAGAGACTCCCCATGTCCTGCAGCAGTTCATGAAACTGCCACGTTTTCAGAATTACGATTTTCCGATTGCAGTCATACATTCAGCACCTACTGGTCAACACCTCCCACTCCTTCTAGTTGCCTTCTAGCCAACCAGAAACCAGGAAGCTACACCTCATTATTGTGCCCAATTCAGTGTCAGCTTTACCGTGTCCCTCTCATTTTGCAGCCTGAGGGACGCAGCTTTGAGCAGCATAGCCTGAAGTCCATAGCTGGGATGCAAACATAGAGTGACTCCTTCCCCTGCCCTGAATTGGTATTGGAGGTCATCTCCTGAGGCATTCGACCCTTTCTTTGGGGGGGGACGCGGGGGAGATTAGTGAAGGAAAGCTGAAGTTCCTGGCAGTCATGACATGGTACAAGTAAGCCAAGCCACGGCCTTGTGGTGAAAGGGGCGTGGCAAAACAAAATGGACCAATGGCAAAGCAGAAGTATCTAATCCTGTTTTGCCTTCTGATCTGCCAAATAAGTCTGAGGATAAACGTGGACAAACCAAGTTGCATGCATTTGCTTTCCTTATGTCACAATAATGAACCCAGACAGGGACTATAAGCTGAAGTGGCATAAAAGCGCAACATTATATACTCTCAGTAACTAAGAGATTAACGACTGAATTTCTGCTTAACAGGACTTTTAAACATGGCCACCATGTTTACACTGGATGTATTCTAGGACCACGCCTGTCACTAGCTAAGCTGTTAGCATGTTTTTATATGTCTGGTGACAGCGCCGGATTTAAAATCACCCTAATGACTCACCACAATGAAAACAACATGCTCATTTTCCACAAGTTGCCTCACTCCCACCATCGTCAGTTACGGAGAGGCTCATCGGTCCAGCAGTGAACAGATTAACAATTTAAAGGCTATGAAGGTTCCCATTGTATTGGAATTAATTGTCTACAGATGTGAAATAAGGATAAACTAATATAAGCCGCTGAACCCTGGGGCTTCCATCTACACTCCAGATTCTTCTGCTGGCTTGAGAACCTAAATTACATCTGTCAGGCTTGGTGTGGACAAAGACAGAGGATGGGGGCCAGGATCGTACCGCCCTCGGCAGCAAAGTCACATAAAACGCTTATTTGGATTTATCAGGGAGAGTAATGCGGCATGTCTAGTCTGGAAAGAAAAACCAGGTGAATTCTTATGATGGATTTATTTGCTTATATTACGTCATTTCTTAATAGATGTACTTAATTCCGTGAAATAATGATTTGTTATTCCTAATTAATTGGAAGAAACATTTTTTGCTGTTTGGGGAATTCATAAATGAACTGAATGAAGTTTAATTAACTGCATATTACTTTGTAGCTGGTACTTGTACTTCTATTGCCTTCTAATTGATAATAAACACAGCATTTAGGTAATTACTTTTAATCATGTCAATAAAGCTTACTGAGTGAGGCTGGCTGGAACAAACAGCAGAGTACACTGTGGTCCCAGAGGTGAGGTTTGGAAACCAGGGGCTGGAAATGTGAGTGAAAGATTGCAGGTTTGAGAATCAGGAAGATTACTCCTGTCGCAATTATCCACTTCTTTAGTAAAACACCCAAATTAATACATGGCTACAGTGTCAAGATTATAAATTTCCTGAGGGTCGTTCTATGAAAGGGTTTGGAAAGTAGTGATAATGAGAGTAGAAAGAATAATGTCAATTAACATCATCATCGTCTAACTGATGGTAACTTGCTGCCAGATGACCTTTGACCTTTAACCTCCCTGTCAAAAAAACATACCGCTTAGTGTTTAATGTGTGACCTCCTGGTGAAAAGGCATGATCTGTGGCCTTTAGCATGTAAGCCCTTGGTGAGAAAGCGCAACCTTACAGTGTCCTACAAAAACACCACTTTGCTTTGCCACAAAGCTGCCTGATTTTTTTCTCTCTTCCGATTCAGTTTTTCCATGTCTCACGTATCATAGAGTTTGGGCTTCATGGGCGTGATGTTGCTCCCCATCCGTCCACCTGACCGTTGAGCAGGAGCATCGTCTTCGGCGGTGTGCTTGCCTGACACAGCTGTTTCCATTTTTCTCCTGTGAGCTCATGTCTCCGCCCAGGCTGAGATCAGAGCTAATAGACACCGCCCACCTGGTGCTTCCTACAATCTTTGGGGGCCATTATTAATTAGAGAGAGATGAACCAGCCCCTAACAGGCCGGTCCTTCATTAATGCTTTGTCATCTCATAGCTATGTCATATAATGTGTACCTGATGCATGTGTTCATATTGTGAGATGAACTAAACACATTTCGCTCGGGGAGGTATCCTCTGAACCTGGGAGGTGTAGAATGTCACTGTTGGGTCCTTGAGCAAAGTCCTTAATCTCCAATTGTTCCATGGAGTAACTGACCCCACTTTCACAAGCGATGTGTGTCACTTCGGATTAAAAACATCAGCTCAACAAACAAAGCAAATTCCCATTTAAGGGTAAGGTTCTAAAAGCCAGGGGCTGGGATTGTTTGTTGGAGAGTGTTGGCGTTGCATATGAATAAATTTTGCAGGGATCGGCAAATTAATATATGTTCAGAGTCTAGGTGTGTTAAGTTGTATACATATATACATACGAAATACCTGATCATAATTATTGAGGATGCAAAAATAATGATGTTTTTACCCAAACCAGTACACCTCCTATTTTCATGGATATTTATGTACAGTCTTCATGAACCCTATGTTGGAAAGTCGATTCGGTGAATAAAGTTTCAAAATAGGCTCATCTAGCCCTGAGCAAAGTGGGTCGTGTGTTAGTGACAGCATCCATGTGTTGTCATTGTGTATAAAGGCATTTGCTAAAAGAGGAAATGGTGTAATGTAATGCTAAACTGCCTCAAAATCTCAGCCAAAGTCAACGAGCAGCTGGCCAGAATCTTCTGCCTGTTAGTCGAAGCTCATCCTGGGCTGCAGCTCACGATGGCCGCTGTGCAGAGTGCATGGTTACTGCGGCCGGATCTCTACGCGACTGACAGATGGACGGCCACGCAAACACACTGTGCCCATGGGCAGATCAGGATTCATTAACCACGCATTCCCACTGCATTGTTATAGCAGTGCGGACAGAAAACAATCAGTCAGCAAATGAGCGAATGTACATAATCCTTTTAATCTATTTTTTTTCAATTGCCAATTAGCCCTGTACCGGTTATCCCAGGCCCAGCCTCACTTAACATGAAAATCATTAGAGGACCACAGTGGGATCGGCTGCGATAAGTGACCACTAGGTGGCAGCAGAGCCAGAGCCGAGGTCAGTCGAAGAGCAACTATGTGGGGTGGCAGCCATTATCGCACAGATGTAAATTTCCTTAAACTGCTTCAGAACATCTTAGCGAAAAGTCGGATTTCGAACATAGATTTTTATGCAGTGAGTTGTGTCTTTGAATTTTAACTGTTTGTAGATCTCCGCATTATTTGCATTCCCCATCTCCCTGTAAGTAATTAACTTATTTAACACAGGTGTAGGTACCATGGATGGAAAACAGCTGTTATTGAAAACTGTAACAATGGAGATACTATATTTACTACATAAACCCTGTGTATTATGAGGAACCCGGTAATATTGTGTATCATGATACACATTTATCATATATGCAGTGGCACCTACAGAAAATCTTGAGTTGGCCATCAGTGGTCAGTTATATTTTTAGGGGTGATTCTTATATGGTTCTTAGAAAATAAAATAATGGATATTTCCATTTTTATTATTTTGACGTAAGGTGGTAACAGTGGGTAAGTACTACTATATGTGTACATTATGTGTTATGTCTTAATTAATGGAAAAAATAACATACATGTAATTTATCACTGGCCATAACAGAAACATTATCTTGTGCTCTGAAGATGCTGAAGACTAGTGCCCGTTCCACCAGCACCACCCACTGGACATGAAAGGTATCACAGGTAATATCTATCGCGGTGGTCACATGTTGTTCTTGACCTACTAGGAAACCAATCAGTAATTCACGTTTTTTTTTTTAATAATTCAGATCAATAATGTTAATTTCCTTCTTGTACACACGTGCATTTCAC
>JABFEB020000113.1:18730628-18742281 GCA_019775895.2 Stomatorhinus ivindoensis
TTCACTCCCCCCCCCCACACACACACACACACACACACACACACAATGAGCATGCTACAGAGTGAACACTGGCAGTCCAACATGGAACATCAACACATGAATGAGGAGCAGCAGGTCTATCAAAACATCATAGAAGATAATCTTTTATTGGTTAAGGTATATGGGTTACTTTTTTTATTTATTCAATGTAACAAAAGTGTAAGGATTCCCTAAAGCACAAGACAAGAGGAACAAAATTAGGAGTAAATTTTGGCGGGATTATGATGTCACGAGCCGCGTCCTCCATTACTCCCCTCCACACAGCACCAGCAGGATTTTCCTGTAATCTCCTGAGGTGTCACCCTGCCAAAACAAACATTCAGCTCAGGCAATCATTTACTTTACAGTACAGTTGAGCAACACATCACTATTCAAGGCCAGAAAGGGGAGATTCCTGACTGCTTGAGTGAGCGACTATGCCAAGGTCTTGGGGTGGCTGCAGGAATCAGGCCCTCACCTTGATAAAGGAGTACAGCGTCTTGCCATACATCTTGAGGAACTCTGCCTTGATGTCCAACATGTCGATCTCACAACGTGACACCATGACCCGGATCAGAATGCTGTCTGTGGTGCCCAGACCCTGAAGACAGCAGTAATCAGAATAACTTAGAGTTTGTTTATGCCTTACAGGCTAATTTTCTGTTTTATGTAATGTTGGGGGGAGATTGAGAATCTAGTTGACCTTTGACCCCCGAAGTTTTATTCTGCCTACTCAGCCGTTTTTGGTTCCTGTCCACTGTGGTTGGTTCCCCTTTTCTTTCAAGCACTATTCTGCACAAGCGTTATAATGTATCGCTACACCCTCATGTCAAGTGCCTCAGGGATCCGATGACTGTGGCGATGGTTTACCTTCATGGATTTATACAGTCGTTCTGCGAAATAGCTTGGCCTGCTTCGAATGCATCTTACTGTGGAACACAGTGTCACATGTCACAATCTCAATCTGTCAGGTGACTTGATTATTCAGATGCTCCTCAACTTACAATGGAGGTACGTTTCGAAGGACCCATTGCAAGTTAAATACTGTAATATTAATACATGATATGATAAATAACTGTCACTGAATAAGTAAACGAACCTTGTTTTGCACAGAAACAAAAACCCGTACCCGAACCTGCGATCACTACGGAGATGGAAAGTGTGGCTACAGATGCTGCCGTAGCCCAGCATCAGTAGAAAGTATCATACGGCATATTATCATACGGCATATTATCATACGGCATATTATCATACGGCATATTATCGCTAGAAAACAGTTCGCGATTCACAGTCTGACCAATGGCACATCGCTATCATGCCACTGTAAGGTGGAAATATTAAAGTCGAACCATCAGAATACAAGGAGCACCGGTATTAATAGTGCCTTTGTGATGTGAAGCCTTTATTATAAATATTACATGGCTTGAATTGCTGCCATAAAAGATCAGTTGTACAAGTATGTGAAATTAATTCTATTAATTTAAACATGTAAACTGGGCAACTAAATATGACAACTAATGTTCAGCAACATGCTGTGCATGAGCCAATAAGTAGTTTTTATTCTTTTTATAAATCAGATCAATTAAGTGAATTTCTTTTTTGCATTATGTGTGTACACACACATTTCACTTTATGTCTGAGGCATTTAGCCTGTTGTCATAACGCTAACAGACCCGTTATATTAGCGCACAACCTGCTATAAAAGCAGATGAGGTGGTAAGTCATGTGACTGACCGATGGCCAGGAAGACCTCCTGCAGGGTGCCCGACATCTCCCTCTTTATGCTCTCCTCGATATCCCGCCCAGAGACCTTCTGGTACTCATCAAACACTGGGGGGGGGGGGGGGGGTTTAGAGAGGACAATGACTTGGGACTCAACAAGCCAGATGTATATAGATCAGTACAAAGTATAAGCTGGGCCTGTGACGGACCAGACATTTCATGCTTAATTCATGTGGTGGTACCTCGGAGCAGATGGTTCTGGTTCCTCACACACAGCACCGTGAGGAACTTGACCTCATCGGTGCCCCATCGGGCCTCCCCAGCCTCATAGATTTCCTGGAAAGGGATGTGAGAGTTTAATGAACCCAGTGCCTCTCCTGCATCCACCTACAAGACCTCATTTGGGTTCCCTGCAGCCTCCTCACCTTGGCATCTTGCTTCGCCAGGGTCTCATTGACGGTGGTGCTCTCGTCACGTCCAGCCTGTCGATCACAGCACACATTATGCTGGTCAAGAGACCACTGACATGGCAACACAAAGTACGTCACGGTGTTAAATGCAGAGGCGGACATTTCAGGTCCAGAAAGTAAAAAATCCAAACCAGGACTTTGTTTCAACCAACCAGTTGAGTAAATGGTAAATGGATTGCATTTATATAGCGCTTTTCTACTCCTACAAATACTCAAAGCGCTTTACAATTTATGGCTCACATTCACCCAGCCACGCACACATCCACACACCGGTGGCGGAGGCTGCCATGCAAGGCGCCAACCTGCACACCGAGAGCAATTTGGGGTTCAGTGTCTTGCTCAAGGACACTTTCATGGTGTCAGGAGAAACCAGGGGTTGAACCTGCAACCCTCTGGTTGCCGAACGATAGCACTGCCTCCTGTGTCACCACCTTGGTACATCCATACGCTAACGTTTCCCTAAAATTTTTTAACCAGATTTAAGTGTCACCCAAATTTAATTTGTCGTGGAGGTTAAGGGGAACAGTGTAATGCCACAATATGCACTTCACTGAAAAAATGTTCCTTGTCCATTAAAACAAAGAAAGACATTTCATAACTCTTTATAGTCACATGACTCTGGTCACATGATCTTACCGTGAGCAGAGACACCAGGACCCTCCGGAACATTCCAGAAGTGTCACCACAAATGTCGTCCTCCAAGTTCCTGCTATATTCTGACCAGTGCAGCAGAAAAAAAGACAGACAGACAAATATGAAGCAGGTGTCTACAGATCCTCAGGGAGAGGTCTACGTTTTGTCCCAGCAATCACCTTGGTGGTAACAGTCATTGAGTGCCTTTAACTCTTTATTGGTTCTGGATGCGAGGATCTCGATGAGGCAGGTCTCATCCGTCCCCGCGCCCTGTGGTGGAAACAGGTGAGGAACCTTAGATCCAAGCTGCTTCTCTCCATCACACATGTGATGGTCATTCCCTCACATCTACATGTTGGTCTATTTATTTGCGTTTACTAATTTCAGCTGGCAAAGGTGTCATTAGACATTTAAGAAACTTAGGAATAAATTATGATTCCTGTATAAACAAGTAAATATCCAAGCTGTTAAAGAATATACAAAGCAACACAGATCGAGTTTCAAATCCAATGAACAATTAAAATAAAAATAATAAAAAAATAAAAATATCTGGGGCTAGTCTGTCTAGATCAGGGGTTCCCAAACTGGGGGCTCGTGGGACGATTTGCAGAATATGTTTAGAAAATCTAAAAGGATATATGAATAACTATTACCTGAAATGGACTCCCCCACCCTAACAGACAAAATGGGAAACAAGAGTCTGTCACTGTAATTTTGGGGGCTAGGGAGTGAAAAGTTTGGGAACCCACGGTCTAAATGACCTCGTGTCCTCTGACCTTTATGGCGTTCCTCAGCTCGTAGGCGTCATAGACGGGGAGGGTCATGAGAAGGCCGACCACCACCTTCTCGAAGTGACCCGACAGTTCTGAACACAAGTCATGTTGCAGGTCCTGGAATCAGTGGCCATCGAAAGAGAGACAGGTGAGTTCGGCTCCAAAGATGGGGCCCCCCCATCCATAAACGGTATGAAGTCCCAGGGCGTGGTCACCCTCACCTTCCCCAGTGTCCGCTTATAAGCATCCTTGATGCTCTGCCTCTGGGCGACGCTGCGATGAGCTAAGACTTCGATGATGGTTGCCTCATTAGTGCCTGGCAGAGATCACACTTTATATTACATAAAATTGTGCCAGTGGTGGGCGATAAGACGGCAATTTATCATGACCGGTTGCAATACTATCCATGTGTTTCAGAGTTATCACAAGAATGGTAATCCAGCACTACCTAACTATTCATTGTAAGACTAAGAAGTGTTTGTAGCAAGGACAGAATTACTGGTGAAGTGCTTAATTAACATTACAATATACACATTCGAATTTGTTGGTTTGTAAACAATAAGGGAATGTTCATTACATCGTCCATCCCTAATCGTCACCGGTGATGTGAGTTCTTGACTATGTACTCAGTCTACCCTGTATTTAAAGTTCAAAAATTATTTTGTTACGGTGCCCTTTTCACTTAGTGGTAGGGGTGAAACCATTAGGGAACAACTGAATGCATTAGAAAGCATCAATTTCCTATCACAGTTCGATTAATCAATTTTATTATTGCAGTAGCCTAAATTCAAATCTTTTTTCTTTTTAACGCAAGTGAAAAAGAGCACAAATATTACCATGGGAAACTCCATTACATACTATTATTGGAAAACAGAAAAAGTAGAATATCCTGTGACAGTACTCTCATTAAACAGGGAGAAGAAACCAATATAAATTGTCAAAAGGATAATTAGTGACCTGTACAGGAAAAAACAGAAACATAAAGGGAGCACAGACTGGCTGGGGGGGCAGAAATACAGGCACTGAAACTCGCTGAACTTGTCGGAACAGATAAGCGGAATGTAGTTACACTTAATGTATGACTGCAGCCCTATCTATACCTCTAACTCCAAAATGAAATTTGCAAATGACACCGCAATAGTTTGCCTGATTTCACATGAGGATGAAGCTCCCCACAGAGTGGAGGTGGATCACCTGCCCATGTTTTTGTAGGAACAATGACTGACGCTTCAGACTCATACAGCCATCCTGATTTTTAATGAATAGCGACTGATACCTATGTTAACCAATACACCTTTTTGGACTTACCAGTAATAACTCATGTTTTGTCTTAATATAATTTTGTGCCACCTTGTCATTACATCACCTACACATTAACACTGGAGAAGGCTTTACCAACACTGGACTGGGCTGGCAGTACATGCTGACAGACAATGAACATTTACATACATCGGCATATGCAAAGTCTGGTCCTTCTCATTACCATGCAATTTTCTGATACGCATTTGTTTTTTTTTACTAGAATTTTTATCTGGTTAAATCAGTGAACACCTTACTAGGCTATTATTACACATAACATAAGGCAGAAAAAGTATGACTCATAACCTGTTTTTATAGATGCCGTCTTATGTAGGAGATCCTGAAGTAGCATGTTTTGCTAACCAACTAGCTAGGGTCTTTTGACTCTATTCTATAGCTATCAAATTTATTTGACAAATGCCGGGGTGGGCGACAAAGTAATTCGTGAGCGAGGCCTCGAAAATAACACCCAACCCTAATCGTGAAGTCTTGTCATGAAGGAAGGGGCAGGTTTTGGGGGTTCATTTGTTTGTTCTACATTTGCCTGCTTTACCACAGAAGGTGAAAGTAAAACCACTGAATAATATATTGCTACATTCAAAGCAGCACGTGATGCCCACCCCCCCAGGGTCGGTTCAGGTATACGGAACCCTGAGCCAGGTAAAGCTCCCCATTTACCGTGCCTCCACATTGCGGCCAGAGCATTGCCTGGCCCTATATTTACCCAGGCTGCTCCGAGGCACAGCCAGAGTATAATGTATCTCACGCTACGGTCAGGCGGGTGTGGTGCTCCAGACTTCAGCATTCGGCACAGACAGCGTTTTATGTCAGATGAACTCCCCAGTGACATCACTGAATGAAGAAAATGCTGCTCTTAGCACGAGGCCCTGTCTGCTTGGCCTTGCGCTTCAGCAGCTGAAGATGGCCGTTACAGTCACCCCCCTCCGATTCCACCCCTGCACATTCACTACAGACAGAGGGGCTGCCACAAATTTTGGGGTCCTTGATAAAATGTGCCCCCCTACTGTTGCCACTATCAATGACCTCTCAATATGGGATGACCTCATTGTCGAGGGAACCCCGGACAGTCCACATTTTTGCTTCCTCTGAGCTTCCAGTACTCCTGTACCAGGTATTCGGTGTTCCCGATTGGCTGGGGGCTGGGAGGGAGCAAACATGGACTGTCTGGGGGGGTTCCCAGAGGACTGGATTGGGAAACACTGACACGTAAACTTTGCACAGACTTTACGTGAATCAAGGGCCCCTGTCAGGACATGCACACCCCTGCTGTCACCTGGAAATAAGGTCTGTCTGTGGTCACTCATGACTTTTAAAAGCACAAGATTCACTGTAGTATGAAAGCTAAATGCAGACTTTAGAGAAGCAGACTCTGCAGGTCACGGTGAAACTGGACGGCTCCGCTGGAAATTCTGGGGCATGGAGCAGACCAAGTGGGACCAAGGGGGGCAGTGAATCTGTGTGGTTCTGCTAGAAATCTGAAAATGATTCCGATTTAAATGGAATGCAGTTCACAGTAAAACCACATGGTTCCACTTCAGACAACTGGATGCATATCCTGACACAGGACACCATTAACCATCTCCTGCCTTGTGGCACAGAAACAGCGGAGCTTGTTTTCCACCTTTGCAAATCTCCACCCTGTCATTTACTTACCTATTTCCATAATTTTCCATTTGAAATACTGATTATACCCCAGTTTGATTTTCTAATTAAATTACACTTTTCAAATGATCAATATACAGTACATCACTAAACAGTGTAGCGCATTGGGATATAAGCACACGCTTTCAGAGGGACGCATACACTGCATGCAGGTCTTTTTACACAGACAAATTCTGATAACATTCAGATCTTTTATAAGCCTTTTTATTGGTTGAGCTGCCGTTAAAACATTGGCCGGGAAGCTGTTCCATGGAGGGCCGGGGTTGGTGCAGGTGTTTGGGATGGTCTCTCAATCGGCCAATAAGAGTAGGTCCCCTGGAGTGGAGGTGAGAACCACTCCATTATTACTGGCCGATTAAGAGGTCATCCCAAACACCTTCACCCACACTGGCCCTCCATGGAACAGCTTCCCCATTCCTGCTTTAAAAGAATATAGGGAGGAGGATATAGTTGACACTCTCTATAAGGAGGAGGGGGACACTGAGTGGTCACTCACCTACTCCCTTCATGGCCTCGTTCAGGCGCTTGGCGTCCGCCTCCGCATTGAAACCAGTGGCCTCAGTCACTGTCCCACGAGTACCCAGCTATGGGGAGACATCTGACAGTTAATACTAAAAGATCTAAAAGACAATGGACAGCTGTGGGCATTTATTCCTTACATACAAATAAATCAGAAATAATTGCTTTATTTTCCTCCTGTTAATAATTCAGTCAAAACACATCACTTATAGCTTAGATAATGTCGTTTTTTCTCATTTGCGCACTAATTATTGGATTAATTGTACAGGGAGTGCAGAACGTATTTATAAGACTATGCTTTATGCAGTAATCATGGTCATCTGCGTTCATTTTTATACCCTTAATATCTGAGATCAGAAGTGTCTTTTGAAGTAAAACTAAAACCAGTCGTACTGGGGAACGCAAACCACTCACCGCTGCCATGGCAACAGACAGGTGCGTTTCTACGAGGGAGGGTGGACTGTAAACAAACGGAGAAAACACGTGATGCGTGGGATGCAGGATATGCAGGATGCAGAAAGGGCCCCGAACCTCCGTGATATATACCGATCTCTATTAGCAGAATAATAAGATTTAACACACCAGCGACCCAGTTCTGGATAACCAGTTGGAACCGAATAGCATAAACACATCTAAAATATGAAATCGAATTTTTATCCAAAAGTCATGTTTTTTTCGCTACAAGCTACTTTAGCAGTGGAAAGTGATCCATATCTTAGCGAAGAAAAAATAACTATAGTCCTACACTAATCAACCAACTATTCATCATCATTCATAACTTAAAATAGGACTATTGTCATGGCCGGCCGAGCCTCGTGTGTGCCACGCCCCCTTCATTACCTCGTGTCTATTCCCGATTGTGACCACCTGGTGTCGATTGATTCCTGCCTGTATATAGTCAGCGTCTGTGGCAGTCTTTCCCGGGTCGGTCATTGTGCAGTGTTGATGCTAGATGGAAGTGGTGTCTTGTCCTGCGGCCTTGCAGAATAAACCCTCTTTCTGACCCGTACTATTGACTACCGGCTGGCATCCGTAAGTGACACCCATGTGGCCAAATGATTCCATTATCCTCAAATTAAGTTTTCGGTAGGGAGTGATCGTTTTACTTGAGGCCCTTTGGTAAAACTTCATCTTCCCACAGCTGGCATGACACAATTATCTTTATTTTGTTGGATTGCTGTCATAAGGCTCCGACATACCACTGGCACAAAGCCGCTGCTATCGCAATTACCCAAATATGCAGTTTAAATTCGTTAGGTTATAAACTTTAACTGGCAAATACAATCACGAATTATACACAATGCACAAGTGATCACCTCTATATTCAAAACGTATGCTCTTAATTCCGTAAAGATATGAAGAGTCAATTTTGGCATTCTTACGGTATCATTATGATGTTAATCATTTTTGCGTTCTCCTGGAGTAGACCTACCAAGAGATCCATATTTTCTCACAAAAAACGCAGTCGATTTCCTATCTTATTTTAAAAACACGATGACCACTTTTTGTCTTCGGTGTCACATAACTCTCGTTGTAAAGAAGCGTGTCCCCACTAGCGGCCCATGCTGTGAAGCGGGGTTATTGGTTTATCGGGGTAACTTGTCTGATTTAAGGTACCGCAGTTTAAGTGGACTTCATATTCGTTCACTTACATTTCGCCAAGACTACCTAGCTTAAATCCAAGAAGTTACCCCGATAAGCCAGTAACCCCGCTTCGGAATACAGGCCACAGGTTTTAAAATTCTGTATAGTAACACACTAGGGGGAAAGTTCATCAAATCAATGTGTGACCTGCCATTACCCTCCGAAAATGAGAAATAGGCCTAAGTGTGTAGCCTTATTTTCACGGTGCGCTATGAATCTGGGTAACTGAAGCAGACATATAGGCCTACACACTATTCATCAATTTTGTACAACGCTTAATTGTTTTATTGTTGATCAACTAGATGTGCATGAAAAATCAGCTCTAGTTAGTTTGCGGCCCCGATTCAGCTCTCAGGAGTGATCATACAGCAGTACACCAGAAAAAGGCAGAGGTGAACATTTCAGGTCCAGAAAGTACAAATGCAGACCAAGATTTTGTTTCAACCAACCAGCTGAGTACTCTGTGACTGGCTCTTTATGCTCAACTGGTTGGTTGAAAGTAAATCATGGTCTGGAGTTTTAGTTTCTGAACCTGAAATTGCCACCTCTGGAAAAAAGGTTCCTTAGGCCTAACCTAAACTTATTCATTCATCTGCAACACCGCAATAAATTACACGAACTCTTTAGGAATTGGCGTGTACGAAGTCATAACACGCGAATTCAGTAAAACGTTAGGATTTCTTTCACTATATTCCCCTTTTTGATTTAACTCACAGCATACAGTCGTAGTCGGTTTCATTTGAGTTAACATACGTACAAAGTGTGCGTCTCACCAGTGGTTTCAATGTCCGATCAAAGAATAACGAGTCACCCGAAATGTTGCAACCTATTGGTTAATAAAAAAAACAAAGCGGTAGTGGAACAAACTTTCAGTGTTGCGATCTAGCGCCGCCTCGCCCATAAAAAAGATCAACTGCAAATTAAAACACATTGTATGTCCATTCAAAGCTTTACCGACACACAAAAGAAGCCAGAACCATCATACTGTTACAATACATTCTATTGTTATAACGACAACTTTTTAAAGAAAAAAAAAGATAAAGAACCCGGCCCATAACGTTGCATTCCATTATTCGCCGACAGCGGTTGTTTTTCTTCAGACAGTTTTATTGCAACAACCCAATTTATATCCTGCGTTTCATACTAGAAATCTAACGATACTTAATATATTCGAAAACACTTTCCGGGAAAGATCGGATGCAGTAAGGCGCAGGTTAATTTGACAGATACTTTGCCGTGTTCTTTCCGTGGCCGCAGCCTGTTACATGGAAACGCAAAGCATAAAGATATTTAAATTTAAACAGTGACTTACCAAACAGGTTAAGAGGTTTCGGCACGAAGAATATATGGAAGCTTAAGACTGAATGAGGAAATACGCGTGTACGGATTTTATGACTAAGAGTGGGTGTGGATTGGCGGTTTGGGCAGCTCGCATTTCATTTCCCACAGAAGACCCACCCTTTTCTGCCAGTGGGGACTTAGATTAGTGAACTATTGCAACTTAAGTATTATTGTGTATGTATGCCCTACGATGGAATGGCATGCCATCTGGGGTATGCCCAGCCTTGTTCTCTGTGCTGCCTGGGTGGGCCCCAGGACCCTCCGTCACCCTTACCGTAATAAACGATTAGAAAATGGATGAATAAATGAATGCAGGTAGGTGTCTGGGGGCACTTGTCCGTTTTGCCCGAACGACTGAAAGTGGCGGTTTTACGACCATCGTCGATCAGAAACCTTCACCGAGATGAACCCCAGGCCCTGATCGACAAATTGTACCGATGGGGACCACACCCCCCGGTTCGTCGACCCAGACATTTTTTTTCTGCCTGTCCAAAACTGCTTTATCAACCTGATTTAAGCGACGCGAGGTTGAACACATTTCTGGTAATGGTCTAGGCATCGTTAATGATAAACAACATAACGTCGTTTGGAAGTTAATTTATTGATTTATGTATGATGCTGTTCCATTTGGTCTCAGTTCACTTTTACACAACAACAAGTAGCCTATAATTACTAAACAAACGACAATAGTACCCGCTGAGTGTTTTGCTTTCATTTACATTTGGTGTTTTAGCAGTTCTTTGAAAATTTCATGCGTAATACTAAAAAGTCAATTACTTGTGAGATGCTTTGCCTGCAAGCCCACGGCGTAATTAGAATAATGGACTAAATGATACAAGGTAATAGGCTATAGATCTCTAATAGCTTTATAGTTTTATAGGCTGGCCAATCCTGCTCCTGGAGATCTGCCGCCCTAAATTAACACACCTGATACAGATAATCGGGCCCTTCAGGTGCATCTTAGTATTAAAGTCAGCTATGTTGAACCTAAGCTGACTCTGATACTGAAATATTACTGAAGGGCCTGATTATCCGGTGTGTTAAATTATGACAGCAGATCTCCAGGAGCAGGGTTGGGCAGCCCTAGGTTTCGGAGACCCTAAAGCACATGGGTGTAATGATACAAAGCATACATGAGTGGTTGGGTTACAGTTGCATGTAATTTGAAATCTTTCTTTAATGTATAATTCATGTGTCGGGATGCACCATAAAGATGGACACTAGAACCATTGTGTCACCTCCTGCCCACTGCATCTGCCTGACCCTCCTGTCTCCTCCCACGCCTGGTGCTTATTTATTTCATCGCTCGTTCCGGCCCTTGTGTTAACCACCCCCAGCTGCCTCTTGTATGCTCCGTCTTTAGTCATGTATTTACAGTACGTGCTTCCCAGTGCTGTATTCCCTAGCTCCATCATTAACATTGTTACTTGGTGTTGCTCATAGCTTGCCTTCCTTTGTTGCCCTGTTTTGATTCCCTGGTTGTTTTCAGTTTTGTGCTTTTTAGTTTAATAAAACCCTTTTGTATTGACATTGAAGGAAGTAATATATATA
>JABFEB020000113.1:18747009-18771042 GCA_019775895.2 Stomatorhinus ivindoensis
GATCTTATATATATACACACGCACACATACACAATACATTATAAAACAATGGATTAATCCACAAAACTGGTAGAAGATAAGGTTGAAATCCTTGGGCCTACATTCCCAGTTCCGTAAAGCATACCATGGTGGTATTATGTATGCCCACATCTGTACAGCTGTTTGTTCTGTAACTGGCCCTGGTTTGCAGATGTGCACATGCACACCCCCTGCCTGTGAGCTTTTGTGACTCCAATTTCAAATTCGGTGGGGCGTGGCTCTGAAGCACCCCTGTTTCTTATCTGGGACTTTGATGGGTGCACCAGGACTCCTGCCAGCATCCACCCCTGCTTCCTGGGGGACTGGTGTGTGTCTGAACTCTAATACCTCTTCCACCACTGCTGCTGCAGAGTGGGGCTAAGGGGTAGACATCTCGGAGCTCTAAATGTGGCAGTGTCTGTGAATCATAGGCTGAAATCAGATTTAAGGTATCTGATCATTCCACCATGTTACAAAAGGCAGAAGGTCTGAGTTTTCTGTGTACAAGTACAGGGCACTTGTCAAAGCCATTTATTTTTTTAAGATTATAGCCAGATATTCAATCAAATCTGCAAGGCTCCCTGCCTGAGCACAGAAGAATACAAATTTTTATACTTGGACTTGTTTAACTTCCCCCACGTCTTGTTAAATGTCAGAATCTTTACCTTGTTCTTGTGACCTGCCTCTTGCTTATTTTGGTTGTCGTGATGGTCTGGTGCCTATGTGCACTGCAAGTGTACTGTGTTCTTTTACAATGTTTTGTATAGTATTACTTGGCTTAAAAATTAAAGAATGGTATTGATTATTATGCAGTTTTTTTTTGTCTACATGGTATTATGGGGTGTTTTTGGTGATATTAGCTTGGCTTGGTCTAGGAACATAATTGCTTGACATTTCTACAGGCAAGACGAAGTGGGATTGCTTCTGATGCAGTATGCTGACCGGACCCAAGTGTTCTGATTGATGTTGCTATGGTGATAGTCCAGTCTTGGCTGCTTTGCAGGAGCTCAACAACTAGCTGGAAGGTGTTTGCTTTTATTCAAGTTTGCCTGGGCAGGGGTCTCTTCCATCATGTCAGTTATGTTTTTCTCTGGATGATACACCCAAGACCCACCCCCTGAAACTGTCTGGCTTTTCTGCATACTTCTGTGTGGATGAGGCGAATCACAGTTATCTAATATGGCTTCTATTTAAGAAAAAAAGGAATTATGGGTTGTGTAGCGCCATTGCTTGGCAAGTAAGAAAGTCTTTTCCTGCTTCCGGAGTTTAAGTTTCAGATCCCCAGCTCTGTGTGGGTTATCTGCAAGTGTTCATCATACTCTTGTCAGTTTCTGTCACCTAAAGAAATGCTGCATGGGGCATCTTTTCCTACCAGATTATCACATACCTGAAAATTTGGTGGATGCATGATTATATAATAGGAGATAGGTAAAAGAAATATGTGACGTGTTAATGATGGGGAAACAATGGTTATGTGGATCCTTTGGTTATTAGCAAGGTTTGACAAATATATCAGCTGCGAATGCAACATACGAAAAACCCTGTAATAAAGAGACATTATTAGCAATAAACATTTATGATGCGGTAAGGAGCCCTCTCATTTAGAAAAATGCTGAGAAACTATGCCTCCTGCATTCTAAATTATTACTCGGTGTGACTAATAAGTTTAACAGTTCAGTTTAGGGTTGAACTAGAATACAATATACCAGGGGTGTCCAACTCCAGTCCTGGAAGGCCGGAGCCCTGTGTAGCTTAGTTCTTTCCCTGTTCCACCATAAATGATTCAGCTCAAGAGCTGTGTGGTAATTAGCACAAGAAGTTGAATCAGGTGTGTTAAATGAGGGGAAACCCAAAATTGTACAGGGCTCTGACTGGAGTTGGGCATTCCTGCAATATACAGTGCTCGCAGAAAGTCTTGGGATGCTTGCTTAATTGATTTGTTTTATAATAAAAATGATTACTTTGTTTACTCATATATAAATACTGAACAAGTAAAACACAAGATGTCAACACACTACCAATGGAAGGAGAGATGAGTCATTGTAATGAACAATGCAAAAGAAATATACAATACTGAAACAACCAAAATCAAGGCAGGCCTAGTCCATGATCCTACACATGATCATACGTGATATACGTGAGTTGTTAGTGATTGAATGGGAATGAAAATATCGTGTTATACCACACTACAGTGTCTGGACTGGAAGTGATTTGTGTGTGAACACAGTTCATTTGTAAGGTGCTTTTAAGTAGAAGAGGCAATGAATGTTTAGTTGTTGACCATATTGTGTTGTATTCATCAGTGTTGTAGGTAGTATTCAGAATGCATTCATTGTCCTGTTGCATATGGGGACAGTTGTGGTTTTTTTTTTTTTTTTTTGGCCAAGAGACAACATTAACATGTTAATGAAATAAATGAACAATACAAATATAGGTTTACCAGGCATTTTGTTTGTGCTTTTAAAAAGTTTTGCATGTTTCTTTATTAATTTCAATTAGTTATCTGAAGTCACTTATAGTTGGTGTTACCACTTGTCATAGTTCATCCTTCCTCTACTTCCTCAGCTAAACAGCTCTCTCATTCATTCAGTGCGTTGATTATTCTGGGGGGGGGGGGGGTGAAGGATTTTTAAATGGAGAAAGACTTCATTCACGTCTTTCCAAAGCTGGCCAACTTGAGTGTTTTTGAAAAGTAACAAGTAGGTTTTGATTTGCTGTTCTGTGGCCTTCACCAACATCTTCCTGAGCTGTCCGTAAGCAAGGCTGAATAGGCTATCTGTTGTTGCACACAGAGTGTTTGGATTATATGCTGGCATCTTTTGTTGTTTATTTTCTTAGTCACTTCCATTGCTTGCAGTTGTACCTTTAATTTACCGTTAGTTTCCCGTGTTATGATTTTGCTTAAGTATAGTCAGTTATTTTGTCATCTTGTAGGGATTTGAACCCATGCCCTGTTGAGGTGGCACTGGCAGTTGATTAAATACTGCAATTGCCATGCTCATGTTCACCATCCTTTTTCACTACCTGATGTTGCTGCTCATTTGATGACCTCAGTTGTCATAATATTGATACTTTAAACCATAAAGTTTCTTTTTGTATGGTAGACTAGATGCAGCTCTAAAGGCATGCTGAGAGTGTTTTAAGGCTCCTTGATTCCTGGCTAAGACGTTATAGCACAAACCAGAAAACGGCAGCAATGCCTGTCTACTGTTTAGATGTCATAAGGCTGATTATTACACGTGCATGTTTCAGCAGCTGATCTGAACTCTCTTGACTTTGCTTGAACATGGCCATTTAGCTCTCACATGATCCTGCACAAGACTGCAGTAGGATGGAGGCATCTAGATTTGAGCAGGCTGGGCCATTATGACGTCTTTAGGATAAGAGAGTGAGAGGGAGAAGAAGAGGCGACATGCTGGGAAATCGATATTTTGTATGTCAGTCTTCCTTCTAGTTGCCTGGGAGATGACCTGGGGCTTGGCTGATCTCAATGTAGTTTTGCTTAAGCACCAGGAGGGGGTAATGTGGGGCTGAGACGCATCACAGCCAGCTGAAGGCAGATTATAGGAACATCACCCTGTCTGATTGTCCGCATGACAGTATCTCAACACGGGGAACACATTCTGTACTGTACGCTCTTTAAGATCAAACAGAGAAATTGCACCAAAAATGGAAGATGACTGTCTAGCAACCAGGTTATGTTGTTTTTAAATCTCCAAGACACACTATGACAGCTGGAGGTGGTTTTATGGATCTTTAACTTTCAGATGAAGTATTGCCTACTTTATTTTTATTTCAGGGCCATGTACTTAAAAGGTATCAAACCTGTATTGTTCCAGTGAAATATCGAGTTGTATTGATGGATAAAACTGTAACTTTGGTTAAGTGTATCATTTAAAATGCTTGTGGTGATGATGTTTATGATAATGAATGAATTGGTGATGGAGGATTGAGTGGTGTTGTCTGGTGACAGGGGGTTTCGCCATCGTGTTCCTGGTGCGCACTCACCAGGGCGTTCGCTGTGCCCTCAAGAGGATGTACGTGAACAATGAGCACGACTTGCGTGTGTGCCAGCGTGAAATCCACATCATGGTGAGTTGATTGGTTTGTAATGTGCACTCCTGGTAACAGCAGAGTCAGTGTCTTGCATACATAGACATTCAGATTGCGCGTACTGTCTATCTCTGAAGCACAGTAACCATTTGATTCCCCCCCTGGCCAGCAGAGCTTAAAAAGCTCATATCTGTGTGCATCTTTATGTACCATTTGTTGCATCTTCACTTCTTGTACTGATGTGCAGCGGGACCTGGCTGGTCACAAGAACATCGTGGGCTTCCTGGACTCCTGCATCACGGCAGTGGGAGCTGGAGATGTATGGGAGGTCCTCATTCTCATGGACTTCTGTCGTGGTGAGTATGCGTGTCCTTTCATTTGCATGTTTGCTGGGGTCAGTATTACACTCCTCTTCAGTTAAATTTCCTTTTAAAACATATTTTTTCCAACATTTTTCTATTTCATCTTAATTTTTTTTTCTCAGTCTTCCAAACCATTCTCTTTGCCTCTTCTCGCCCTAAGTGGAATGGAAAGTAAAGGCTGTTTGTGTTCTCTATCCAGATGGATGTAGCTCAGTAAATAATGCATTCAAAACTCTGTTGCCCACCCTGTACACTTATCCTGAATAATGCATCAGTAACACTGTAGCTGGTCTGTATGAGTTCTCCATCATAAGGCATGTGGGTGCCCATTGGCTGCAGAGGTCATTGGACCCCACCCACTCAGATTGTGGTTGCTCATTGGTTAAATTGTCCCTGTGTGCTTGTGAACATGTGCTTTTATTGGTTCATTTGTGCTGTGGATTTCCATGGTTTGACCAGCCATTGTGTGCATGTGTATTGTAGGTGGCCAGGTAGTAAACCTGATGAACCAGCGGCTTCAGACAGGCTTCACGGAAGCCGAAGTGCTGCAGATCTTCTGTGACACGTGCGAGGCTGTGGCCCAGCTGCACCACTGCAAGACGCCCATCATCCACCGAGATCTCAAGGTGTGGTTTTTCTGTCCAAACACATACTTTCTCCCACATGCAACTTTTCCATCCAATTCCATCTTTGACCTATGGGTGACCTAGTGCTGTCAGTTTGTAGTGTGAGGCTCTGAACACCCAGTAACAGCATAAAACCCATACTGTCAGTGACAAGTGTGTCTCTTGTGATTCCACCTCTTGCGGTTGCTGCAGGTAGAGAACATCCTACTCCATGACATGGGACACTATGTGCTGTGTGACTTTGGCAGTGCCACCGACAGGTTCCAGAACCCTCAGAGTGAGGGCGTGACCTCGGTTGAGGAAGAAATCAAGAAGTGAGTTTGTCTTGTGTCATTTTATTGTCATAATTCAAAATAGGTAAATCTTTGCGATGAAGGCAGTCATGTAACCCATTGTTTTAGTACACATCCTAACTGTGTGATGTGTGACCTTGTCTACTGAAGTTCTGTACATGTCACAGCAAATGTCACAAAGAACCATATTTTGTTCCTGACTGAACTTTTTCTGGTTTTAACATTACATGTGTTTATGATTCACCTGGCTCAAAGCATATCAGGATTGTGCGCTCTCTTCTTGCCCACCTGCTCCCCAGGTACACGACTCTATCTTACCGTGCCCCTGAAATGGTTAACCTCTACAGTGGCAAAGTCATCACAACCAAGGCAGATATCTGGGTAAGTGTGGGTCAGGCTGCACTTTCATCCAGAAACAGTGGTTTGTGGGTTGTTTATGAAAACAGTAACACATTGTGTTTTTTTTTTTTCTTTTTTTTTAGCGTCTGTGTCTGAAGTTGTAGATGACAGAGTTTCGTAATAATCTGGAAATGTCTTGTAGGCTATGGGCTGCCTCCTGTACAAGCTGTGCTTCTTCACCCTGCCCTTCGGTGAGAGCCAGGTGGCCATCTCAGACGGCAGCTTCACCATCCCAGACAACTCCCGCTACTCACAGGACCTGCACTGCCTCATCCGTGAGAATGCTGTCGTCTTCCTACACGTCTGTCATCTCTCTGTATGAAAATAGCTCTCGCATATCAGAGAAGCTGTAATTTGTTGTCGTTAATAGCATGTTGCTTAGGTGATGAGTTAATTTAGCTTTTTGCTTTGTTTTATTTAAGTGTTGGGTACCAGGTTTTCTGGTGGGTCTTGAAACGGCTGTCAGGTTGTTAGTCAGTCCTTAAACACCATGCTACCCTTTGATTGGTGCACCAGCCACTTCCTTGTCATGTGTCTGTCTTTTCATCATAAATGCTGTGTCTCATTATGTCAATATCACATTTAGGGTACATGTTGGAGCCGGATCCTGACATGAGGCCGGACATTTATCAGGTGTCCCACTTTGCTTTCCGCCTGACCCAGAGGGAATGTCCTGTCCAGAACCTCCAGGTATGTGTCAATCCAGCTCTGTGGTGCAGTTTCATTCTCCCTCCTGGCATTTGAAACTAAATTCTTATATTTTTTTATAACACATTAGGTAGTAGCAGCATTGAGTGGCAGGATTACTACTGACCCAATGAGTATTCATTGCAGCAGTAATGCTAAGTTTTTTCACTTTGTGCGTGTTCATCTGTGCTTTATGTTCTGAGTACTTTGTACACCAGAATTTCCCCCTAGGGTGAATAAATTAATCCATGGACTGTTTAGCTTCCAGAGTAGGGTGAGTGAGTATATCTGTGTTTAGTTTCTACTTTTTCCAGAATTTCTGAGAGCTAGCGGTTCAGTAGCGCGTGTATGAGGGGACCTGACAGTACTGAGTTTGGGGAGAGATGGGTAGCAGTAAGTTTCACATTCCCCATTTATCATCCCAGAATTCTCCCATTCCGGCGAAACTTCCAGAGCCTATCAGAGCCAGTGAGGCCTCAGCCAAGAAGAGCCAGAGCAAGGCCAGGTGCCTGTCTGCCTGCATGGCCGGATGCTGTTCTGTGGGGCTGTGGCTTGTGTCTGTGTGAATGTATGTATGTGTGTCTACATACCTGTGTGTGTGTCAAACTTCAGCACATACCTTTGGGGTTCATGACTGCTTTGGCCCTGTACTGCAGACTGACAGATCCCATTCCCACCACTGAGACCTCAATCACCCCCCGGCAGCGCCCCAAAGCTGGCCAACCCCAACCTGGCACAGGAATCCTGCCCATTCAGGCTGCCCTAACACCCCGCAAAAGGCCTACTGCCACACCTGGACCGATTGGTAGGTAACTGATCTCTGAATTGTATTATTTATGGTCATCTCAAACCCTTTGGTAATTACATAAGTATTTTTATCTCTGAGCTATGAATTTTGCAAAAGCTCTTTAGCAACGAATGTAAAAATGAAAAAAGGATGTAATGTTTTGTTTTCTACAGGTGTGAGTTTAAGCCCCGCCCAATCTGCAGCTAATGTCCAATCACAAAAGGTACAAATCCAGGTCACGCCCACTCAACCCAAGACCACACCCACCACCCCCAGAACTGCTCCACAGCCCCAGGCAGCAGCTTTCTTCACCCCTTCACAGCCCGTTCAACAGGTATGCCAGTTATGCTGGTCATTGCAGTGGGTTCAGTCACAGGACTGTATAGTAGCTGACTGGACTGTAAGTGAGAGACTTAAGTCTAGGTGTGGTATTATTTAAGCAGGTGTTTGGTAAGACAATTCCTCTCCAAACCTGTAGAAGATGCCGATTTTTGAAAAATGAACAAAGCCTATACAACATCCTCTAGTGGAGCTGAAAAATGCCATGGCAGAATTGGGTAAACTACTCAGTCTCAAATTGTTTGTCCATATTGTGATGTTCAAACAGCCAAAGGCTTTTTACCCATTCTGAGCTGACCTGGTTTTGTAATGGCCTTAAGACTGAATGTCAAAATGACAAGCATAATTAGTTCCTTCTGTGGCTCAAGTTCCTTATATTCATATTTATATTCCTGTTTAATTGGCAAAGGAAATCAAAGGCAAAACGTTATCTCTATATATACAATCAGGAAATCATCAGGTCAAAGACATGGAAACATAAGGCTATCTACAGTAACCCAGCTTCAGTTGAGCAATTTATACTGATTAGAAATTATGTGGTGTGATTATTCTTTTTATTTCACAGGGTTACAGAATCTGTAACAATAGCCAGATTGAGATCATTGTGTATGTGCCTCTTTCAAAATGGCTCGTCTGATGAGTTAGTTTTAGAGTGTATTGGCCAAATGTATAATATGGCTGCCTGTGTTTGTGCCAAGTGTAATCATTTTGGGTTTTCTTAAAGAAATTTTGGTAGTGACATCCATTTTTGGCCTTGTCCTTGGTGCATATGGCATTGAACAGCAAGAGTGTCTTCCTGGGACAAGGGCACTTGACCTTTTGGGCCAGTTCCTCATCCGCTATGGCCCCTGTTGCCCATCGTAGTTGATTGCGCTCTTTTCACACAAACGCACATGCAGCAGCAGCCGCAGCAGCCGCAGCCCATCCAGGGAGCTGCACAAACACGAGTGGAACCTCAGCAGACGGTCAGCGCAGCCACAGCTGCCCCACAGAAACAGCCACAGCCCAGCCAGGCTCCGCCTAAAGCCCCACCCCGAGGCTCCCGTCAGAAGCAGGCGGCCGCTGCCACCCAGCCCACTGTGGCCCCAGCGGCCACTGCACCTGCTCCAGCACCTGCTCCAGCACCTGCTTCGCCACCTGTGTCAGATCCGACATCTGAACCTGTGTCTGCGCCAGAGCAGATGGTAAAGCCTTGTGGGTGTGGTCCCCACCCCCGATCTGGGGAGAAGTGGGGCCTAACTCTTTGATGTTTTGCTGAGTTGGGGCCACTCACTTGGTCATGGCTGACAAACCCTGTTCGCTTAGCAAGTTTTTCCCTGGAAGCAAGATGCTCAAAATTAGTTGGGTAAATGGCTCATCCAGGGATTTATCTAGCAGTTTAAAGGGGGATTTGAATGAAATTTGACTAGGTTGTAGACTGCTGTTCAAGTCAAGCAGGAACATGTACCTGGTAAATGTTGTGTCAAGCAATTTCATCCAGTACCAGGTCAGCATTCTGACATCATCTAAACTTCATGTTGCCTTTTCACAGTGCAAAGATGTGTAGGTTTTAGGTACTGAACGGTTAGGATGATCTCATTTTCCAGTATTATTACTTAAAAATAGGAATGATCAGATTTCACACAATTCTCTAAACTAGTTTTTTGTGTTTTGACTTCCCCCTCTTCACTTCACTTCACTTCGGATGGCTTGAATATTGTCTGACCAGTCCGAGCCCAGCATAATTTTTCAGAGAATTCCCCTTTAAAATGATACAGGTTCGCTACCTCAGATTGGATTTGGGTGTATGGGATCAGTCTTCCTGAGATGGCATTCAGTATTTAAAATCAGTGAAATGAAAGGAAAATGGGTCTTGATGGTCTTTCCGCATTTCCAATTGATGTCAGGATGGAGGAGTCGGCTGTAACAAGAGTGGGGTTCCACCTTGTGTCATGGGTCTTTGAAGCGATACCTTGGACTTTTCTGCCGGAAGTAAAAGCACCATCCTCAGTGAATGGCCAGCATGTGATAAATATGTCTTGGCTACATGGTTTCATTAGTGATTTTTTTTTGTCTGCTGCAAATTTGACTGCTAACTTAGGAAGGTATAATTCCAGAAAGTAAGGCTAATTTCGAGTAACCAGTGGCCTGTGAAGACTGGATATGGCTGAACCTTTGAATTGCACAATTGAATTTTTGCTTGCACAATTACTTGTTGGACATTTTAATTAATTGATATTTTAAATTTCAAATATAGGGTCTTTAAGTGTACAGTGCTGCCTGTGAACTTGGCTGCAACTTTAGTTTAAATAACAAAGTTGAATTGCCGTGGGGATGGGTGAAGTCCATGGTGTCTCTCAAAGCTCGTTCATCAACACTGATCACTTCTCCACTGATGATGGGGAGGGTATCATGCCATCGTACCGTCCAACATCATGCTGCTTGTCATCGTGGCCCAGTCTGACACCTGCGACCTCTGTGGTTGTCCTGTGGATTAGTGGTCATTTGTTGGTCAAATTACTGTTGGTTCCCATTGGTTCTAATTGTTCATTCATTTTTAATTATCTATCCTACAGCACTTAGAAATGTGATTTATAATTTTGTTTACTGTTTTCAGTAATTGTACTAGTTTGCTTATTGTCATTACTCATAACATTTGTTCTTGCTATTTCCTGTCTACTTTCTTTTGAATTTTTACTCATGGCTTCAGTTTCTTATTCATTACTCTGTTCCCTTGTTCTCTTAATCTCTTATTCCCTTGCTCTGTGATTCACTCGTTCCCATACTCACTATCCATGCACTCTTTCCCTCATGGTTCCGACCTGGTTCCTCATCTCTCTCACGACCCCTCTTCCCTCTGTTTACGCCAGGCTAACCCCAAGCCGGGCTCACTGACCCCACCGTCGTCCCCCAAGCCCGCGTCACGTGGCGGCCATCGACGCATCCTGAGTGATGTCACACACAGTGCCGCTTTCGGAGTGCCCATCAGCCAGTCCACCCAGTTGCTGCAGGCGGCTGCAGCGGAGGCCAGTCTCAGCAAGTCCAAGTAAGGGGGGGGGGGGTTGGGGGTGTTACAGCTTCAGCTTTACAGTATTAGTACAAGATGGCAGCTAAAACTCAATGGTAGTACAGCCGCTCCTCAGGTTGCGAGAGGGTTATGTTCCAAAAAATGTATCGTAAGGCAGAAATGCATTTTAATACATTACGCCTAACCTAACAAACATCATAGCCTAGCCGACCTTAAACATGCTTGGAACACATGCTTGGAGCCTACAGTTGGTCAAAATCATTAACACAAACTGTTTTACAATAAAATGTTTAATAAAAACATTTAATAGTCTAAGTGCAAAACATTTACCCATGGTCAAAATTTCGGGCGGTGTCTGTATGTTACTTCTCTTTGTGTTTGCTGTGTGTCTGCTTGTACAGCATTACCCATGTGAGTTTGGTGTCATTGTCTCAGGTCAGCGAGCGCCACACCTTCCAGCTCCCCGCATTCCTCCCAGCAGAGTGTGTATCAGCCCACGGAGCCCAGCGCCCCGCCCACTACCCCTGCTTCCGCTCCCACTCCCGCCACCGACAGCCCCCCAGAGCCGTCCACCTGGAACCCCTTTGGCGACGACAACTTCTCCAAACTCACTGCTGAGGAGTTGCTGAACAAGGACTTTGCCAAGCTGTCGGATGGTGAGGAAGCCTCCCTGGGCGGAACGTGATGGGACACATGGACTGTGAAGCTGTAATGATGGAGCCAGTATCATAATTTAGATCAGGGATTTTCAAGTAGAGAAGGAAATGTTAAATTCAAGTCTTTCTCCTGGTCTCTGCGTCTGCACTAATCAGGAAAACCCAGTGAGGGATCCAGTGTCTCTACAGAGGACCTGACCCCAGCTCTGCCACCCTGCTCCCCTCTGACCTCAGGTAAGCCCTATTATCCGGGGTCCTTAATGCCGCCTTCGGCTCATTGCGCGTGGTGGCACTCTTTTCTTCTAGCAGGCTCCGTTTAGATAATCTGGGTTTTCTTCACTTTCTGTTTTCATTAAAATTCCCACAGTATGCGATAGTCTGCCTAGGGTCAGGCCTACTGAGACGATGGATGGATGGATGGATGAATACTTTTCTTCCCCTTATCTCCTGCCTGCGTTTCGATGCTGTCTTCCTCTGCCTCTTGAATGCTGGCTGATGAACATCTCTCTCTCTCTCTGTAGTATCTCCTTTTCTATCTTTTTTTTCTGATCAGCTCTATATCCCAGTTGCACCATCAGTACAAACTCAGTGTGGTGGACCGGATATTAAAGCTCCCTGTACTGCAGCTCTAGTCTGCTTTCAGAGTCACTCACTGCACCATGCCCTCTCCTCCTCTCTGTCCCCCAGCTGAGCGGGTGGTGGACTCTGTCAGCACGAATGTGGATCAGAGTGCAGGATTGCTGAATTTGCCGGGAATGTTTGCTCCACTCGCATTGAACGATGCCTCAGGTAAAATCCCGTTGTGTCATCCTTAGTCGCACGCGGAACACACAAACTTGCACGTTCTTCACTTTTCCTCATTTCGAGTCACATGCAACATCTGTGTGAGACGTTCTAAATACCCCTTTTTCTGGTTGGGATACTGGACTTGGTTGAAGGTTTGTTTGGTAACTGGCCTTAAACATTGTGTTGCCGTTAACGTTTCCGCAGAAGAGACGCTGTTAATTCTGTGGTTTCTGAGTGTGGTTTTAGTCTGCCTTTTTATCAGCGATTTGCATTCATTTAAAAAGAAGACCTAGTTTAGACCTTTACTGAGCTGAACCAAATCTTTCTGGATTCAGCATTTACAGAAAACTCAGAGCTGAGCACAATGTTTGGGATTCAGAGCCTTTTTTTCCCAAAGGGATTTTCCTCATTGTCATTCTGTCTTTCTTTCTCTTACTCTTCTGGGTTGCCCTCCATCAAAAACAGGGCTGCCTTGCCTTTAATCCTCTAATAGCCATTTGTCTTTCTTTGGGTTTTTTTCTTCTTCCGCTTGTTTTTGGTTTTTCTTGAAACCTTTTCCAGTCAGGAGCTGAACACTGTGCTCACAGTGAGCATTCCATTTCTTCAATGTCTTCATTGTGTGGTGTCGGCTAAGGGCCACTAGGGGGCAGCGCAGTTGTCAGTGAGGGCTACTCTATGGGAAATACTGTCAGCAGTCACCTGTGACCTCTCTTCCCCCAGTCAGTTGGGCAAGGGAACATGTGTGCAGTGTTGTGGAACTCCAGCCCCCTCCCCATGTCCATGTGATCCAGTCTGCTTCCAGGACTGTAAGTATGTAGGGGAGTTTGAGGGAAGGATTCTTACACGCATGTTGTTGGCCAGCCGCCCGGTGGTTTTTAGGGCACTGACATGGTCTCTTGGAGACGCTGAATGGTGTCAGCCTTCCTCCTACGGCTTTGTGTCATCGCAGGCATAGCATGGTGTGTGTCATTCTCCCATCAGGGGTGTGTCTGCAGTGAGTTTCCAGCAGACATGCACAGTGATTAGCAGAGTGTGTCTGAGTTTTCCTGAGGTTGCTGTAACTCTAAAACCATATAACCAGAGCATTTCATATGGGTCCTTGGTTATTGAACGCTTTACTTTAGTGGTTTATTGGGTGTGCTGATGGTCAACTAACCTGCACACACACCTGTATCTGCCTCAACATTACACCGGTCCAGAAGCAGGGAGCACTCTGGGAAGACGGGTGTATCACAAACTACATCGGGGTTGCCATTTGGGTGCTTGCGTGGTGCTTTTCTCTCAAGCATGAGTCATTCGGTGGGTTATCTTTTCCAGTCAGTGTGGTTTAACTCCTGCTATGTGGTGAAGGGAATTGTGGGTAAACGTTGCCCGTCTTGCTAATGGTTGTGGCTCATCTATGGAGCTTGCCATTCACTCATCTTGGGTTGCATCACCTTTGTATGTCCAGTGAGGGGGGTGCTTATTCCTGTTTGCCACCTCTTTTTGGGCTGGAGTGGTCCTGCAGAGGTCTAGTGAGTGGTAACTACTGTTTTGCTGTACTGTTTCAATCTGCAGTATGCAATTAAGACACAAGCCCTGGATATATCCCTGCTGCTCTTGGCCTTGTGAGTAATGCATTGTGGGTAAAGTTAGCTTTCTATATATTATCACTGCTGGCACAGATAGCGCTGTTACCTAAGCTTCTCTGAATGATGACGCTCTCTGGTGGTGCAAACTCCGTGACTGATAATGTTAAAAGAAAAAAATATCTCAATTTTCTTTTGTTTGTAAAAACACGAGACCTTTTGTTTTGCCCTGCACTCTAACCCTTTGCTGTGTACTTTTGTGTTGTCTAACTTGTTTTCCATGCCGATCATTGTTTCCTTACCTTTCCATAATCCCCTTTTTTCATTTGCCTCTCACTTCCTTGGGTTTGCTTACAAACCAATTGCCTTTTATATTGCCCTCTATTCTTTTGTGCACCTTTTCTTTTTCTGCTTTTCCACATCTCCCCTTTTTACTTCCTATACCAACCCGACAGAGAAGTTGATTGAAGGACTAAAATCCCCCGAGCCGACTCTCCTGCTCCCTGAGCTTTCGCCCCTGGTCGACCCCTTTGGCAGGGCCGTGGACAGTCCCGCTAACGGTAATGCCTCTCAACTCTTTCGTGGAGCGCTTGTCTGTCTCATATGTCTAGTTTGTTTTATTCTCCCCTCTCATCTGTTTTGTCTATGCTCATAAGCTGTTCCACATGACCTCTTCTCCAGTAGGTGTTGCAGAGGTTTGTGAGGTCTCCCTGATTCCTGGCCTTGAAGCCCCCCAGACCCCGCTCCTCACTACCAATCAGGATGGCCCTTCCAGGCTGCCAGGTCAGTGCCAGTTGGTTTTACCCAGGGGGCACCATTTTATATATGCTAAAGAACTCCCCCTCCCGAAAACCTGGAATCGACGAGAATCATGAAATCTGGGTTTTTGCGCTTCATTTGTTTTGTTTAATTTATTAATCACAGAGACTAATTATTTAGCCAGAGGCACATGCTGTGCCGTTTGGTGCCATGTGTGTTTGGGAGGCGAAGTCAAGGTGTCTGACGAAACAAAAAAAAAAGAATAAAAGATGGCAGACGGTTGTTATTTGAATGCTGGAGACCCAGAGGACATGCTCTGTACCGGAAATATAATCTTGCTCAACTGAGTACTTGGTCAAAATCTCCCCTTGGTGGTACAGTCAATGGCTTTTAACAGGGCACAGTTTGTTTTTTTTCCCCTCCAACCCCACCTAATGCAAAAGCAGTTATAAGTCAACTCTCAGAAGACCTCTGTCATGCTCTCTTCTGCATTAATGGAAGATTCCCAGGCTCGATAAAGGATTATTATTGGTCCAGTCGAAGTAGATCCCTAGACCTCTTGTCTGGTGGAGAACTGTGCATGTGGTCTTCACCTCTTTCAGCTCCTTTCTTGGCACTTAACACAAATGTAATACCTCCTTTCTTGATATACCTTAACATTTTCCTTTTAACGCCTGCTTCTCCTCCTCTTTGCTGGGACCCCCAGACCCCCTGACTGGGGAGGACTCCCTGCTTGGCTGCTCTCTCCTCTCCCACCTACCTGCCTCAGGGTACCTCACTGCGTCTGCACCGCCCGCCTCCATTGTCCCTACTTCCTGCTTGGATGAGTTCAACTCCTCTCAGGCCTTGCTTCCTACGGGTAAGGCCCATCGTGGCCTCAGTCTAAACGTCAGTAGGGTCTCGCTTTACGCCACATACACGCAGCAGTATGTGTTTTACCCTAATCTCTTGCTGGCGTCATCTGAGAACTTTCCCACACCTCGGAGATGGCAATGTTTAGCACTGCACATCTGTGTCTCTTCCCCTAGTCTTTTTTTCTCCTCTGTACTGAGTTGCACCCCCACTCCCCTTCTTTCTCCTGCGCTGTCTCCTTTCTCTCTATCTTCTCCCTTTTCACACCCGCCTTGCAGACTCCCCTTACCTCATCTCTGGCTTTGAGCCCCCTGAAAGTGCAGAGAAGGGCACTGAGGACGAGTTTGACCCCATTCCTGTGCTCGTGCCCAAAAACTCCAGCCAAGGTAATTACAACCAACCAATCAACAAGCGTAACACACTGATTTTGTCTTGATCTACTGGCAGCATCATAAAATCCCTGTCTCCTTTTATTTGGAGCAGTTTCTACAGGAAGGATTCCTATCAGCTTAATGTCATGACAGTTTTGATGTCACCTCCAAAAAGAGAGGTTTCTCCCCTCGTTGTTGAGTGATGAGATTTTAGTAATTTGGTACAATGTAGAGGGTTTTGTTGTTTGAGACGTGGTAAGGAACGGTGTTTATAGACTGGGGGTAATTTCTGCTTGTTTCCCCCCCCCCCATCTCTTTCTTACATCTCTCGTTGTCCCCCCTGGCCACTCCGTACCCCTGCCCTGACACGTGCGTGTGCGCATTCTCTCCCTCTGCCGTCTGAAACACCCCCCATTGTTTGTCTGACTTCTCCATGGCCTAACCCATGTCCTGCTCCCCCCCCCCCATCCCAATGTGTGTCGTGTTTCAGGAGCTCAGTCCCGCAGTAACAGCAGTAACAGTGGAGGCTCTGAGTCCAGCCTCCCCAGCCTTGCACGCTCACTCTTGTTGGTGGACCAGCTCATCGACCTGTAGAGGCAGGGGGCGGGAAGGGGAGGACTGGGAATAATCAGATAGTTATGGTGATGGTGGTACTGCTTATACATCATTTTTGTTTTGGTTTGACCACCCCCATTTCTATTTTATCATCTCCCTTTCTGTCTTTCCACGTCATCCCCATGTCTGTCCTGCTATGTCCATCTCCCACCATTGCTGGCTTCAAAACTGAAGGCAGTACAAGCTGGATTGGTTGAACTGGTTCTCCCCACTGTTTAGTAGGGATTGGTCTTGTAGCAAGTCTCTCTCTCTCTGATTTTTTATATATATATATATATATATATATATATATATATATAAAATCATTTCATACTGCACCATAGACACTTTTGTGGTCTCATAGGATCTTCGTCTTTTCCCCCTGCATCAGTTGCTTGCATTTAAACGTCTGCTGCAGCGCAGGTGAAGGTTCCAGTGGGCAGAGTTGGATTTGATTTGGTTTGGTCTGTAGACCTCCCCAGGAGGCAGGGACTGTGGCAGTATTTCTGCTTGCTTTGTTTTCAAGGGGTCAAGTGCCAGATCCTGCTGTTGCGTATTGCACTCTTACTGACCGCAGTACTTTTCAGTTTGGTGGTAATAGGGGCTCCTTTAGGTAGCTCGTGCCGCACAGATGTAATCTTTGCAGGTCTAGTGTTTGATTAATACTACACAACCCACATTTCCTCACTGCCCTATTCCTTTAGCACCCATAATCTTCAAGCCAGGCTTTAATATGTTGCACCCATTTGCTTTTTCAAAGATTGTACTCTGTGCTTCAGTACTTGTTTTGCATTTTAACACTGTACTTTCGTACTAACACACGCGTAAATGGATTTTTTTTCTCTCTGATTTAGCTTTTTATCAGTTTTCGTTCGCATTGGCTTTTTGCCAGTTTTGTATTGTTGCATCAACTCTAATCCTAACTCTACTTAGTTGAAGAAGTACCCGTTTTTCCCCGATGTATGATTTGTGTTTGTGTTGCCTCTCTCTGCCACATAGAGGAGATTCCTAATGTTACGTTGTAGCTAATCAGAGGGGATAAAAACACACAGACAGACAGGTGAGAGCCTTTGCTTTTAGGAAGTGGCCAATGCATTTCAGATTAATGAGACTGTTTGAAATTATAGCCACAAAATACTGACTTGCAAAACAGGTACTGTTGAGTGTGGCCTAATGAAAAGCTTGACATGGCAGTGGTGCTGTCAGTTGGTTGTTTTCAAGCTAAGGGCACAAGTACAGCTTGAAGCAGACATATCCGCTTAGATACAGGGAGGTGCTGAGCTGGAATGCTGGGTTCCGTTGCATTCGTGCTGCGTGTGAGTACATATCACCATCCCTCTCTCTAGCTGCCATTGTTTCACTTTCGCTCGCCTCGCTGCGTGAATCTGCAAGTGTATATACATACACATGCACACACGCACTTTGTATATACGTGTACATATATATATATACATATACAGCACACCTTTTGCCCTGGTTGTTCGTTCACCCCATTGGAATCTGCAGTGTGACAGAGCAGCCTATCTCTGTACACATATTCTGTATTATACCTCTTTGTTAAACCTCTGTTCTGGACCTTCCTCCTGTCACCTCTTCATATCAATAGTGTAAGTACATAGTGAACAAACTGTAAAAGCTTAAGAATAAATGTGAATATTGATAGAGTGCTATAGAATGAATGTATGAAGTGAGTATTGATATATAAATATATATTATTATGGTCATGATTATAGTTTTAAGGAGAACTGTTTATCATATCTCTGTGTCTTTATGGAGCTGTATTTAAGAGCCTGAACAATGTCCCTCTCTGCCATCTCTTTTGTTCCATGTGTTTTTTCCAGTTGTCCATTTTATTATCAGTTGCTGTGCAAAATTGCAAAGAGTTTACTGGTTTCAATCGCTCCTCCTCTCCACGTCTTGGTCTTATTAGCGCTGGTTTTATGCAGGGTAGACTTTGAATCCCACCTTGTTTCAGGGTCCTTCCTATCCAGCTTGGCTCCCATTAGTGAATTTCACAGGAGCTGGTTCTCAGTCAAAAGGACGCTACAAAATAAATGCTGCATGTTTCCTATGCTAAGCTGAATTCCTCCTTCCACCCCCTTCTTGGAACATTAAAGTAATTAAGGATGATATAAAAATCTCTCCTTTTCACTTAAATCCACATATTGAGCCAAGACATTACTTTGAAGCCCTTTGATTTATGAAATAAAGGCACAATCTTGCACACATGCAGCAAACATTTGCTGTTAACAGGCATCCATGTTGACCTATGCAAAGCCCCAAGCTAAATATCCTGCACTACCGTAATGATTAGGGTTTGGCTTTTCTTTGGTTTTAAAAATCTATATATATACACATTTACAAATACATATATACATCTAAATGTTTCAGGGGGCAGATGTCCTTTTCCTGAAGGTCTCAGAGCTGGTTGGAAATAACATGTCCCTGTGCTTGAGTAATGATGTATAATTCAATGTCTACCTTCTATATTTCTTATGACGTCACAGGGTTATGGAATAAAATGTTAACATATCAACATGGTGGGGTTTTCTTATCATAATTGTCTTTGTTCGAGAGTTTTTTAGTGTTTCTATGAAAGATCCTTGGTGCAGATTATACACATTCCTTGTCACTTGCTGCCCCCCCCCCGCATATTTGGTTTTGTCGTAACTGCTGCTTCCAACCTCTGACTTGCGTCCCATCAGGTTCCCTGGATTATGTGGTATAATTACATTAAGTACAATTAGGTTAGCAGCCTGCTGGACAGAGTTCTGGGTGGCTGTTGTGACTATCAAGCCCAGAGTCAGTGCATTTAACTGTGGAATACGGCTTCTAGCCAGTCAGGCTCCTATGAGGGTTGCCTTGTATATATGTTTCATGTCACTTTACGTTTATCGAATATCACTAAAATATTAGCAGTTAGACTTTGTAACTTGATATTTAACACAATGCAGGCACTTGTTTATTTTCATGAACTTCAAAGGCAGTCCGGTTGTGTCATTAAATCATAGTATGAGGGGTTATAAAATGTTACGTGTGCCTGGAAATTTCATTCAGGCTCTGTCACATGCCTTTAGTGCCCTTCTAATTCTTTGTGCTCATGGTAGAGATGCATTAAACTCCAATATCTTGAATGCTTTTCTCAGTTCAGATCAGACTATTCTGGAATCAAATGAAGTGCCAAATGAGCATTCCCACTAAAGGGAGAGTACACCCCCCTACCTGCAATTAAAATGCACTGTGCCCCCCTCCCTGGGCCGTAGCTGCGCATGTGTTCCTGACCACCGAGTGGCAGTATGGGCTGTGCCGTCTCCACCTTACCCGGGGAGATTTTTTTTCTTTTCTTTTCTTTACCTATTTTTTTTCTATATCAGCCACTTATTTGTCTAACGCCTTATAGTCTTTGGTTGTTTCTGGTTGACCTAAGAGTCAGTCTTTTGGAATGCTTACCCTGCTATATCCCAGCCAATCAAATGCTTAAAAGAATATAAATAATTTAGAGCAACTGAAATTTTCTGCTTTAATGCAGATCTTCATCAGCCCCATATTGATTTGCTGCTCTAAAACAAGAACTGAAAGTGCTCACAGCAGTGGCATAATCTGAAATGAGCATTATTCAGATGACAGTGGCAGTATGTTCACCCCCATCTGCTCACGTATGTTCTTGCTTTAACATTCATGGAAAATGTTATGTGGGGTTTGCAGAAAGACAATCACTGCAAAGAATGGATGAACTATAGACTAAAAATTTAATTAAAAAAATTAGGAATGTCAAATCACTAAGACCAGTCTCATCAAACATACTGGCTAGCTTGGAATCAAAACCCATTTGCAGATCTTTACACACTTCATTCTCTTCTGCACACTGTGGAAGGAATTTTATGAATACATTCATGTATGGTAATTTAAATGTGTTTTTTGGCCATATTGACTGCCCATAAAAGACAGACATACTCCCAGCAACCCCACAGCTTAGTAGCTAATTGTCTGACCTACAAAGCTCATCCCCTACACTCAAGTTTCAGAGATCATCATCTAACCATCATATCCCAGAATTTCCAGAAAAAAAACCAAACCTTGACCTTCCACCCAAAGTTCACACATTGACTTTCTCAGTTGCAAAGCTTACTTGCTATTCCTCTGTGCGCTGAGTCCACGTGTGCTTGCTAACTTCTTCTGGAGCTACTGGCTAACCCTCCCCACTCTCTGCACCTTCCAGGTAAGATTGCTTATGTCTTTATCTTTTCATCCGTCTTTGTACAGGAGCTTGTCTGCATGTATGTCAGTGCAGTTCCTACCTCAGCTGCCCCCTGGGAAGAATTCATAAGCAGTCAGATCATGGAAAAACTTAAATTGTTGCTTAGCTGAATCTTATACGAAACAACCTGTAAGTTTTACAGCTGGCTGTTTGAATGAAGCGTTTCTGGATAAGTATTTTGCTAATGGGTATGGTCGCAGGGCTCCTCCTTCCAGGGTTGACTGTGTCCTTAACCACTGCTGTTTTCCCTGCTGTAACTGTAAAGCTCTCATCGTGTTGGCTTGCATGGAACCAAGGATGAGTTCTTCATGGCCACTTGTTGAGTTGCCATGTTTGTGGTACATAGGCATGCCTATGCTGTTACGAGCAGCCTCCCTGGGACTTTAGCTGTATGTTTGTCTGAGCACAAGTTAGCAATGTTTTCAGAGGTATCTCATGGGATACTGTGACTGGTCAGAGAGCATTATTCTGACACACCCATTTAATCCCCTGCAGAGCTGCATAACGAGGCCAACGGCCAGCAAACTTGGTGGAAAGCAGGTGTGACCTCAAGTGAGGTGGAGGGGAAGGAGATGATGGAAGAGCAAGAGGAAGAGGAGCAAGACCAAGGTCTCCATGATGGGAAGGAGGCTGCTCCTGGCCTAAACCCTGTCCTAGGTGTATCAGAGGAGGAGGAGCCTGACCAGGAGATCCCCCCTAACTCTTCTCCTAAGTTCACCTCCCAGCTACCAGAGCTCACCGCTGTTACTCAGGGGGCAGTCTACACAAATGCAGTGCAAGAGGATGGCACAGATGTATTTGCCAACGCCCCTTTCCCACGGTCCCAGGCCTCTTCTCAGCAGCCGGATGTCTTTCTTCAGGCTCCGTTTTTGAAGAGGAAAGAGCAGAGTCCAGGGCACGTCTCTCAATCCTCCCAGCCCCAGGTACAGATCCCTCTCACAGCCACAGTACACCCAGTGCGCCCCTCACAGAAGAACCCTCGACCCCTAGACGTCCCTCTGCCTCAGCAGCCGGTGGCGGCCTACCGTGTGGTGACAAATGTGGGCCGGCAGGCGGCCGTGGGTTCTGTACCTGTCGGCCCATTGCACTCCTGGACCTCAGAGGGGAAGCCCAAACCTGTGGTGGACCCTTTCGTTACGGCACCATTCCTCTCTCGGGGCGGGCAGGCGAGGCCCTGACGCTGCCAGTAGACTCTCTTTGGGGAACTGCACTCAGATCACCCCCACTGTCTACCAACGGCACGTATCGTTTGCACAATTTACCTTTAGTGTTTTTAGAGGTTGCTTTAGATGCTGGAGAAAAATACACGGGACCTTGGAGCCCAGTTCGGTCCCAGCCACACCACTGTTCTGTGGTCCTGTGTTTCAGCCTGTTGGGTCTCCTTCTGCATGGCCTACCTCAGCACCCAGTCTTCCTGTCTCAATCTGAAACCAATGTGTAGCCCTCACAATACTCATTTTAAATATGTGGACTATGGAATCAAGTATAGATATCGCATGTCTTTTTACACTCAACGTCATATCATGAACTAATTGTAAGTGTCCACACCACTAATGGCCAGTTTGGACATTCAGTGGAAATTGCCACCCCTGCTGGACATGGCATTGCCTTGATCCTCAAAGTTCATGTTTCAATCAATACAGCATATGGACAGTTCTTAATTATTGTTTTTGCTGTCATTATTATTTGTTGCTATTTTTTGTACAACTGAAGTAAAATGACTTGTCTCAGACGCAGTATTTGGTGGCATGGCTCGACTTCCTTGCCAGAATTGCCACTATGTAACGACTTGGTTTGTGATATTCGCATTCATTCAGAATTACTGGGTGAGTCTCACTTTCACCTGTAACTTGTTTTTGGTCCTTGCATCTACACTTGTGGTCTCCCGTCAATCGTCCACTTAATCTGTGTCATCAGTCGGCTGAAGCCCAAACTGTAAATGGCCAGGCCTCCTGACCACGTGAGTCGTTGTGGCACGTGTTCCAGTGTTGGCTGCCAAGACCGCGCTTACATTCACTCAGAGGAAACCTGTCTATCTAACATTCTGGAGTGTTCCCCCACCTTTACTGCCAGGCCCTTTGTTCTGTTATGCCACCTGTCAGTCACTCTGCTGGCTGTCTCTTATGTCCATCTGGTGAACACTGAACATTTAAGTTCGACCTTCAAGTGAAGCCTTCCCTTCGACGGGCGTCACCAACTAGGTGCTCTTAGTTAATGAAGGTCAGAAGTGACCCGTGCAGCATCCCTCCTCACACTACTCGCCCGCATTGCTGCAGTGCATTTCATCACATCAGTCTGCTGCACCCAAATATAGGGAATGGAAATGGCCACACTAATACAAGCGATTTGTAACTGACTGCACCCCCTGGTGGAAGTAGGCAGGATCGTTTATCCCATCCAACCCATTCTCCAGCACCCTGTGCCCCCTTGGTGTTGAGAGGTGATGCAGTACACGATCACATCAGCCGTGTCTCCCCAGGTATCCATGTGCAATGAAAGCCTTAATACGCAGAAGTCTGCATTGCTATACCCACAGCTGGAACCAGCTTCCTAACTTGGTACATGTGACTCCCATTGTGTTTTTTTTTTCTCTTATGTTTACCATGTATGTTTCCTCCTAACAACTAGTAATAATAATAATATTAATCATAATAATGCTGTGCAAAGTATCTTGCATACATGGTGATGTGAGTTACCCATAACACTTGCCTTTGATGATGTCATAACAAGCCATGTACCATTAAGAGGACTAGTAATGCTAAATAAACATGAAACATGTCTTGTGTTTTTTTTTAATTGGGATAACTGGCACTAACTGCTTTCTGAATTTTTGCTGCTACTTCTCCCTTATGGACTGTACCAGCATACATGTATACAGACAGTCTGTCTGCTTTTTCTTCAGTCTCTATGAATGTACAGGTACAAGATATTTGCAAAACGTTTGATTGTTGACTTAAAATACACGAACACTGCATGGATTCGCTAGTGTACAACCACTTGAAAGACAAAGTCAGAGTCATGCTGGTACAGATATTAAGATTAGCTTGGCAGTCTTACATGTAGCTTATCCTGGGCTCACCAGCCCAAATGCATAATAACCTGCTTTAGGCATTCGTAAATACTGGGAGAATTTCATTTTGTGATAAAAAGTGCATTGTACAATTAATGACGGTTTATCATTCAAGCTTATTGGCCTATCTAGCTAACACAAAATGATCAAATAACAAAGTACACGATATAGAAATGTTCAGTCAAGTGTGTTATTTACCATATACATTATCTGGTCCCTATGACTGGTGGGTTGTGCTCTCCTTAATTCTGTGTATAATCTACAGTCTAGCATTGCCCCAGAGTACAATGAAAATATGGACATGTGGTAGGTCAAGACATTTTCAGCAGGCTGTTTTTACACGTCTACATTATGCTACTCAATCATCCATCTAATCAGCGGTCAGGATCCAGGGAGGTCCTGAAGTCTATCACAGAGCACAGGCCTGGGGTACACCCTGGACGGGATACCAGTCCATCACGGGGCACAGGGCTGGGGTACACCCTGGACGGGATGCCAGTCCATCACGGGGCACAGGGCTGGGGTACACCCTGGACGGGATGCCAGTC
>JABFEB020000113.1:18778563-18791994 GCA_019775895.2 Stomatorhinus ivindoensis
CCCCCCCGCCCCCCCCCCCCCCCCCCCCCCCCCCCCCCCCCCCCCCCCCCCCCACGGGGTCACAGTGGCACTAGGCTATTAGCTCCTCTCCAACTTCCTGATCACTTAATCCTCTGTTTTGCTTAATTGGCACAGGAGCCATGTGGTCTCATAACACGCTGAAGGGTTGTTAGGAGAGAGGCAGTCAATATCCACAATTTGAGGATCTTCAGGACCGTGGATGTTTGTACCGGGTCTAGACTCTAGCATACACTATCACATGCATGTTTTGCATCTTCTTAAGACTTAATGCACGCGCGACCATCAGCTAGAACATCAGGTGACGTGGAATAATTATCACAGTACAATAATTAAAAGCTGGATGTCAGCATAATCAGAGCTCAGTAAGCTTTTTGTGTCAGATTCAGAATATTTCATATGGTTTAGCTGAGCCATGAAAGTTAGTTTTATGTGAACCAAAAATGTGTGCTGTAGCTTGCATACACGCACCTTAAACTCAGGATGTTAATATTGCAGGGGACCCGCCCAAAGTGAATATTCCTGACAGAGCAGCGAATGGAGGAAAAAGTCACATGCAGGTGTCTAGCAGTTCTCCACATTGCTAAACTGCCTGAGGTCCATAGCCCAATGGAGTGCGCTTGGCCTTCAGACCACAGAGGCCTTGTTGGTGAGAGGCGAGGGCAAAGGAGGCCAGGGCCCAGCATCATCGTTTAATTTAATGTGCTTAGTAACATGGTTCATTTTTCTCTGATTGGACTCCTGAGATCTGCTGCTGACTTAGACAGGGCTGTTTGGTCATAATGTCCCAGTGATATGGTACTTGGACCACAGGAAAGAGTGCAGTCTTTGAGACTTAACTGGGCCTCCTTTAGCCCTAAACCTCTAACAGGCAATCATTGCTCTTGTGGCTTGGAATCCTTTTTTATCTTTATGGCAGATGACAAGAGGAAAGTTTTGAGCATCTTGACCTGAGCAATAATGAGATCTAGCATCGTTAATGACTGGTCTGCAGTAATTGGCGCTCTCACCCTGGTAGCAGGAAAAGGCTTGCACAGGTGAATAATGTGTTATTGAGCAACATCATCAAACATTATGGGGCCAACTGGATCTCTTCGTCATTAGCACTTGCTCAGTACTGGAACCTTTTTCAGGAACCAGAATCTTTTTTCGGAACTTCGCGTTCACACTGCATGAACATGGCCTGATTTATACAATACTTTGGAAGCAGTTTTGGAATCCTTTTTTCCAGTACCTACTTGCTACTTTTTGCTTGAACACAACTACTGGGGAGGCTCTTACAGCCATAGCTTGTTGACCGGTTGACCACAAGCACTGGTACTAACATGAAAATCACAAGGAATTGCAGGAAAAGAGAAAAAAGTACTGGAACAAAAACTGAGTAGGTTCTGCCTCCACTCTACCAGTGTCCAGGCCGGCCATGACGCCCAACAACTTTGGGGGGATCCCATGAAGTCTCAGGACGTCCCACAGGGCCACTCGATCAAGTCGAACGCTTTACAAAAACTCAGCAAATGGAATTTCTTTTGTGCTCAGTTACATTCAGTGCATGAATGAGTACCTTTTTGCTGGCATCTCCATATTTCTGCATCAGAAAACTCAATCTCTAACCAATATACTTTTGCCTCATATCTCCAGCACTTATTAGCGGAATAACGTCACACCATTTTTGATTCTGAGAAAAGCAACAGATCTATCTGTTGGGCAAATTTTAGTAATGAATTATGAACATGTCGCAGGTCATATAAATAAAATGTAAAAAAAAAAGGCTGTGCCCTGTTTTAACCGCGAACAATCCTCCCAGTAAATAACGAAACGACTTGCTAATCCACCTTTGTTCTGGCGTGGTGGTGAAGTCACGCGTGAAGTTTGACCTACGAGTTTTGCGTCTCCCATGCTTATTTGAATTTGGTCTTCTTGCCTCTTTCGACTCCACGTCCTTCTGATGCTGTGACCTACAGTGAGCAGTTTGCTTTACGCCCCTTTTCACTGCCACTCGTGACCTCTCACTATGGCTCTGCGGTTAGACCACGATGTTGGTACCTCTCCCGCCCCATCATTACATCACCGTCGCGGCTCCCGCCCCATCATTACATCACCGTCGCGGCTCCCGCCCCTTCGCTCGGCCGCAGACACTCGCTCTCCCCGCAGTCCCGCTGCCAGCCACAGAAATGCCCTGCTGACTGCGCCTCCCACAGGCTGTGGCATGACACTGTCTCACACGACACTTATATAAGTCTTTAAAAATTCACAGATGTGTCTTTTTACATAATAACGATAAAGTAATGCATAATCACACTGACTTAATCCCAAAACTATGTCCTCTTTCCCAAAGGGCATTACCATGAGAGAACACATGGAACACATGGAAAGTTCTACCTGGGAGCATTTTGGCTCGTAGCCTCTGCAGACATGTATCACACAGAGATGTTTCCCCATCTGCTCACTTCTCATTACTGGTGGGGTCAGTCAACAAAGCCTTTGTGTCCCAGACTTAATGACACGCTGAAACCTCAGGATCACTCGATGTTTGATGGACCCTCATGTTTAATGCACACCAGGGTCTAGTTGCCCAAGTGTCACCTGAGCTGAATCAGAATTAGCCAGATGTTTCTATCCTGCTTTCGCATGATGTGATTCATCCATCTTCTAACTATATATGCTGGGCAGAGTGAGATAGACGACGGCTGCTGATAAGACTCAGCATCTTACAAAGACTTGAAAGGCACAGAGTACTTAACGAAGGAGGTTTTAGGTACCATGTTGGAATGTTAAGGTAAACCTTAAGGTTGTGAAAAGTTATGAATTACGTAGCGTTAAGAAGGTTTCTGGGAACTGGCCCAGGTGTCTATCACAGGAAACACCATCTATTTCATGTCAGATTTCCCATCAGTTACATTTAGGACATTGCAAATCTGTAAATGCATTCTTCATATGTGTCCTGTTGGTCAGTTAGCTAAGCATTCATTCCAAATAGATATGAACCAGATTATTTAAGTCAAACCATGATGTGGGGAAAGAATGCAAACTCCATACACCAGAGTTTTAATTTCAGTCCCTGACCCTTGATGTATTAATTTATTTTCACATCGTTTTTCCCAACATGGTTGCTTCAACATACTTAACAATGCATTCGACACCGCCTTGCGGCTTTCTATGCCCACATTTCCAAGGTTTCAAGCCTCCATTGGTTCCTGACTCCCCCGGAGGGCCACGGCGCAGCGATGGAGACGTCCATATCAACGTCACAGTTACAGCACAGGTGTAGGTGCCTGTAATCCTGAAGCCTGGATCCTGAAGGACTCCTCAGATCTTTATTAAAGTATTATTTGGGGGGGCGGAGTTAGGGCTCCTCACCCGTTCCATAAATAAACTGGTTTGCCAAAAGCTCAGTGACAAACCTGCTGACCTGGCATATTGCGAGTCTTCTCACTGCTGATCCAGCAAGTGACTTGCAGACGGTGTCATGGTTGACTCGCAGCTGGCAAATGGTGATGACTCCGTGGCAGGGTTGCTGGTAGTTTAACAGTAGATTAAGGACAGCTTTCCAATGGATTATAGTGGAGACGATATACATATATCCCTCAAATCTAAGAAATGTACAGCTGCCAGTCATTGAGCTGGGTGGGTTATTAGGGGCTGGGACTTAATTGGGGGCGGGGACTGAAATAGAGAAAAGGTTGTTCTTTTTGTTCTGGTAGTTAGCCAATCAGATCATCAGAATATGACCTACAACTGACACCATTTGTGTACATTATGTTTCACATACTGCACTGTAGTAAAAAGACAACATCGTGGATACATTTTTGAAAAGGGAAACATACTTTATCCTGAACCAGCAGGTTAAGAACAATGTGATACGTGTTATTGATAAGAGCCAATCTGTGTTAATCAGTGGTGAGCTCTGGGAGAGTTACCTAATGAAAAGTGTGAAAAGGTTGAGAAAGACTCCTGTAAGATACTGTAGATCTGTAGAGACTAAAGAGGTCACAGCTATATTATTAAGGTTTAGTTAATAAATGCTGTTTGTATGTTGGTGCTTTGAGTGTCAGGATTTTAAAGAAACACACACATGCTGTATTAAAGTAAAACCTAACTAAGGAACAGGACATTTCCATGTTATTGCGGCTGATATTTGTTTATTCAAGTTAGTCCAATTATTGGATCGAACATTTGAGGTTGGATGTCCGCTGTCAAGGCTCAGGTCATTGTCTAGATGGAATAATGCACTACGGGGGCACAGGTAAGGGTGTAAAAAAAGCAGGACTGATGTGAATTATTCAGGTCCGCGTGGCCTCCAGGAAGCCATCTTCCCAGGGTCTGCATCGATCTGCTGAAAGAAGCAGCAGCACTATGCTGCATAAAAGGCATCTCCCTTTCCAGGAGAGCTCAAGCTTCAGAACCACCAACCCAGCCTTAGGTAGCTAAATTCTCCAGGGTTTTCTAGCGTTAAGCATTTACCTTCCGCCTATTCATCAGATATTTCTGGATTCTGCCACTCGTTTCCAAATAATCTTTGTGCAAAAGAAAGTAATTTGTGGCATACATAGTGGAAGACTGTGAAGAAAAGTTACACACAGGTGGAGAAAAGACACATAAATATCACACCAAAAGCTCGTGGAATTCAGAGCCATACATGCATGGTGCTTTATCTCTTAGGCAAAAATCAAGCAATGCAGAGAAAATTGAAAGTATATGCACAATGTGTATGTGTGTTTGGCTTCTGTGAGAAAAAACCAAACACAAAAAGACAAAATGTTCTTACAACAGGTGTGAAAACAGGAATAGGACCATCCTGATAGAGTTTACCACTTTATCACTTGCTTAAAAAAACTGAGGGTGCCTATTTTAAAATAAATATTCATTTTGTTGGAATCACTGGCAGTTAAAAAGGAAGTTCCCAGAGACACACAGATTGTGTGTGTGTGTGTGTGAGGCGCTTTGGCTTATATATGTGCCGTTGTATCTATTATATTATATGTTTAATGGCAGGTGACTGAATGAATGACAGTCTTTGTAAAAACATTGTCATGACTGACTAACAACTGCTGAGAGAAAGTCCTTTATAGACATCTTCATCAAACTTCATCTTGGTCTTTATTTTCACGCCACCCTGAGTTAGTCTCTACTTCAGCAGCTTAGTGGATCCAGCCTCACAGGTGGCTATAGTCCATCCAGTACCACCAGAATTCCTTTCAGCGGTTCTGTGCTTCACCATAGAATCTGTGCCCTGGTGACAAGAAGTCCCTCCCTCTTGGCTGTAATATCCATTATGATTGGCTCACAGCGCAGAGTGACACTGATAGGCAGGTTCCAGAGCCTACAGTAGCCTCTCAAGCTGACTTCACCACCGGTGTTTGACCACCTGATCACCTATCAAACCTTCGGCTCTATTTCCCAAGCTCATTGCTCCTCTACCCATCTGTTTTTGTTTGTTTGTTTGTTTTTCTTTGCTTTTTGTTGTTCTCTAACCTTCCTGTATCTTTCCTTTTAGACTTAAATAAGTGGGATTCGGAGACTTGCCAGAATCAAAGGTGAATCACTCCGTGGATATGAGGAGGAGCATCCTGTTTTTACTTTAGAGCAACATTACAGTTTCCCACAGTTTGGGGGACACGCAGAAAGGTGGTGGACACTGGTGTCCATTAGTCTCTGTGGGCCCAGGAGGATGCTGGGATACGAGTCAGGGGGTGGCCAGGGGTGACAGTGTCTTTCCAGACAGAGCAAGCAGACCACGTTTTCAGCTTCTTTATCTGACCACCGCTTTCGCTCTGAAGCTGGGCACTTTTTCATGAAGGCAGAGATCCGTCGTATAAACGTACAGTTGGCAGCATCCAATCTAACATGCTTTCAGAATTTGCTTTCATTTCATTGGCGAATTTCCAAGTACTGAAGGAACGGCCCTTGTCCCACCCAGTCAGGAATGAGCCCCTAAGGAGAGGGGCGAGGTGGCGGGCGGTCAGGGGGTGGAGCCCGGGTTGGAGGAAGGGCCTGTGGGGGTGGGGGCAAAGTGCCAGTTGGTGAAGGTGGGGGGAGAGCTCGGTTGGGTGCAGGAGGGGTGATGGTGGATGGTGGGGGCGTGGTAGGCAGGGGTGGCAGTGTGGAGGTTGGGGAAGCCGGAGGAGATGGGCTGTATCCGCAGGGATCTGGGGGCAGCGTGCCCCGTGGGGCCGGGTGGCTGTTGCTGTAGGGCACGCTGTAGATGGGGTTGGGTCGCTGGTTGTAGTGTGGGTACCGGGGGGCTGGGCTGGACCTCACACGACTGAAGCTGATGCAGCGACCCTGGAATGACACAGAGGGTGTTTCTCAATATCCGTACTTTAGCATACTATCTTGTACCCGTTTTACGTCATCTTCCATCGCTGAAGACCAGTTCCAATACTAAGATCACAGGTACAGAGGGTGGTAAAAATCCCCAGATGTCATTCTTGCCCCTCCCCAAATATCAGGAGGCCAGTTAGACCACAAGCACGATCTCTGCATTCTTGGTATTAAGGAACGGGCAGAGAGTGGAGAGGAAGTCAGAGACGATCGGGAGATAACATCCTGGAGATGAGACTCTAGCTAAAGCACTGGCTTTGATAAACAAACATAAGCAAGGTCACACGGCTTGGCAATAACCTCAGTGACTCGGTGTCCTGAAGACTCAGCCAGCGTCTGTCCTCTGGCACACCTTCCTTAAGCTGCTTAAGATTCCACTTTTTCCCTTTTCACAAGAGCCGCACGTCTTACAGAAGGTGTCCCAAGGCCGCCCGAAGGGCGCAGGAGGCATTACAGTCCTGATTCTGCGTCTGGGGGCCCCATCTGCACACTGGATTTTAATGGAATTGCTGTGACTGAGCTGGTGGAATAATGAAGCAGAAGGCTGATATAACACTAAGCACAAAGTTCTGTGTGGGGACCAGCCATATCCTTCACTGATTATAAGTTATATAACAATGTAGAATTGATTAATGTGAACTATATCCAATACTAATTTAATCTTTTGTTTGTTTAATAAAGGACCAAATAATGGGGAGGTAGGCTGTTTGATATTCATGTATGCACATGTTGCAGTTTTCAGTTTTTTATGATTACTGATATGAACAATATCTATCATTCCTTTTACATTAATTGCACAATCAAAAATGTTTTGAATTAATGCAGAGCAATTGGGGCGTAATAATTAAGAGGTAAGAGTAGCAATTCAGCTGTGTTATCCACACTCTTCAAGAAGGTCTGAATTACAGTTTAGCTGAGCAAATTTGCTATTTTTCCCATTTATGGAAGTACTTGATTTATTGAAGCCAATGAGAGCCCACCAGGCCTTGAACCTGCAACCTACTGTAATGTACACAAATGTTACTCTGCACCATAAATCTGTAGCATAAAACACGTATGTGCAGACAGTCGTAGTGAGTGATCACCAGGTCTGGGTTTACGATTAAAGCCAGCTGGCCTTGTTAGCTTAACCGTCATGTTAGAGCTTTTCAGTAGAGTGTCATCTGGGATGATTGAGAGGAGTGTTGGAGAAGAGATCCAGACTGTTGAGGGTGCTTCTGTGTCTTTTGCTTGTATGAGTTCAAATCAGTCGAGCTCCTGTTTGTTTGAACCGGGCTTATCATTACTTGTTTACCAGGGAGTTGATTCTGCAAAGCAGAGGCCCAGAATGGTAAACAAGTGTACAGATTCTTTTTTGGCTAGTAGGAAAAGGCAAAGAATCGTATAGAGGGAGATATATAACCATCTTACTCATATTATGCCTGCATCTGTTGGTCTATGGCCTAAATCCATCCGTTCATAAGGGAAATACGGGGATCTTTCAGACTTTAGAGTTTAATAGCTTTTGCAGATCTGACTTCATTCCTTTTGCCCTTGGTTACCCAGCATGCCTTGCTCCTATGGGTTTAATTCCTCATGTTTGTGGCCTTTTCCATGGTATTATCTACAGCTGGAGGGGGGTTTCTGCTGGGGGCCCTTATGGCGACCTGCATCGCAGACAAAGTACAGAAAGAGAGAATTTCTAACATATCTAAGGGTTGGGGGGGGGGGGGGTAAGTTTACAGTTATGTATTTGCAAACATTCTCCTCTGCACTTAACTGGTCTGACTGGTGACATGCAGGCGTCTTTCGCCTGCCATTACATTGTTTGATGGGGTTTTATTGAAAATGAAATACAGTCTCTACCCCATATTGTACTGTTGTCCCCCCCCTCTGACCTCACAGCATCCCCTGTCCATTTCTCATATCCTCTCAACGGTCCCACCTATCGTTAGTGACTTTATAAAAAGCATTCCTACATTGTCGGCTACGTATGATCTAATTATGGCCACACATTCCATCCTTAACTTCACAGCGACCATATCACTTATCCATGACCTAACAGCCTCGCCTACGGCCTTCACAGTAACCTTTCTTACTATTCAAGGCCTCACAACAACTCCTCTTACAACATGAGATGTCAGGATCCTGCCAATTATCCATGACCTCACAACAGTTATCTAACAGACATTACAACTGCCTGTCAGTGACCTCACAGTCATTACAACTGTCTGTCAGTTACCTCACAGTCATTACAACTGCCTGTCAGTGGCCTCACAGTCATTACAACTGCCTGTCAGTGACCTCACAGACATTACAACTGCCTGTCAGTGACCTCACAGTCATTACAACTGTCTGTCAGTGACCTCACAGTCATTACAAATGTCTGTCAGTGACCTCACAGACATTACAACTGCCTGTCAGTGACCTCACAGACATTACAACTGCCTGTCAGTGACCTCACAGTCATTACAACTGCCTTTCAGTGACCTCACAGTCATTACAACTGCCTGTCAGTGACCTCACAGACATTACAACTGCCTGTCAGTGACCTCAAACCAGCTCCACCCGCTGTTCATAAACTACTGGCACCCCCGCCACATTTCTGACACACATTTCAGATTTGCTGTTGTCATTTTATCCTATGTTACTCATCTCGTGTTACAATGTTTCTACATTTAACTAATATCTTAGTGTGAAGAAGAGAAACATTGCATTTTTATCGGTTAGGCTGCACAATAATAATAACATTCGCATGTATATATTAGGCAAATGCTTTTGCGTGAGGCAACATGCAAGTGAGGCAAGATGCATCAGAAGCATACAGCTATCAAAGGGCCAAATATGTATAAGAACAGTGACTAGTAACAAGATAGTGGTGAGAACAGGAACTACATGAAAAACACAATAGAATCTAATATCAGACAAGCTAATCAAAAAAGTAACACCAAGCAATTACCCATTACGGAATTCTGAGCGGTCAAACACCAGAGGGAGCTGCTGAGATCTCCCCACACTGCACATGCTGACTTACATAGCAGCCATTGTGTCATAATATCTAAAAGTAAATTAGATTTAGTGTGAGCAGGGACAGAGGGAGAGAGTATAGAGAAGATGAACTGAATCATAGCATGAGGTGAATGTTAAGCCAGATTGTGTTTTCAGATGAGCTGGACAGACATGTCACAGTAAGAGTTTGTGCCATTGTGCTCGTGGCTGATTCCAGTAGCCTCACCTTGTCTCCGGGCTGGGGTCTCATCACGGACACGCACTCATAGCACCTTCTCAGGAGGGTCCACAGGGAGTCCAGCTTCCCCTGAACACAGTCCGGTGCGAGAAGTTCAACATGAGGGCTACTTACAGCACAGGCTCCCCGTCAGGCGATATTATTGGAAAATGAGGGACATGTGACGCACGTCTGTGTAAATCATCTCCATCCTATATGACTGTCATGGGCTCCACACTTCAGCCAGCATCCAGACTCGGGTTGTGCTCGTATCCAGAAGGTCACTGGCTCAGGCGAGGCCCTTAAGCCCCAACTTTCTCAGAAAATGAACGTCACTTTGGATAAAAGCGTCTGCTAAATGAGCATTGACAGTATGTGTAGCACATTGATGTGACAGGTGATTAATCGTAATGCATGCAGAGCCGCAGAGCGATGTAATGTATGTGTATGGCTGATACCCAGTAAAATCTGCGTTACCTGAACGTTGGTATTTTGTAGTGATTATCATGTTGTGAAAGTGCACATGAAAGTGTATATTTCCATTTGATGTGACAGGTGAAAACTTTGATCACGTTGCGGAACCTGAAAATATTAACCTACTTCAAAGATTAAATAACGAGGTCAAGTGACTTTTCCACACTATTTGAAATTGCTATTGGAAATTTGTATTTTTTTCACCCCACTATGAAGTTCATGCTTGTCATGTAGATGGTTTGATGTAATTTATTTGTCATTTATATTTTTACATTTTAGCCAGAGGACTTTCTCAGTTGTCATTAAGTGAGCTGTTGGACAGCATTACTGGTCTACAGACGCCATCCAAACCTGATCCGTACATCCATTTGTGGAGTAATTCAGAATAGTTCAAACTCACGCCTACTGTTAGATCTACTAAATGCTATGATTTAGCCCTACTAACATACAAAGATTTGTAGTTTTTCACTGAAGATGTGGCATAGAGATGGCCACACCCACCTTGATAGGGGAGTACCACTTGCGGGGGGTCTGGGGCTTCCGCATGCCGTTGTTGAGCGTCCACAGGGAGAACTCCTCCGGCTCCCCCTCCGGCAAGGTCACACGTGCGTTCTTGGCTTTCTCCAGTTTAGCTCCCTCCTCCGTGGACCCCTTGTCTCCCCAGCGCACCTGCATGTGGAACACAGCCATCAGACTCGAACCCCAAGCCCTAAACCCCCATCCCGCTCGCATCCATCTCCCACCCCTTACCTCCATCCGCTTGATCCCGCCCACTCCCCGCCCCCCATAGTAGGAGGCGTCTACCATCGGCCATTTTTTCTTGGGCATTCTCTCATCCTCCTCATCCTAAGGCACAAAACAGAGTCACAGATGAGGGCAGTGAGTCCTGTGGGGATTATATTCCAAGGGCTGCAGGCAAATGCATCTGACTTTCAGCGTGTTGAGTCTGAGGCTGTTCGCAAACCCATTTTTATGCTTGTCTCCCTGTTTCTGCTGTTCTTCCTTCGCTGTGATATGCCACATATCTCCTGTGAGCTGATGTTTTTCGTGTCCGTCAGCTGTGTGCAAAAAGCTGTAAATGTGATCTATTACCGAGTGAGTTTTACAGATTGGTTTCCGAGTTGTTATCTACCAGAGAAACACAGGAATAAACTACCCCCCCCATCTCCCATTATGTTTCGTAAAAAGCCAAATAGTCGATTACATTTATTGTGCTAGTTACTAAACCTGCTGATGTGCTGGAGGATGAGAGGAGCAGGTGGAATTGAAACGGTCTGGCCCTGAGTCTTGCGACCCGCCTGCTCCTGAGAGTAGCTGGAATGAAATGTTTCAAAACAGCTGTTCCTCCAAGAATCAATCCGTGCAAATGGTTTATTTTTTTAAGAAAAGGATCTATTTAATAGCTCCAGGTCTCCACCACGGCTGAATTCCTCAGTGCTTCTTAGTCTTGGAAGACGTGCCTCTATTCGCTGGCATTTCCTGTTTTCAGAATTAATTTCCAGATATTTCAGCGATTTGCTGCTATTTTGGAAGCAATTTGGAAAGAGGCACATTTTCAATTCAGCTGAATTTTCTTCCTAAGAAATTAATTGTTCTTACTAATCATATTAAATATCAAGAAAGATTAGTATTAATCCATCACATTTGGTAAGGTTATTTTAAATGTCATCACAGCAGGAGTATGAATGTGAAGTTGAATGTGAAGAGGTCTGTTGTCACGTCTGGGGTATTATTATTTTTAATGACATGATGAGTACACATAATAACATTCCGAAATTGCATTATTATTTTATTGGTTCCTTTTGGTGACAGCTTGGTTCTTAAATTACAGCCTATTTGTCCAAAGTCCTTCACCGCAATGCCAGCTCCGGTCCGGCCCATTGTCATCGGGGCATTTTGGTGGCACTGCTCATCCCTCCTCTGTCATTATCGTCGTAATGCAGCAGAAACGGTCGCTCTAGCCTTTCGGATTGGGTCATAGCACACACACCATTTTGTGAGACAATCCTCGTCTCATTGAGTAGCAGGACCTTCTGTATGAGGACACAACCAACTAACAACTCACTACTTAGAGCAGAAAATTGTTGCGCTGAACCCAGTTGGACACGGTGAGGTGCTGCCCCCTCCCTGCACCATCCCAGCCAAATTGTTGTTCTTCTAAGGACCCACAATCTTATTCAATAATTATACAAGTAATTATTCCTCAATCGTTCAACTTGACAGTGAAATAACAGATTTTGCAGTTAATTTTATTGCTACAGTTCCACTATCTTGGTTGTGTTTTCCATAAAAACACAGACATTTCTGAAAGCAGACTTAACATTCCTGATGTCTCTAGATGACGTTTTACTGTACTTTATGGTATCCTAATACCGTGTGCTATCATTAGGAATGTCAAAGTAAATGAATTCAATAATTACAAGCAGATGGATTAAGAAAAGCTAGTGTACATCTCCAGAGATAGCTGTCCAAATTAGGTCATGCTAACGTTGCTATTCATGGAATCTTGGCTCAGACCCAGTGGCGAAAGCTTCGACCAGTCAGTTCGTCCCTCTAATGGAATTTTTTAAGTTTAACCAAGTTCCAGTGAAGGGCTAAAAGCCAAAATAAACCATTACAACTAAACCAACCTACAAATCCCAACTGACTAACAGTGGCCTGAAATAACCGGAGACCTTACAGCAACTGACTCAGTGGAGAATTTATCTCACAAACTCATGGACTCCGTTCTGCATCCAGACGAACTACAGTTGAATCAGGACCATATGACTGATCACGCTTCCATTGGTGTCTTTGTTGGATTTGTGTAGGTGATAGAATTTCACTGCCAGGAGAAAGCTGACTGGGGACCTCTGACTTAGATAATACCTGATGCCATTTGAGTTTATGCTCCTGGTACTTTTTGGTCTGGGTTTCAAACTAATTTGAATTTGAATTCAGTCTGTAATAATATGTTTTTTGTCTAGAGATATGAACTTTGGTAATTATACTTGCAAATGGAAATGCTTCCCTAAAGGGTATAAAGCAGAGAACATCCTTCACGGGATGCTATTTCATTACATTGCCTGCGCGGGACAAGACAACACAACAATTTAGCAGTGACATCACTCGGGCGTCTATGTCAAGTAACACCTAGTGGCAGGGAGTGGAACTGTGCTGGAAAAAAACTGATTTGAAGTCAGGTAGAAAAAGGCAAAACAAAATAATTAAGCATTCCTCACCGAACTGTCGTCCTCAACATGAGGTGGGGGGTCATGTATGATCTGCAGGAGGGAATGAGAGATAGAAAGAGAAGAATGTAAATTCTGTCCATTACTACACTTAATCTAGAACCTTCCGACTTAACAACTCCTTCTTCCACACTACCATCAGACTCCTTAACAGCTGACAGGAGTATGATTAATGAACATCAT
>JABFEB020000113.1:18799648-18811068 GCA_019775895.2 Stomatorhinus ivindoensis
CCCCCCCCCCCCCCCCCCCCCCCCCCCCCCCCCCCCCCCCCCCCCCCCCCCCCCCCCCCCCCCCCCCCCCCAGCCCAGTCGTCTTTGTTTGTCCTGAACAACAGCGTCTTGTATGGTTAGGATACAACAGCATTTACCTCATGGTCTCAGTTCCTAACCACTATAAGTACTGCTCCCCAATTTCCCCTGAAGGAGTGATGGACGTGTTCTCCTACCATCTAGGATCGGGCCCATCAGTATAATTCCTTCCCTCTGTCTCTTTTGGCGGACATGCTCTCACCTCTCTCTCGGCTAGATCGAACTCATCCTCGCGGAGCTCCCCGTCCGTCAGGGCGATGATGACACTGGCGGTGCGGTAACCTGTCCGTGAGGTAAAATCAAACTTCAAATCAAACCTAACCCTCGATCACCTCAGACTCCTCCGAGGATATTCGCAAAGAGAACCTGAGAGGGCCATTATCTTACCGTCTGCATTCCCATAGTAGATCTGCTCACTGGCCTGAAAGAAGAAGAAAGATGGGGAACCATCTAACATGGCAAACTCAACAACGGGTCCCCAGTCCCCAGCGGGGGCTGTTTCTGGGCTGCTAGCTACAGTTTGACTCCCTGGTGACACCTTGCCTGAGAAGGCAGCATCCCTGAGACTCAAACTCCTTATGTCCTGGATGTCTCACCCTCCTGAAACCCTTGTGCATGAAGGTATCTCCTCCTGGCAGCACCCTCTGGAGTTCCTCCAGACCAGCTCGAATCTTTTCCCTGCACAAGGAGACAAAGAGAAGCACAGACAGGCAGACAGGAAGCCATGATAACAAACCATTACCTCCATTGTTCCATCCGGCCGTTTCTTAAGCGCCAGGAGACACTATGTTCCCACAGCCAGACCCTGTTCTGGAAGGTGGCTGACGGTCTGCCGCACCACAAGGCAACGGTCGTGGGTCGTTTACCTGTCTTCTGTGAGCTTCATGAGAATCCAGCCGTGGGTGGAGAACACGATGAAGGACATCCGCAGCTGTGGGCTGCAGAGATCAACGAAAAGTTGAAAGGAAGATACAAGATAAAGGAAATCAGAGGGAGCTGGACTTAGTGGGTACGTAAGGAAAGATAGACATGAGGAAAGAGTCTCACTGAGTGCTGAACCTCACACCGATCTCCTGGTAACGCTATTATGATAAACTGAGATTGATCTTCCCATATGAATCAGCAGGAAGTGCTCTCTCTAATAGTGTTGTGTTGCACCCTGATGTCTTAGCTAATACCTTAACTCTTTGTATACAGCATATAACCAGCTACAAGGGCAGCAAAGTCACACCAGCTGAAAGCAGTGCACCACTGGTTGAAGAACTAAACCACTTCTTTGCTCGATTTGAGCAAAGATCAGATTACGCCAAGTTCACCTGGCTGGTCACAGCTGATCACACGTTCACCTTGCTCGGACGGGATTCCAGGCAAGGTCCTCAAAGACAGCTCTCACCAGCTTGCAGAGGTCTTAACAGACATCTTTAACCTCTCCCTGAAGTATGGCACTGTCCCAAGTTGCCTTAAATCTACTACCACCATTCCAGTGCCCAAGCTATCCATCATCAGCTCCCTCAATGATTGCAGACCAGTGGCCTTAACACCAGTTGTTGCAAAGTGTTTTGAGAGACTTGTTCTGAGGCACATAAAGATAACTCTCTCTTCCACATTAGACCAGCACCAGTGCGCTTACAAGACAAACAGATCCACAGAGGATGCCCTAAACACTGTGTTGTACACTGCAAAGTCCCACCTGGAGCAGAAAGGAACATACGTGAGGATAATGTTCGTGGATTGTAGCTCTGCAACAATCATTCCCTGTATACTAGGCAAGAAACTACAGTACCTGGATCTCCACGAACATCTGTGCTTGTGGATTATGGACTTTTTAACCAACCGGCCACAAAAAGTGAGACTTGGTTCCCACTCCTCTCCAGTCCTGACACTAAGCACAGGGGCACCGCAAGGGTGTGTGCTCAGTCCTGCTCTATACTCCCTCTACACCTATGACTGCACACCCATCCACCCCACAAACTCAATCATCAAGTTCGCAGATGATACAATGGTTATGGGTCTCGTCTCAAATGACGATGAGGCCCCCCGGGATGAAGTCTGCAGACTAGCAGGATAGTGTGTGGAAAACAACCTGTCATTAAACATCAAAAAGACAAAGGAACTCATTCTGGACATTAGGCTGAAACAGAATGCACACCTGCCACAGCAGGTTCGTGAACGGTAGCCAGCTTCAAGTTCCTAGGGACCCACATCAGCAGTGACTTAAAATGGAGTGAAATGCCAGTGCTACAGTGAAGAAGGGCCAACAGAGACTGCATTTCCTCAGGACATTGAGGAAGAGTTACATCCCTGGCACTTTAATGAAGACTTTATCACTGCTCAATTGAGCGCATACTGACCTACTCCATCCCAGCATGGTATGGAAACTGCACAGAGGCAGACAGGGCAGCCCTTCAGAGAGGTCAACACAGCACCAAACATTATTGGACTCCCCCACTCTCCACTGGAAAACGTCTACGGGTTGCGGTGTCATAGTAAGGCCCGTAGAATCATCAGTGATAATATTCACCTTTCCATCATATTTTCGCACTAGCGCCCTCTGGAAGGCGCTACAGAGCCTTAAAGTGCCGTACCACAAGACTTTTACCCCTCAGCTGTCAAAGAACTAAACTCTCTCACCTCCATCCTGCTACCACCTCTCCCACTGTTTTAAATAGCTGGACCATTTTTACATGGAGATTTCATACAACTACTGACAGGCACGTTAATATTTTACGTATTTAAAATTATGTTATATTTTTAGATTATTTTAGTGAAGATAAGTTTTCATTTTATGTACCCTTGTGTAAAGTATTTACTTAATACTTAAATTTACTTAAAAAATACACTTAGCACAAAAAATATACTTTCCATGCCTAAACAATGTACTAATGTTCATTTGATTACAGACATACTTTTATTCAAGTGTGCTTCACTGTACTTAATTATGTTTAAAAGCAAAATATATTTTCTAAAAGTACACAGAAGTATAATGTCAGTGTATTTTTAAAAATGCGTGTAGAGAGAGTGCATTTCTGTTACACTTCTAGTGATCAAAGTACACTGTTAATACACTTTAGTGCACAATTTTTTCACAAGGGTATGTGTGATGTTGACTGTGTGAGCCATGTATGTTTCTCTGAGAGCTGTTGGCTGCAATGCAATGACAATATAGATATTCTATTCTATTCTATTCTATTACTCAGGAACGCTACTATAAAATGTTGCATTCCTGTAAAGCATTGCAGAAATGCCGGTAATATACAGATGGATGTAATATATTTTTCAATAATATTGTCATGATCCGCCCGTCATGTGTGCCACGCCCCCCTCGTTATCTCGTGTCCGATCCTGATGGAAACCACCTGTTGTCGATTCGTGCCTGATTGTCTTCGCCTGTTGTGTATCAGTCCATGCCTGTCTCATGTATTTAGTCCGCGTCTGAGTCCGTCTCCCCAGAGTAATCATTGAAGTGTTACGTGTAGTGTCGTGTGCTGTTTCTCTGGACACGCGTAATAAACCCCGTTTTCGCCCGGAACTCCTGTCTCCTCGTGAGTCTGCCTGCCTCTCGCCGTCAGCACCACGCCCCGACGTGACAAATCTCAGAACGGTACATTGTTTTTTTTACTGCATATTCTTGCAAAAATAGATATACGTTATGAGTTGATTGACCTGATATTGTATTCTTATTATCTTATTAGATTTTATTTCTTTATATGCCTGTTTCATTTTTATTTTATTACAAGAATGGCCTTCTTTCATGTAGTCCCTTATTTTGAATTAATTCTTGTTGCTTTTATCGTTTGACATCATCAAGAAACTCACTTCAGTCTTTACCTGATGAACTTGTGGGCCAGATGGTCAACAAAGTAGTATATCTCATTCCAGTGGTCCTGCACACTTCCCGACCTGAAAGAAAAACATATCATTTTGCTTAATGCAGCTTATCAGAACTTAGCCTTAGATTAGCGTTATTTTACATACTCCTTTTATTTTTGAGAGCCATTTTTCATAGATGACTTAGACAATACAGTCTCACAAATACCAGTAATGCAGCAGATTTTTAAAATAAAAAAAACTACTGTGTGTGCATGCCAGCTCACCTGACTGTTTTTAGTAGGTCTATTCTTCAATATTATTGCAGAGAAACAAAATTCAGGATCTTTTCTTGGTTTGTCAAATATTTGACAAAAGACATAAAGTTTTCATATTTAAAAATTGATGCACAATACCCAGTTGCACAACCAAATGTTAACAGCCATTTCATTGTGACTACCTGTTCTAATTTTCTCCCACATTTCTTTTTAATGTTTGAGCATGTTAATGTTAAACTATAGCACTTTACTTGATGAGGCAAAAATAATATAGTATTATTCTATTACTTATGCATTAATCAACCCAAAATTAAGTCTTAATTACATACTCATCTCATTAATTAATCATTAATGACTTGTGACACATCTTTCATCCCAAGCAGTTTATATATTTGTTACAATATCTGTCAAATCTGTAAACTTTTGTGAACTACTGAAGGAACAATCATGAATAACACAAGTTTAATACTGATATAATTTTTGTTCATCATGAATTTTAATGCATTTTTTACTTCAAATATTAACTTTATTATTATTATTACTACTGCTTATTCACGAGTCATACTTAAGTAGTAGCTAAGTTATTACTAAGTATTTGTGACCCGTCAAGTATCATGTTACCAATTAAACAAACGATCACATGAAAACTCAATGATAACGACTTTATTTACAATATTTCCAAATGCAGATTGCAAAAGATCACATACACAACAATAAACTGTCACACTGGGTTGCAAGGAAATGCTTATCCTGTCTTGTGCAGAAAAACCTGGATTCCAGACGGGTCTAAAGTTTCTGACTGCAGGTCCATCTGTCCAGTCATCTCTGCCTAAGCAAAAACTATGTATGACTCTTGTAAGCTGTGTCCCATTTCAGGGACTAAGGCTGGATTGGAGGACTGATGGATCGTTTACAGCCCTACCTATCCCAGGATTCATTGCTTTGACTTATTGAGGCACTTGGGCTACAAAGGCTATGCCAACTGCATCCTTCAAATGTTGCAGCCCCCGAATTCAGACACAGCTAGACTCCCATTGAAGCACGGCATCCAGACGGGCTCCAAAAACACATAATCGGAGCATATTCACCAATAAAATTTTGTCTATTCTCCATTCAGACAAAGTGTATGTGAATCTCCCATAGACTCCCGGTGAAGCATTAGTCAATGGGCATCGACGGGTCACATTGATAATGCTTTAAAAGAGAAAATTAACGTACATGTTGTCAAAGGGAATTCCTTTGAAAGAGTCAGTTTTAATAGCAAATAAAATGAATTTACAGGCCCTGTGGTGTGTTGGCTGTTGCCCAGGGTTGATTCCCGGCTGCGCGCACTGTCTCCCCTATGACCCTAGTTGGGATTAAGTGATTTCAGAAAATGGATGGATCAATTTTACATTGATACATTGACTAATTCAAGTTCTTTTTGCAATCTTATGGGGGAAGCCATGCTTTCTGTTAGTGTTAGAGCAATCGCTCAGTCAGTTATGTTCTTTACTCCCCTGCATGCTCTGACATTGCAGTACTCACATCATATTCACGTGTACAGTATCTTGATATAAAAGCGATGCCATTCTGCTATTCTGAAATCTTGCAAATAAACTAGGCCGAGCTGAGTGAATTCGGCTAACGGGTAATTTACTCACCAAGATTTCAGAATACTAAAGTGCCCCCAAATACCACAGTACCTGGAACCACAATCCACACCAAGGTTCCCACGGTAACACACTTTCATATCAATATTTCAACCTGTGTAATGCCTTGAGCAACTTGAACTGGGCGGCCTGTTTGACTCGGTCCACAAATGAGTTTTTGTTTAATTTGATTTATTTTTTATTTTTTCAGATTTTCCGTGACCTACATGAACATCTCTCATGGCTGCCCACGATCAAATTTTTGTCACTAAATCTTGGTAGAATGTTTTGACCGTGGTAAGGGTGCTATATGAAACCCAGAAGCTGAATTGGCCTGAACTATTCATAATAAATACTTTTAATATTGCGGTGACTTGTGTGTCCCTTAGGATCGAAGAGTCATCCCAATGATGGAGTTAATGTCAGAATGAGAGATGCCTGCAGTGTTTATTGTCTCGCTTCTGCTCCATATCCAACTCTTTTTATTCACCGCCTGTTTTTCCAAGCCCGTTTTCTGTGTCACATGCATGCAGTGCACTTTTCTCCTCCAAATTCCACGTCCCATCCCTCCATTCCTCCCCTCTCTCATATTACACTACCTTCTGCTTTTCTCTTCCTCTACTTTTCTGCTCCCTTGTTTCCAAAGTAAATGTATTCGCCGCACGCTCTATTTGTGTTGTCTCCCTTTCCCTCGCTCTCTTATGCAAACTGCCTTCCCTCAAACCCCACCCCCCGACACACACACGTGTCCCTGCCTCAGTGGCAACAGGCAGAATCTTCTGAGCTCTGGAACATCTGGAATCTCTGGCCCGAATGGAGAAAGGGCTGAGAAGCTGGAGCGAGGGAGCAGGGGGGAACGGGGGGGGGGGCTGGCCCGGTGGCTCAGGGACGGGGGGCACCTTTGTGTGGCTCTATATGCCCTATTGAGCCAGAGCCAAGTAAGACATGGCAGAACTTTGTAGCATCTGAGCCACGCATTTTTCTTTCTGGTTGTATAGTCTAGCAATCTGAATGTGAGATGAAAAAGCCAACATGGCTCACCGATATCACCTCTTATTTCAGTTCATCTTTTAGCCCCCTCGCTGCATGATGCTTGCAGGCGGGATAAAAGGGTGGCTATTTGTATAGGCATAAGCATGAAAGGAAATGAATAAAGGTAACAAACAGGCTTTTATATCTCAGAGAAATTACCGGAGATAGGTGAGGACACACATAGAATGAGATGGAAGTCAATTCCAACGGATACCCCTACATGACCTAATGCATGAGTAGAGAAAATACCTTAAATATTCTTCAGCATCCAAACAAACATACTGATTTGCATTAGAAATCCTTTAAGTTACAATAAACAACTGGTCTGTTTGCTGCTTCTGATTATTTGTGTATTTATTTCTCAGTAAATATGTAGACATTGTGATTTACCTTTTTGCGACCAGTTGTCACACTAAAGTGTATCATTCTGTCTGCCATGGAGCGATACTGCAAGGTCCATTATGGCAAATTGGATTCTGATCTCAGGGGCTTCCACTGTTTTCATTTCTACTTTTTCCTTGGTGATTAACTGTGTCACTTCTTCCACGTCATACCTGCCGCTGCACATTCCCAACACAGCTACTGTAAACTGGCCTTTGGTGCACGCCAGTCCCAGACGTGAGTTGCCATCCCATGGTCCTCATGACCAAACAGTAGGTCTTTCACATATTATCAGTCCAGTTAATCCCCCTGGAGCAGCCAGTGGAGAATGAAGTACTATTATACCAGATGGTCCAATTAAGACCAAGCTATGAGGGCCAGTCAGCTACGCCCACAGTCAGTAAACAGAGACCAATAGCAGGTACATTTCAAACCATATCCCCCAACACTTTCTACAAAAGATCTGACCTCATTTGTAACCCCTATTAGATCCGCTGATACAGTACAAACCAAATCACTGTTCAAACACTGTTCTGGCCGGTCTGCTTGCAGTCTGTATTCTAAATAAGATAAGTATGCTGATGCCACATTAATATTATATAATGAAATGTAACCAGAAAGATGAAAGCATATACTTCCTAAAAACAAGCTCTTAACCAGGATGAACATTAATTATTTATATAGCTTGTATACTGGACTGATTTACGGTTTTCTTTTTATGTAGCTAATGAAATAGTTGAAGGAAACGATAGCTCTGTAAAAATTGAGAGCACTCTGATAAAAAAAAAAAAATGCATTATTAAATCCTGGTCAAATCCCAGTTCTACTGGCAGAAGGCTGCACAACAAGGCAGGCTGCTTCCACGCTCAAAGTTTGTAAGACAGCAGACAACAAAACCAAGGTGAAGCAGGAGACCCTGGGAATGGCAGAAAACCTGACAAGTAGAGGGCAGAGGCAACGTTCTAATGCCAGAGATGATCGTCAACTTATCTGACAGCCTTTCATAAATCATGAAAGAGGATGACCTCAAGTGACCTTCAACAGGAATGGGAAACATTAAGTGCAGGTGTGAGGTGCACTGCTGGGACAGTCCGTATCAGGCTCCTAGAAGCATGACTAAAGTCCCATAAAGCAAGGAAGAAGCCCTTCATTAATAAGAAACAGCGAACAGTTTGCAGAAATATATATATTATTCACAGCCGCATACCCATGAACTGAGAAATAACTGAAATAAAAAATTGTGCTGTGGTCCCTTAATTATTTCCAGAGCTGTATTTGCAACAGAAGCTGAAAAGCTTATCAGGCCACATGGGTCCGTCTGGCTATATTTAGCAGTTTTTGCATCCCTTTAAGAGATAGGGATGCAAAGAGGAGTGAGACAATAATGTGTTTAATCTTGCTGTTCACCATTCATGGGAAGTACACTCCATAGGGTTAGATGAGCAGCACTGTTTGGAAATTACCCGAAAGATTCTTAGCCACAGCAACCACACATATCACTTCCGTTTTACCACTTTGAATCACAGTGGAGATGTTAGTCACACTGCAAAGACGACAGTAATTCATAGCTATGGCACTAATTTACACAGTTCATAGTGCATTCAGTGTGATCTAACACAATGAAAAGACTTCATGCTCACATATACAGTATATTCACCCTGGTTCCTTCCTGGAATATGTCGCGTACGTCAGCAATTTGATGCGTCTTTAGGCATTAAAAGGAGCTACTGTACGAGTCCTCAGTGCATTTCCAATAAAAAGTGAGGACACTTGCATGTGATGACGCTCACAGCATCATGGGATTGGATGTGGAAGCATTTTCTGCATTAATTCGTGAATCAGGGGTGGGTTTGTTTTTGGGGTCAAACTCCCCTAATTTTTGTGGCTAACAAGGGGGCCCCAAGCTTCCGGGACCCCACACAAATGTGTATGATTTGATAATTGGTAAATACTGCCGCTACTCGGAATAACTATTACGTAATCTGACTAGCTAGCTTAGGGTAGCCTGGTACCTAGCACTGTTGCTAGCTTGCTGCAGATCCCTGGACCCCCTGACTCCACGTTCTCACCGAACTCACTGCATGTTACACCAATTTAGAGCAAGGTGGGGGGACGGCAGGTTGAAACTCACTTGTCCAGGACGAAGTAGAGGTCAAATCCCCCGTAGCAGGAGATCCCGGCTTCCCCTCTGTCTTGGCCATGTCCGGAAACCTTGGCAACCAGCACTACCAGCGCAACCTGAAGACCCAGAGTGAGCCACAGCGCCCGAATTCCCGGGGCGGCCATCGGAGCGACTTCCTCCGTCAGCAGAATGAATCCCAAATTCCTTCCTCAATAACAGGCATAAAAACACACTTGAAGGAGAGCTTTCTTCCGTATCCTTTGCTGCAGATTAAATCTGCCTCCTGAGCTCCTATTCCTGGTCCTAGTGCATGGGTCAGGAGCAGAAGGTCTAAGAGGGAACGTGTTCAGCCCAAAGTGATGCTTCTGCAATGGATCAGTCTGAAGGGAATCAGGAAAGTGCTGATCAGATACAGACAGGCACACATATATTCATACGCACTCATTAAAACAAAGCCTTGCATATACACACATACAACATTCAAAACCCCTTGCAAAAACTCAGAAATGCACACATAATCACATGCACATGCATGCACACACTCCTAAATACACGCAACACTCACCTACTTTACAGTCTTAATATCTTTTATATCGTTCTTACTGATGGTAGCAGCACAGTGTTTCACTCCACAAGTTGCAGTCCCATAATACAGGAGACCAGAACTCTTTCCTAAATTTTTGCTTTGCCTCTGTTCTTCTCCTATTGGCTCAGTCATGGGCCTTGAGGCATCGGGGGAATGTATTGGAAAGAACACACTTGGCCCTGGTTTACCAGCGCCCCCTGGTGGTGAAGTGAATGGGGCTTTTCAGGACGCCAAGTTGAAAGCCTGCTATTGTCTCACCATCTTCCAGCTCATTAATTAACCTTGACATGAGATCGGCGTGAATTAGGTTTCAAAAAAACAGTTTGTTGTAGATAATATCATACAGGTGACTGAAAACAGCTGAGTTCACGATACACAGAAAGTGCCACCACACAGAGAAAGATGCCCTATCCAGGATGGTTTACAACAGTGGTGGAATATTCCAGGCCTTTTGGGCTGAAGGGTTTGCTGGTTTTCATCTCCTATCAGCTCTTAATTGAATTTGATTAAACTGTGTGTTATAGTGATATTGATTAATGTTATTTTCATTTGTGTCACAGCAAACTTTTGGTTGAAGAATACATTTAAGTTTCGTTTATGTAAATATTATAAAACAGAAAAAATAAAACTATATAAATTCAACCTTAATGAATAATAAAATGTGTTAATCAATGATTAAGTAAACACTCCTGGTTTCTAAATATTACCATGAAAAATTGACTAAGGATGTATGTTTGTGTACAGAAGGTCATGGGTTCAAATCCCAATGGCTGGTAGAGTGAGAATTATGGCTTTGGACAAAGGGGCACCAGCTGACCTGAACCCCCTTGCTTTCCTCATGTGCGTGCTCTTTTTGTGCAGGGAGGATGCATGTATGATATGTGGGTCTCAAAGACCTTCTGTCTTAGCCTATTTACAAGGTGCCTGAACGGCTTCCCAAACTACCTTGGACACCACTGGGAAAAAAGCATAATTTGTTTGTGCAGTGAACATAGAAAATGTTTTTTTCAAACAGATTATCCACCTCCTTTTGTATGGGTCTCTTGTCCTTGCCTAGGAGATCAAAAGTAAAATGGGGAATAGTTCAAATAACCAGGGGTACTGTATATTGCTTGGTAAAATCATGCTTTTTTTCAGCACTGAGCCATTTTAATGCATAAAAATGCTCATGTCTTTTTACGGCGGCCCACCATGGACCATCGTGCACCAGAATAAACCTGACAGCTCAGCTGGGTGGAGGAAGAGTGGGGGGGATCAATTGTGCAGCACGATCCCATATTATACAGGGTGGGTGGCATCTCCAGATCATGGTGTTAAAAGTTGTCAGCTGGGTATCCCTGGTATTGAAAAATCTGACACCAAAGCAAGCTGTAATGTTATATACACACTCGCCTAAAGGGTTAATAGGAACACCTGTTCAATTTCTCAATTAATGCAATTATCTAATCAACCAATCACATGGCAGTTGCTTCAATGCATTTAGGGGTGTGGTCCTGGTCAAGACA
>JABFEB020000113.1:18829906-18843577 GCA_019775895.2 Stomatorhinus ivindoensis
ACCTGAGTGCAGTGCTGTCCTCAACTGCGAATAACAGCTGCGGGAGGGGCTCGAATGGCAGAGCTTTGTCTAACCTGTGTGCAGTGCTGTCCTCAACTGCGAATAACAGCTGCGGGAGGGGCTCGAATGGCAGAGCTTTGTCTAACCTGAATGCAGTGCTCTCCTCAACTGCGAATAACAGCTGCAAAAATTAAAACTATTGAAAATTCTCGGGGGGTGGGGTTCAGAGTTTTCAAAACTGTTCCAGCAAAATCTCTTGAGGGTTGGTGAGAGTTTAATGATTCTTTAAATACCAGCTAGGCCTGGAAGAACTTTCGTAACTCTTAATGCTGAAGTTTGCATGAATACAGGAATGGGCACTCTGCAGATCTCCGAGTGATGGGCCGGTGTTTTCTAAGGGCACGTCTTTCTTACTGTAATGCAGTTTTCTGAAGCCTGAACGACGTAATCACTCACCAAATGGGCTGACCAGTGGAGGATTGTGGGATAATGGGGCAGCTGAGAAAAGTGTGGGGTCCTTTAGAAGCCTGACGTTACTCCCCGTACCTGAGCTGACGTGGGGCTCAGACGCTGCTTGGGTTCGAGGAACACGACCGACGGCCGGTCCTAAAAATGTACAAAATTGAACATCCAAATTATAGGTTGGTTAAGGCTTCTGACTCATTTGAACAGAAATAAGTCCTGTTGTTATACCTTTGAAGGTGGGGGGGGGGGGCATGAACACACAGGCGGCCACGACTCCGGCTCTCTGATTCTCCTTTTCATAGGATAGAGAAAATCACCTCTGGTGACCGACGGGCAAACCAGGTACGTTTTTGGCCCTTGAGAATCCAGTCAATCAAGTCAAATCTGCTGTGATTAACTTGGTCAGCTAGTGATTTGTGTTGCCTGGCGCTGTCGACAGTCTTGGGAAGGAGGTTAGCGGGATGATGTCGGCAGCAATCAAAGGGCTCTTTTGATTTAGACAAGGGAGAGGTATGAAATGCAGGAAAGCGAGCCGGCTGAGAAGACGGAGAACAGAGAGCGACCGTACATGCATAGCCTGGGTGGGTGGGCAGGAATACGCCGCGATCACTGCGGTATGCGCTGATGTGGAGATCACTCCAATCAGCCAATTTTATGGAGGGCTGTCCAATCAGCCCATTTCACATACGTATGCAGCGTATTGATTTGTCCGTTCTGGCAGGATGTGGACGACCCCCTGCTGGACATGAAGACTCCGGTGCTCTTTGTGATTGGTCAGAAGGCCCTGCAGTGCTCCACCGAGGCCATGGAGGACTTCCGCGAGAAGCTGCGAGCGGACAACAGCATGGTGGTTGTGGGGGGTGCAGACGACAACCTTAGGTGAGCTTCGGATTGAATCCAAAACTAGCCTTTCCTATTTCTTTTGGCATCCATTCTTTTTATATAAACATGAATTGAGACAGACGGGGGGGGGGGGATGTTGAATTAATAAAATCTTAACTTTATCCCACCCCCAGGATAAGCTCTACGAAGATGAAGGCTGAGGGACTCACCCAGACCATGGTGGATCGCTGCATCCAGGTTGGGGGGGGGTGTAAGGGGGTCTGATGAGTCTTCATTTTTGGCTAATGTCACCGCTTTAATGAGCCCTACAGGCTAACGAGACCTTAGACATCAGATTTCATTTCAACATAAAATTTATGCTCATTGATAAATTTTGATTTGCCTTCATCTCCGTGTTACATTGACTGTGACAGTATAAGTGTTGGTGTCATTTTCAGGGCCAGACGTCATACCCAGGGCTCAGGCAGAGCTGGCATCCCTTAACTCCCCCTCCCCCCACCCCATTCAGAAGGAGCACAATCTATGTCATTGTTTCTGGTCTCATGCTGTTTTAATCAATCATGTAAATTTTGTGGGAAATGGACTGGGGGGCAGTTCTGGGTAATCAGCGGACCTGGCAACTCCATCTCCCCAACGTTCTGTTCCCTGAGCTCTTGCGACATGTCAGTTGGCTGACAGTTTCTGCGACCGTCGTGCGACACTCTTAACGCCGGCGGCGGTCTCCCGTCAGGACGAGATCGCCGACTTCCTGACGGGCGTGCTGACCAGGGCCGAGAGCCACGGGCACGGCGGCATGGAGCCGGGGGACTTGGACACGGAGAAGCGAAGGAAGAAGAAGCAGGCCCGAGAGTGCCGGCGCGAGCCGTCCTTCGAGCCGGAGCGGGGGCGCTCCTCGCAGGCCAGCCGTGTGCCCGCGTCCCCCTCGGGGTCGGAGGTCAGCCCACCGCTGCATGCTGGACACGCTCTGCTTAGTCAGTTTACTATATGAATCGGCTTGGTGTCAGACCGCGTTGATGTGTGGCTGAACGCACAAACCAGGATTTGTACTGAATGTTTCTATAGTCACGTGTTGCTTAATGATGGGGATACAGTCTGCCTCATTAGACAATTTAGTGCTAGTTTTCCGGCAGTGAATATCAGGGTGTACTTACACAAACCTAAATGGTATAGCCCACTACACACCTTGGCTATATGGTATAATCTAACACAGCATTATTAGAAGGGTTTCATTTAATTTTTGGCTGATTTGAAAGACCCTTATAAAGGCGGATGTGCTGAGGTGCAGTAGGGATTTTCTGTGTGTGCGCCTGCCCGCCCGCCCACGTACGCTGCTTCCTGATAACTCCGCGCTCCTGCTTCTCCCCAGGATCTGTCCAGCGTGTCCAGCAGCCCAGCCTCCAGTCCCAAGCCGCGGGCGTCAGCTCTATCCCCGGCACAGAAGTCCAGCCTCATCACAGCCACGCAGCTGCTCAAGACCCACGTGCAGCGAACTGGAGGCCTTCTCACACACCGGCAAGCTCAGGGTAGGCCCCGCCCCTTAAACCCGCCGCCTTGCCTGCTGGGTTTTAATGCCCCCTGTTTAGCGCAGTGGGAATTGTTGAAGCTGTCTTCCGCGCATGCTGTCCTTTGGGCATGGACTGACGGTTTCGTCTTCAGGTGGAATAGAAGAATCTGAGAAACAAAGAGCTTGTTCTTTTTCTGGATCCGGACTCTTAAATGTGGGGAATAGAGGGTGAGAACAGGAGATGGATGGGAGACCGTGGTTAGCGTAATGGCAGCCACGTCGTAGGATGACACCGGGTCTTGTGGGGTGATCAGTGGCCACGCCTTTCCCAATATTTTAATGTGTGTTTCATTTGTGGGACCAGCAGAGGTGGAAATTTCAGGTCCAGAAAGTACAAATCCAGACCAGGATTTTGTTTCAACCAACCAGTGGCATACTCTGTAACTGTGACTCTATGCTCAACTGGTTGGTTGAAACAAAATCCTGGTCTGGATTTGTACTTTCTGGACATGAAATTTCCACCTCTGGGGACCAGTATCATGCAGAGCTACGAGTTGTGTCAGGCTTGTTCATTGACACTGTTTCTGCTTCTATAACTGTACGTGATTAAATTGAGTGTTCACCTCATGTTTCATGTGCATTAATCAGTCATATTAAACAAAGTGAATTAATATTTTCTTTGACAGTAATAGTATTTAAAAACATTGTACAGTTTTCTTTCACCCTGACATGCTCAGTGCTTCAGCCATCGCTGTTGAATTTCAGATTTAACTAGAATTTCTCATCTCAAATTGGTACTTAGAGCAGGGCCTGGTTCAGGTCGCCATCATAATGTACTGAGGGACAACCTGAACTACGGCCCGAACATTCAATTTTTCTCTTGCTTGCCATTTTCTCTGAGATGGTACAATGTCACACCGATGACCGCTGACACTCTTGCTCGTCAAAATATGTCGGCAGGGAAATGCTGCACAGCTTAAGCAAAGCTTGACTGGTTTCTCTGTCGTTAGACATAACCGGCCGCCATGACTCTGTTTGAGGTTAGTGGGATGATGGCTGTTAGGAGTCTTATCCAAGGACCGCCTTTACTTTTTCACTTTGTAAAGGCGGACCTGTGCCCCTCCTTGCGCTCTTGCCTTGACTCCACCTTTTCCCTTTCTGACTTTGTACTCTCTGTCTCGCCTGTCCCTTTAACACTTTGGGGCTCTTTGTGGCGTCACCCCCCACCCCCATCAGCTCAGTTTGCTGCTTTTATGAAGCAGAATCTGCTGATGAGGAAGAGCCTGCCCACTGGCGCCCCCTCCTGCCTGCTGGGTAAGTTACCCCCCTCTCTGCTCACCTCTCCCCTTTACTCTTCTGTAAGTCTTTCTTCGGCGCTCGTATACTCGCCATCCATGCTGGGCTCGGTGAGAGGAAAGCGCAGTGAGGTGGCCAGTGAAGTGGGAGCGGAATCGTTGACGATGGTACCAAAGTGCCTATAGTTAAGCGTGTCGGCCTTTGTGGAGTCCCTTCTGTCATCATCTGCATTGTAGCGGGCCTGTTAGCATTCCAGTGGGGCTAGAGCTTTAAGGAGATAAACCAGTGTGTGTGTTTGGAAGCGTTGGCTTGTAATGCTCGCCAGTGCGTGATGGGCTGCCCGTCTATGTCCCGCAGTGCCGGTCTCCAGCGAGCAGGCCGAGGGTCTGGAGCACGACGACCTGCGCCCCCATCTGAAGAGGAGAGCCAGCCCCGGTCCTGCTCCCACCAAGGCCTCCAAAAGAGCTAAAATCAAGGTCACCATCCTGTCCCACGGCGAGACGGCTGGGGGCGCCGGCGTCTCCAGTGCTTCTGAGGGTGAGCGCGCCGGAGGCGATCCCCCTCCGCCAAGCCGGCCTGCCGTAGTTTACATTCCGCACCACAAGCTCACGTGACCGGTGCATGGACTGATGCATCGCCGCGTTCAGGCTCTTCATCTGTCACCGCAGCAGCTGTATCTGCGGATAATACCAACCTGTCAGCCAGCAATGAATTTTTTTGTGCCAAACAGGCATCAACATTGGAACCCTGTATCTTGGCTTGTTGTGGTGTTGTCTCGCAGGTAACCAGCTCACCTGTTCTGAGTGAGAATGTTTGCCCCCCCGTAGCAGGAACACCAGGCAAAGCACTGAGTGGCGTCACACAGACTGTCCCTGGAGCCAGGGAGCTCTCCGGACTGCTCACCACACAGAGGTACCCTGGGAATGCGAGTATATGCGATGGTGGTGGGGAGGGCAGGTATTGTCTTGGTTACTGATGAGTGTGACTGGCACCACATGGGGCTTCCTGAACAGGACAAATAAGCATTAACTGATGAAGTTGGGATGCAGGGGTGTGGCCTTAAATTAGTGGGTGTGGCCTGTCTTTGGGGCGAGGGGGAGTGGCACTGGGCTGGTACTTACCGCTGCCATGTGGTGCCTCAGGTCTGGGGGGCTCTCGGAGGTGTCTGGGGCTCTGAGTCCCGGGGTGTCGCTGGGAGGGACCCCTGCCTCACACCATAACCTGCTCCATGCACAGACCCCAGCGGGCAGCCAAGGTAGGAGCCGCCCTCCCCTCTGTCGCCCCCCATGTGGTCGTAGCCGTGTGTGTTGCAGGGGCGCTTTGCAGCAGTATGGCAGCTATTTTTTTCTTTGACAGGCCCCTCTGCCAGCAGCCTCCTCCAGGGCCTGAGTTTCAGCCTCCAGGAGATGGCCACCAGGTCCCCCAGCCTGCCCTCCACAGCGGCCAGTGGCCTGGGCAGCGGCACTCAGGTCACCTACACCTGGAACCGGCCGGCCACCTCGGCTGCTCAGGTGACGGGGGATCCCTGGGATCTGTATGCAAACCCATCCTCTGCCAAGCCTGAACGGGATCATCTGGGTGCCCAAGGGCTGGAGCTGCTAGCAGGCTCTCTGGTCAATGCCCCCTGGGAAATGGAAGCGGTGTTTCTGATGTCGGCTCTTATCAGGAGGCCTGTGTCTCAGCCATAAATAGCATTAGATGATGGTCGAAGCACTTTTTAGTTTAGTATTTATCTCATCAAAGTTGTGACTCTTCAACGGCAGCACCCTCTGGTGGCCAGTGTAAGACACTGACTGGTGACGTCCCGCTGTGTCGCTCTTTTGTTCACGTTGCAGGGTCCCGGGGGGAAGACGTCACAGACCCAGATCCTGGGCTCCATCGGTGGGGCCGGCGGCGGCGCCTTAGTGCGGGCAGTGCCCGTGGTGTCCACAGGCGGCACCAGCGCCACCAAGTCCACCGCCATACATCAGCTGCTGACCAACGGCGGGCTGGCCAAGCTGGGCCTGGCACACATCTCCAACCAGAGTGCCGGTACGAGGCCGCACTTCCCCCATCGCCCGTGACGCCGGAGCCACACCAAGCCTTCTGAAAAAGTGCTGAATTCATATTATTGTTTGTTTGCAAATTCAAAAATAGTTGAGTATTTACGTTTATTTGAATAATAGATACCTTTTGGATCATGATAGGACTTCTGGTAACTAAGGGGTGAAATGCAAGTATTCAGTCCGAATTCATACCTTGAACCCAGTTTTCCAGCAGTTCGTAAACGTGCAGAATCGAGTTTGGACACACCTACCCGTGGAAAGGCTTATTTATACTATTTTAACTATTTAAGAACTTATTTGTAACTATTTTAACTATTTTACTATTTTCAGAATAATTATAAAGACATCAGCACTATAAAATAACAAGAAATTGTGCATTGTATTTTAGTATTAAACTAAAAACAAAGGTCGCTGATTCCAATCCTGTGTCAGTAGTGATGTCACCATTGAGCCCTTGAGCAAGGCCCTTAATCCCAGTTGCTTCCAGTTGTGCTTCCGTGAGGCGGCCTCCTGGGATGCTCGTCCAGTTGTTCTGGAGGAGGTCTCATATATGCTGAGCTCTCATTGGCTGCTTTTCCTTCACTCTCTGGTCAGACTTCTCCAAAACCTTCTTTCTTTGTTTCGGTCAGGTGGCCAAGTCATGTTATTTGACACCACCACAATTCTTTATGTGACTTGGTGTGTCCAAACGTTTGACTTGTACTGTACATCAGATATTTAAAGACATGACAGCACAGAGGCAGTGTTTGGCTCTGTCTGGACGTGCAATGCGTATAAAGATAAGACTGCTTATTTAATGTCCGCAGCGTGACTTGCAACTTTTATTTATTTCAAATTATAGCTGCAGTATCATTCTGTTCCTCTTCTGATGTTCCTGCTACTTCGAAACTAAAATTAAAAAATTAGTTTTTTTAATTAATTGAGTTAAATGAGCAATTTAAGTACTGATTTTTATATTTTAAGACATTTTTGGATGTAGGGCAAATGAGGTCTTTTTGTTATAACTAAAAATAACAAAACTGGATAATTTGATCCCAGTCCTCAGTCTGTGATATGGAGGTCAGTTTAAATATGCTTTTATGCACAGCTGTGTGTCTACAGCTATCCTGTGTCACCGTGACCTTTGATGAGGGGACAAGTTTCGCTCTTCTGTCCCTAAACTCCTGTTTGTCGGCAGCTGGCCTGAAGTCTCCCACGACCATCACGGTGACCCTGCGGGGGCAGCCCAGCCGCCTCGCTACCCTCAGTCAAGCCGGGGCGGGGGTGACACTGGCCAAGCCCTCTGACTCCCAGGTAAGCTGACTCGCCGCTACGGCGGCCCCGCCAAGGTCAAAACAAAAAGTGGGTGTCTGAAGAAGCACGTCTAGGCATGCCCAGTGTCGTAATGTGGGACTGCAATCCTGCTGTGGGGGCACCGGGTCGGGGGGCCCGCAGGGCCTGTGTGTGTGTGGGGGGGGTTGCAAACCTGCGCGTCCCCGATGGAGGAAAACCAGCTGTGATGGCTGGCTGCATTTTCACAGCACATCCACGTTTATTCTTGCATGATGTCAGTGATCTAAAATCAAAGGATTCAGTAAATGCAGAAGTGAGGCATGAAGGGAGATTTTGGTTTTAATTTTCCAGCAGCTTTAGTTGTCCTGTTTGTTTTTTCATTGCCATGGAAACGGTCTTCTGCAAATGCAAATCTAACATCACAAAAATAGGCTTCTGTTGTTTTTTAAAATAAGATTTTTATTTAAATTCTAAATTTAACTTCATACTATTTTTCCACTAGTAGGTTTTAAAGTGTTAGAGGTTGCCTAAAGAGCAATTGAATAATTATACCTGTATATAAAAAATATATCTTTTTTTAAGAGGTTGGAATCAGCCAAGCAAATATTGGAAAATGCAAATTCTATAAAAAATAACAGGATGCAGAAAAATACTGAGACTTCTTGGCATTACCAACAGGTGACTTGGTTTGAGGGTAGATATAGAGGATTGTGTGTGCGTGTGTGTATATATATATCAGAGAACTTGAACTTGATCAGTTCTGGGAACCAATTAATTGGTTTTCCATTATTTCTTATGGGGAAAACTGGATCAGAACTTGAACTTTTTAGGATTCGGTCTGGAGTCCTGAACATATTGCATTCGAGTTCTGAGGTACCACTGTATATAAATATATCCCAAAAGATACAAATTTTCTGTGCATGTGGGTGGGAAAAAGAGTAAAACACCACCTTGTACCCGCTGGCCATAAAAAGCTTTAACTCAAATGCCTTGAGTGTCATCAGTACCTTCCAAGGGGTCTTTCACTACCCTTTTCCCTGGTACTTTTTAATACATCTCAACTTTAATTTTAAACCCAGAGGTGGAATCTGCGATAACTCCCAGCAGGAGAGGTGCACAAATTTATATCCTTTTTTGGAAAATATGCATAGAGAAAGTGAAAATGACAGTGGGGCTCGTGGTTCCCTTGGCCCTTGCGGTTGGGGCTCTCTGCACTGAAAGCTGGGAAGAACTTAATTCCCTGCAGTTTTGCCATTTTCCTTTTTTTGATTTATTGCAAGTTTTTGAAATGGTCATTTATGTTTTACATTTGCATTTATTTAGCAAGCGCTAAAGATAATTGATGGCTGAACACAATGCTGTGTGCCCTCCTATTATGTTTGGTTAACTGTGCATAATGCATGTGTCACCCTCTGACCGTGGGATGTGTCAAGCTCATCTTTGGCAGGTGTTTGAACACTAAAACCCCCCCCAATTACTGCCTTTGAGAAATAAATTACTCCTTGGATTCTTTCGCACTTTAGCACATCTTAGTGTCTGTCGTTTCCAAAGGTAGCTCTTATCTGGATGATTACTAAGGTGCTGTCGAGTGGGAGAGTGTCTGTTTGTCTCTTTCTGCGTTTTGTCGTAATTTTAAGTGTCTTTCAATAAACATTTCTCTTCATTTGACAGGCGCTTTAATGTGAACTCGCAGTCGATGGCCTGTCTGCACCATTCCTTGATTTACCGTTGAAGCCAGGGTACTAGGTGGACCAGAACACTGTACCATGCTGGCATTCCGTCCTGCCTCTGCTCTACAAACTGCTCCCCCATTGGCAAAGTCTACCGAGGACTAGTGGGCCTCGGCGTTGTGTTGCTTATACAATTATTATCCGCAAGGAATGTGACGCGTGTTGCGGTTTTGCCAGCCTCTTAGACACCCTTAATGACGGTCATTCCCTTTATGCGAAACTGCAGCATCCATTATGGTCCATTTCCTCTGAGTCTGTCAGGCTGCGCAGTCACTCAGCCTCAGATTCTGTTGATTAGATTGTGGGATTTGAGTTTTGGTTTTTGTTTTCTTAACAAAGCCACCATTAGAATAATGTAAAAATAAATCATTCTACTGCATTATTTCACTTGCAGGAGGTAGTTCCTTAGCAGCTAGTCCGGTCTCTCAGATTATATTGGAGACCATCTGTGTGTGTTTGTATTCTCAATGTGTCGACCACGATCCCTGGGTTTGAGATGAGATTAAATGCAGGCCACAGCATCTTGCATCTGTCACCTAGGGGTCATTACAGCCTGAGTGGGATTTGAAATCAGCCTGATCCCTATAACCAGGCAGACACAGCTTAACATCTTAAGTTAGCATTTTGTGTGACTTTGGACCAGGAGCCAAAATTGAGATTCCATAGGCAGCTCTCCAACACACGTGCGAGCGATCTCTCCTTGCCGGTTCAGACCTTGGGCTCCCCTCCCCCATTTGACACATACTCATTGGCATCTCACTCGGTTTCATCTTCTGTGCCCCACAGTGACCTGGAGTTCTGGCCCACTGCTTGGACTGGGGCCCCTTGCTGAAGGCATGGCCTGGCGAGAGCCCCCACAGCGCAGACACGAGCGGGAGAGGCACCAGATGACCCCCTATCAAAGATGATTGGAGTGGGGTTTCACAACCCCGATGTGTCGCAAAGCCCCCTCTGAGATACTGGGTAGAGTCACCTTAGTCCGTCAAGATACAGGCACTGCCAACTGACCTCCTTGGACTGCCGACGTCCCTCTTTCGGGCAAAACTGCGGCCACCTGTCTGAATGGACCCGAGCTGCCACCATTAAACCTGCTTGCTGGAGGGCAATCTTAAGGAGCTCCATGGAGCTCTATACCTACTGTAGCCTTACACATTTGAAAGTGCCCCTTTCCCCCTGCTTAGGTTGGGTTTCGGGGTGGTTGGGGGGGAGGGGGATGTAGATGCTTCAGTTGTGTGATCAGTATACTTAGCTTTTATTTTCAGAATGCAAAAAAAAAACATGTAAATAAAGGCAAGGTTATCCCCCCCCCCCCCCAAAAAATGTCAATACCCAACAGTTGTGGAGATGTCCGTTCATGTTTGAATAGAAAAAAAATAACTCTGTTCAATTTCATTTATTTTTATATACCACCTTTTGGGAGTTGTCCCAAAGCGCTTTATATGGATGTATTGTGAAACATAAAACATCAATAGAAAGACGCATAACAGAAAAAAAGGAAGGAAAGAAATTAAATAAAGTCAGAAGACAACAGAAGAGCGGAACCAAAAACTCCCAAAACTCTGAAAGAAGGAAAGAACCTCTGGGGCCCCAAACCCCCCCCCCCCCCCCGGCAGACTAACATTACTGGAAACAGAAAAGAGTGGACATGCTTGCTAAAAGGTAGGTGTAAGCTGTGATTAAGAATGAAGACAAAGTCCATAAATGAGTTCTGTGAAGGGTGGACAAATTCCATCAGTAAAAACAGCTGGCCTGGGTGATATCTTAGAGATATTACATTGAGATTACTGGGATATACAAAAGCGTCCAGAGTTGTCCAGCACCCACACGCAAACACAAAACGTGACAAAAGCATGATAACTGTATGGACAAAGCCGCTGAAGAGTTGGCATTAAAACCTGCCAATAGTAATTGAGGGCACTGATTAGTGGTGTTAATCGTTTTTTTTAGTCTTGAAAGATGATCGATCGGAAGCCCAGGTGGTTTGAAATTGATTTTAAAACATGGTGTGAACTGTCAATAGCAGTGGCTCACAAACGTGCACTCCTGATTTGTATGATGCGTCTCAAGTTACAATGCTGGCCAGAATTGTGGAAACTCGTAGCATTTTTGGTATTACGCTTTAAAAATTATTGGCAGTTATGTTTATAAACAAAGAATGTTGCAAGTAACATACATTGGATGGTTAAATAACTCGAGCAACAGTTGAGTTAAGTTCTAAGTCTCTAAGAATTGGAAGTGTTTCCACAATTTTGGACACTAGTGTAAGTTTTTCCATTTGAATAATCTTCGATGGGTCGGGGAGTGCGAATCCCATCCAATTATTGCAGTGAACTCAAGAACTGAAACAGAAAGTCACCTGGAAAATGTGAAAATGGAAAACAAGGCTTCCTAGAATCTCCATGTGCTGGAGAACCCCCCGCTGCAGCCCAGCGATGGAGCTGTGTTAAGAGGGCACTTCGAGTGCCTACTCAATCGTTTATCTGTGTTCTTGACAGACGTTAAGTGGTTTTTAACAGTCAATGAGCCTGTAAGTTTAACCTTGTGTTGCTTTTCATCTTCCTGTGCCCCGAAATAGCCGATCGGTAATAATGGAACCACAGGAAGTGTTTGCTTGCATGCCTCAAAGCTAATCTATTTCCATGTGTTTCCATCGCGTATATCGTCATGAAGAGGCTAACTTGTGAGCAGCATAGGAGAGGTCTCACTGTGTTGCAGTGCCTCTCACAGTCCAATCAGTAGCCTGTTTCTTGGTGAGCGCCCATGTGTGGTCCTGTGTTCTGTCCAGTTATCCTACCCCAGTGATTTACATGGGACGCATGTTGATATTTTTGATCAATATTTGCTGCCCTCTACAAAGCGGGTGCCAGCATAAAATTATAGGGAACATATTTTAAGTGACCTCAGAAAATGCTACCAATCATATTTTATTCCACCAATGGGAGTTTATTACACTTTGTAAATAATATATGAATGCGTAGTGTATTTTTTTGTCGAAATGACCTTGTCAGAAAACATAAAACTGTCGGGTGTCACAGGTTCAAACCCAGCCTCAACACATTTGTGTGTGTCCTGCAGCAAGGCCTTTAACCCCCAGCTCCCTGGGCGCTGTTACAGGTGGCTGCCCTTCATGGGCAACTAACTCTACAAAGAGCAAGTTGAGGGAGGCGTAAAGACAATTTCCCCACAGGAATCAATAAAGTATCAATTATTATTAGACTGATTGGGGAAACTCTCCCCCTTGTGAGGGTGAAGAGATGATCCAGTGTTCCAGGACAGAATCCATATTGTTCCTTCAATCAACAGACATACCCCAGCATAGACCTTCCCTGGGAGGCTGAGGAGTGTGATCCCCCCAAAATTGAAACATATACTCTGGCCCCCTTTCTTAAAGATTGGGACCACCAATCCAGTCTGCTGATCCAAGGACATTGTCCCCAAAGTCTACACAATGTTGAAGACGCATATCAGCTAAGACAGCCCAACAGCATCAAGAGCTTTCAAGAACTCAGGGTGAATCCCATTCACCCCCGGAGCCCTACTACCAAGTAGTTTGACTGCTTCAGTCACCTCAACCTCAGAGATGGGCAAGTCCCTCTCTGAGTCTTCCAGCTCTTCTTCCTCCAAGAAAGGCAATTCAAAGAGAGATCCTCGAAATATTCCTTCTACCTCCCGACTAAATCTCCAGTTAAGGTCAACAGCTCTCCATCTCTGCTGTAAATAGCATTGGTGAAACAGCTTACCCCTCCTGAGTCACCTAACAGAACCTTTTCAAGGCTGACTGACAGTCCTTCTCATCAAACTCCTCCACGCCTTAGTTTTTGCTTCAGCAATTGCCAGAGCCCCTTCCTACTTGGCCTGCCGGTACCTGTCAGCTGCCTGCAGGAGTCTTACAAGCTGACCAAGCTCAGAAGCCCTCCTTCTTCAGCCTGACAGCTCCCTTAACCGCTGGTGTCCACCATGGGGTTCGGTGATTGCCGCTGTGACAGGCACCAACAACCCTACAGCCACAGCTCCGCACCACCGCCTCAGCTGGCTCCATGTCCCCCAACTCCCTCGGGAGAGAAGAGAAGTTCTGCCAGAGGTGTGAGCTGAAGATCTCCAGGACATGGGCCTCCGCCAGAATGTTCCCAGCACATCCTCATTATGTGTTTGGGTCTACCAGGTTTATCCAGCATTTTCAAGATCATAAACTAATGAGTTTGTTATAAATTTTCCAATAGACAACTTCAAATCATCCAAACAGGTAATGATAGTGTGTCTCTAAATAGCCTCAAAAGGTGGTATTTATCTTGTGCGCACAAGATATTATGATGAACTGGTTGCTCTGGTAGGTTTTTAAGTAGGGAGAGTCGTCGTTCAGTTGGTATCAGGCCCGGATTGGCTAATCGGGAGGACCGGGAGAACTCCCGGTGGGCCGGTCGGTTTTTCGGCCGCAAGGGCCGGTGTCCCTAGCTGCCTGCACTCACAGCAGTCGCACTTTTTAAAAAAATATTTATTTATTTAACCATAGCCTCAC
>JABFEB020000113.1:18844719-18865999 GCA_019775895.2 Stomatorhinus ivindoensis
CACTGAATTGGAAATGACGTTATTTTAATATAGTCAGTCGTGAACTAAAGTGGGCCGGTCTAAGGCTTGAAACTCCAAGGCTGAAAAGGAGTCCCACTCCAGCCCTGGTTGGTATTACTGTCGCCAATGAAGATATACTCAGTTGGTGTAGGTACTAGAAACATGAGGGTAGCTCTGCACTTTATGGATAATTGATTATCCCCCCCCCCCCCTTGCTCACTGCAAGATCTTGAGGCCATGAGCGGGAAAGGATGTCCCCTTTTGAACTCTTTATATGTTTTGTATTCTCCTCCTTCAGGTCTAGTTTTACTGGCTGACCCAGATTGCTCTGTAGCTGGACATTGTGGTGGTGGTGGGGTTATCCTGCCAGGTGGTTATACCAGGGTTACCAACTTTGCTCAGCTGGTAGGAGAGAGATTCTAAATTCAAGACAGGTCTGCACATGCATTTACATGTATGTAAAAGTTTTATTACCTTGTAAAGAGTCTGTAGCAAATTACGTCATTGATTTTGATTTAGCTAATTTTAGGTTTAAAATAGAATGTAGATTTGTCGTAATATTTCTTACGTGAGAGTGAGAGTCTGAAAGCTTGAGTGAAGCAGGTAAACAAATGAATGCATGAGGAAAAAATTAAATGACTCCCCGGGGAACTAAAAATGATTAAAACAAAAAACTTGGGCTGACAGTCTAACACAGCACGTAATTTAAATGCCTTAAAGCATATTTTTAATTCTTAGAACTTTTCACAATCAACCTAATTGAAAAAAAAATGCAGGGAGGTGGCGGCAGCATTTCTAAAAAAAAAAAAATTAAACATGTAGACAAACGAATCGCAGGTTGGCATACGGCTGCCGCCCGGCTCAGATTCAGATTCCCGCTTCTGTGCAGATTCATACGAGGCATGGCCACGGAACCACAGCTATCGGCAGCTTTTGCCACTGCACCCTCCCACACTGATACCTTCTGTACTGTACACCTGTTACACATTGCCCTCCCTGGTGTTTATTGAGTGTCGTACTGCCATGCTGCACTTCCTGACCATGCCTTTTTCCATCCGTCTGTGCTGAGGCAAAGATAATGAGACAAAGTTAAGTGGGATCAAAGGGTGACGCAGTATGTCTCATGATTAGACCTACGTGTATTATTAGGAAAGTAAGTATTAGGTTGGTTTTCGCTATTAACATGTTACAAATTAATGTGTGGTATAGAGGGGACAGTCGAGCATAATTCCTCACAACAACTACATTGTATATTGTTGATATTTAGCCTATAATAGCAGAAGTGATAATTCAATTCCATTTATTATCTAATGGACATGGAAGGATAAATCTATGGACTTGCGAAAGTGTACATAATATAGATATTCTTAATTCTAGAGCTAAGTGACAGCGGTTATTTTTTTTTAAACTAACAGTATTAATGAGGTTGACATGGTAGCTGTCATAACTCGGGCTGTTAGCGGAGTATAACCTTGATGTGTATGCGTGTGTGTGATCGCAGGTGGGGGAGGGATACGACGCGCAGGCGTGATATCTTGGCATGTGATAAGGCTGAATATTCAATACTAGCATTTAAAAAAAAGTAGTTGGCTATGTTTGTCCAAATACAAATTTGTGGGTCTTAAATGTAGGCCATATATCACGTTAACATTCTCCGCTACTTCATGACAGAAGATCTAACCATGATGAATTTATGACCTGGCTTGCCAATGATGGGCTACAGCCTATAGATTTTTTTCACTAGTCAGTTTTAAATTAAGGGTCAACAAATGCACTTATTGACGTTTGCTGTCGCATTTCGGAGCGTTTAACTGCCCATTAGTCAAACAGTAGGTAACGTTCTTATCTTCGATTATCTGAAACTACCTAAATCATTCGCATGTACGTAACCAAACGTTACTTTTACCAAATGGCACCAATTACGGCTGTAGTTTCCACTTTAAAATATGCTGTCGTTTCTTCACATAGACTGTCGGCTGTTCGACGTACATCAATCGGAAATTTTAACTGGGCAAGTGGGAGAATTAATAATGGATCTAAATACATTATAATTCAGTGTTTTTGCAAATTCAGTGGTGAAGATTGCAATTAATTGCAACTTCATAAATGTACGCCAGCTTAGCTCCGAGAAACTCGGCTGAAGCCCAGTCTATGACTGCCTTGACTTGCGCCTTTGGCCAAGCATGATACAGCGTTATATAATTTTTGGCAGAGACGCCCCTTGAGGTTTCCTTAGAGATTCCACGCGCCTTGAGTCCTGTCAGCAGCAGCACTACTTGACTTTCAGTGCCTTTCAGTGTCTTTCCATGTTGATTGACTAGATTCGTGGTGCCTAACAAATAATATGGGGTGATAGGCGGGACATCGCGTTAGAGACTAGACCACAGAATGGCAAGTACAGGCAGTGTGACAAATATTATAGACAAAAAATGACCGATACCGATAACCCTAAACACATAACCATAGAATTGCTAAATACCGGCGCCGATAATTATAAGTCATTACACAATTTGTGCCATGAAATGACACTCAGAGCATCTGAGTATTAGGGGATGTGAAGTGTCCATGCAAACCTTCAAAAACGCATTACATCTGAAATAATAATGATAATAATACTACATTTTATTTATATAGCACTTTTACATTAACTCAAAGACACTTACAGAAGAAGTACACAAAAACACATAGCAGATTATGCATTGGGAAGGTTAAATTCTTCAGCAAAAAGAAAGGTTTTTAGCTTGGTTTAAAATCTGAAGCGGAGGTCGACAAACGAATGGCAGTATAGGGAGTGAGTTCCGAAGGCGGGGAGCCAAACGGGAGAATGCATGGTCACCATAGCGATGTAACTTGGAAGGGGGGATGAGGAGAGAGCCGGTAGAAGAAGATCTAAGACTGTGGGGAGGTTGGTACGGCAGAAGCAGTTCAGTAAGGTATGATGGGCCTTGGTTATTAAGAGCTTTGAATGTCAGAAGCAGCATTTTAAAGTGGATGCACTCTTTCATAGGGAGCCAGTGCAGGCTCTGCAGAATGGGTGTGATGTGTTGGTAGGAACGAGTGTGAGTAAGGAAATGGGCAGCAGAATTCTGAAATAGACTATTTTCATATAGCTATTAACAAGATTACATGCAAATAGTGAAAGGGCTTGAATCACAAAAATTATTGATGTTTATCGTTGTCTGTGTACTGGACATGACTATGTGATTCAAAACCGTCTGGCTTGCTTTTGTTAAGAAAATAAAATATGTCCTCTTTGTTTAACCCATATGACATGGCAGTGGGCAGCTATTACTTACCACTCAGGGAGTAGTGCTTGTGGGCAGTATTTTGTTTGGCAACCTTTCGGTCCAAAGCAAGTTTCTTTAACCATCGGGCCAGCACTGTCCCTAATGCTGTATATTACAGCCAGAAAACTGAATATCAAATATAAGGCTAACTTTATCACAGTGTAACCAGCGTCTTTGAAAGGCATTCTAACATTGAAAGGGAATTGTACTTGTTGAGTTACAGGGGTAGAAATCGCGATTGAAAGCAGCTAAAGACAATATACAAGCACGTTTCCAGGGCCATTAACAAGTTTTACACCTTTTTACTGTATCATTAAAAACCCCAACCTCAGAAAACACGGGGGCTGCGGCCCTTATCAGTGGAAATTAAAACTGTTGTTTTATACAGCGTATTATTACTTACGTGTTATTTTTTTGGCTCATTAATTCGGTCGTACACGCAGCACTGTCCAACCGCTATGTGGGCATTTGTTGCTACGTTGTTTTATATGCAAAATACAATGTGATGTGTTATTATCCACTGATATTCGATATTCAGTTTTCTACCTTTAATAACTTTTCACGGAAGTAAGGTGGGGCAGTTTTAATGACTGAATCGTCTGGTCCAAGTACACAGACAACGATGTTCACCGATTATTTTTGCGCTTCAAACCATTTCGTGATTTATGCAAAATCGTGTTCATAGCTAATATTATAGGTGCTGTCAGCTGTAATGACCTGGTGGTTTAGCATTTTGGGCTCATGGCGACTGTTGTACACCCCTTTGTTTCCCAGATTGGTTTACGTACGAATTTAAATTAATTTTTTAATGTTCTAATGTATCCGTATAATGTGCAATGGGACAATACATGAATGGGTTAATAACTTTAAAACTAGACAAAACAGGCGCTTCTAGTGATGTGTGCTTTGATCAGTGGACTACAGGGAACAATGCACACCCCTAGGATTTTCAGATTATTTTTGTCTGTAATAGTTATTATTATATTGCATCCACTTTAAGTGCAATGTGGCTGCACACTAAAAGGTTAATAAACCGAATGAGACAGCCATGTCTTAGTGTGCTTTCATCAGTGGTCTCTGGGGGACAATGCACACCCCTTGGATTTTCAAGATTACTTTCTGTCTAACAGTTATTAATTATTACATTGTATCCATATTACATGCCATTGCTCTATTTCATACATATTGACAGTTAATTGATTGCACGAATTAATCCATAAGTAAGTTGTAAAGTCTGATTTAGACAGTGCACTGTGGGACAAAGCAAATGTATCGTGGCTGAATTGCTCGATTACGTGTTTCGTCACATTTAATACATTAGCATTAAGCATTCATCCATACAACAAAAAAAGAAAACAATAATTAAGCAGGGTTGTTTTTTTACTGACTGCTCTTCATCAGAAACTGAAGAAATGGAGCAGACTTCACGCTCAATCGTAGCATCCTCAAAGTCTCCATTAGGTCTTTCTTCCTGGTGTGTGGTGGAAACAACAAAATCCTCATAATTACTCCATGGTGAGTGATCTGTTAATAGACTGTATTGTGTGCTGTCCGTGGGATCATCTCCCTGTGCAGTTTGGACATACTGATCTTGTGATGCCAAAGAAAATTTTGATAAGCTTGTGACTGGTGAGAATGACTCACACAGGGAGCATGGCATGAATTTGTAAGACTATTCTCATAGCAGTTTTAAACCCTGGGTCCGACATGGTGTATAATGTATATCCTTAATCGCAGTCTTTGGGCTAATCGCGTTGTTTCAAATCAAAATTGATAAATCACCCAGCCCTACTTAAAATGATACTGAATAACGACTTGCGAACATTTCAAATTATGAACGGCCATAGAGGAGAGGAGTAGAGGAGCATCTGTATATAAAATTATCTTGCGGCCGGGTATAATTATATGCTGGGCCGGATGTGGCCCATGGGCCTTGAGTTTGACACTTGCTGTACAAGATGCTCCATATCACAGGGCAAACAGATGTAACTGCATAGTTAATCACACAGCATAACTGCGGTAGGCTCACCAGTTCACATAACTGCATGGCTGTGGTTTGAAGAATGAAAACTCCACAGACAAAATGCATCCAATAAAATACAATTAAGCAAGTCTCTCAAATGATATTTGTCTGGGGGGGTGGCTGTGAGCATTTGTATACTATCATTGACTTGGGTTATGGGTTCAAAACCCGGGTTATGCACATAAAATTCTAACCCTTCCTTCTACTGTATTTTTTGGTTAAAATTGTCGAAAAACGAAAACAATCATTTGGAATTCAGGCTTCTCTAACCTAAGTGCATACCTTTGGACACAACAATGAATATAAAAAACACACACCCACGTACAAGCCTGTACCTTGGACTCCCCATGCCTACACAGGCTCCCCATGCATACAAACCCACAATGATTCCTTTGAGACAAGGAAAAATGCTCTTTTCCTCGCTCATCAAATTATAGGAAATTAAAATATAATAACTACTTTTAATTGCTTTAGCTGTGGTCTTGCTGCATTTTACTGCTTTTACTGTTTTCCTACTGAAAATAATTTAATTTACATTGAAAAAGAAGGTAAAAAGAAAAGACAGATGTCGCCCTTTTCTTCCCCCCCCCCCTCAGGGCTTGAAGAGAGAATCTCTCTACTCTGCAAAATAAAAGAAGATGAAAAACATATTGACACTGTGTTTGCAGCTTCCTACACTACTACCCTGGACCCAGCTGACAATGAGATCCAGGGACATAAAATACACTGTGGAGCGGCAATTGCACAAAGTAAGTCCCTCTCTGGTGAATATGCAGACTCTATTCCCTGGTCTGGCCCAGGCATGAATGGAAATCTGCTTGAGATACAACAACAGACCTGGATATGTGGTACTGGGTAAACAGGGCAACAAGGCCACAGACTCTGCTCCTGTAGTGCGACACCCTGTGCTCTGGACAGACATTGCCCCGAGCAAAAGAAGAGCCAAAAGCTACAGTATAAGCACAGGACTGCTCATGTATCACCAAAAGTTTGAAATGGGTACGTTGTTCACGAAAGAGCTGCCTGTCAGTGAGCCTAATGCTAATGCTATTGGCAACATTAGCACTGCCGGCTCAGATGCTAACGCAGATACCCATGCTGCAGGGGCTCATGATACAGCTGAGCTTGTGAGGAGCGTCTCTCAGCGGCATGCAGGAGTAAACAACAGACCAAAGGCTGCTAAAGCTAATGTCACATCAACAAAGACGATGGGATCAGACAAGAATGTGCACCGGCAACCGCAAAAGAAGCTAATTATGTCACAGAAGACATCTAACCCAAGACTTTGCTGGTAGGTGTCCACATAATAAGAGATGTTGAAAGCAAATTTTTGAAAACTGTCTGTCTACCCAGCAAAGATCCTTGTGTCAGGCCCTAACCCCACTCAAGGGAAAGGGATTGAATGTTTCAGACACTTGTTACCATTAAATACAGCATGCATTGCCCATAAGCTGAGCTTCATCGACAATTTTAACCTGTTCTGGAATCAACAAAACTGCAAGCTGAACTGTATGCTGGATACAAGTATCAAGTATGTCAGTATTCTTCTTTGAGAGGTTTCTTTAAAAAGAAAAATTAAATGGTCAACGTGTTCAGGACATTGTGTGCTCTGAGCCTGCCGTACTAAACACACGCTCTGAAGGTATGCTAGCTTGCGGGCTACTTATAAATGACCAAGTCAAAATGATCTACCTACTATAAAAATGTAAAACAAATATTTATGTATAAAAATATTTCCCTTTGGGATGAATAAAGTATTTTTGAATTGAACTGGGATTTTAGTTCCTTCACCTTTCTATTTGTCAGCTCGCTTTTCAGAGGGAAGTTAATGTCATAGTTTTTATGAACAGTCCAAAAATGCTGCTCCACATTTCCCCTTGGGTGGATAAACGCTCATGTCTGTAGTTGGGTCTAAAAAATCACACATTTCCAGATGTTTTAGACCGGGGGACCCAATCTTATCCGCAAAGGGCCGGTGTGTATGCAAGTTTTTGGGGGTAACCTTTAGGTCAGCTGTTCAAACCCAGGTGTGAGGACTCTTCAGCCAATCAGTCCTCTAATTAGTAATCTAATTAGGGAGCTGCAGCGAAAACCCGCATACACACCGGCCATTTGTGGATAAGATTGGGTCCCCCGGTCTAAAACATCTGGAAATGTGTGATTTTATAATCTACAACTAATGTCCTGGGTGACATTAATCGTTTTCGTTATCTTCACATGCTTTTCCTGGTGACTATCACTCCTGCATTGTTAATTAACAGCCTTTTAACATTGCATAGGAAATCTACAAAATTAAGGAGAATCTGTATTCTACGTTGCCACACTTGCTTCTTTTTCGCTATTTTGATGTGAACATGACGCAACCGTCTCACGAACAAACGGAAAGGGTCAGGGGCCGGGGGAGATGGCTTATTGATCGCTTTCGCATGCGGTGTCTGCCTTGCTGACATGTAGTATTATTTAAGAACAATCCCGATTTGACGTTCTGGAGATGCTATTCTGGAAGCGCGGTGGACAGATGCAGTTTGCAATCATTCACATGGATTTGCCTTGTATGTCACCACTATGTCAACACTATTTGTTGATACAAGGATATTTACCAAGAGTATTCAGATTATTATTTTGTTGGTTGTATTCGTTTCTCCAGGGCCACCCGCTATAAGGCTGTATGCCTCGGTGACGCGCGAGCTGCAAACTGGTAAGCTCAGGGAGATCGGATTCTATGCAGCGCACCTGAGAGAGAAGCTGCGTCGCTGTACGACCCACTACGGCTGGTAGCGAAACCGAATTTAAGGGTACGTTTCTAAAAACTAATAACCTGCGTGCAATTTATTGCTGCGATTTTGCAATAAGCGGTAGTTTCTCTGTCTTCTGCGTATGAATTCTGGAGCATGTATCCAAATTCATGTTATTAATCCATTCAAAACTGGCACAATGCAGTGTTGTTTTTATGAAATTAATTGGATTTTTTTCTGGCGCGTAACTCACTGGAAATAACCCAGTGCGGTATTTTGATAAGTTCAAGTTGTCTCATCAAAATCCATTTCTCTTGCACAAACTGTAGTCCCATACGATCTTACAAACCGATGCGTGGTTTCGTGCTCATAATCAAACGATATTCCCTGTCGGGATAAATATCTGATGTGCCTTTAAAATGCCTTACCTCTCGGTGATATATAAGTATTAATTGTACTAAGTCTGAAACTATGCAAACATGCTCGAACGTTTAGGGATTTAACTTGCCGCACAAACTGTAAAGCACCGATGTTTAAACCAATCAAAACACGTAGAAGTAGATGTATCATTGTCTTATGTTAATATAATGTTTTTAAGCGTACGGTTTCATCAGACAGAAGTAAAATGTAGGCCTATTTTTAATTTGCACAACAGCATATTCCTGCCGTGACATGACCATTTGGGTTACGACTCCAGGTATTTAACCATCAGCGGATAACGCGGGAGGGTAGAGATGGTCTTATAGCCCGTGGAGGTCAATAACGCAACGATGAAAAAACATTTAATTTCTTTTCTTTTTGTACAGAATCACTTTGCATGAATTCAAGCTAAACCCGCCCCCTTCATATTAATGGCTAATATTAGTTGGTTATGGAGCACGATCTTCTCCGTGAAGGTAATTTACTGAATAGAATGAAAGGCAAAGAGCGTATGGAATAAGTCATTAAAAAGTCGTCTGCTTCCAGATAAGTTAAATTACTTACTTTTCATCAGTTTATTTTGCATGCTAATAGAAGAATGTACCGTTATTGCTCTTTCAAAATTACTTTCTGATATCGACTCTTTCTTAAATAAATGGCATAATTCTCACGTAGTTAAAATCCGCCAAGGATATCGCGTTAGTGCTGGTTAAAGAAAAGTCTGCGGTGCTCTAGCGCCCCCTAATGTTCATTTCCTCCCATAGACGTGACCATGACGAATGAGTCCGTGGTGAATGCCAGTCAGGGGGTGCTACCATGGCACAACGGCACCTACCTGCCGTATTACCTGCACTCCACAGGTGTGGCAGCCAGCTACATCCTGTCCTATCTTCTGGTATTACTGCTGTGTGTGGGTGGGAACGGACTGGTCTGCCTGGTGGTGCTCCGAAATCGCAACATGCGCACCGTCACCAACATCTTCATATTCAACCTGGCCGTCAGTGATCTGCTGGTGGGGGTCTTCTGTATTCCCACCACCCTGATCGACAGTCTCATTACAGGTGTGGTGTCTGGCCCGGATGGGGTGGGGGAGGGAGAGGGGAGTGGTACTTGGTGTTCACCCAGAAAGACTTCAGAACTGGTAGCCCAGGTCAGTGTTTCCCAGCCTGGTGCTGGGGGGGGGGCAGACAGTCCACGGTTTTGCTCAGGAGTTGGGAGAGAGCAAAAATGTGGCTTGGCTGAAGGTCTCCAAGGACCGGGTTGGGAAACACTGATCCAGGTAACCCTATTCCAAGCTGAGGAAACTGTTAAATCCCCAAATTGTCACCTTCTATATAACATGTTTGATGCCAGAGTGTTGATATGGAACAGAAGCTGAATTTATGTAGGCTGTTGCTGCCAGTTGCTGTTAAATTCTGTCAAATAATTGGCATTTAAAATTTGCTTTTATTTCCGAGTCCTTTTGTCAGCCTGAGGCACAACAGCTGGGTATTTGCTGAAGCATTTTTTGTCTCATTTTTTTCAATGATAAATGTTCCAACCAAAACCATGCTTTTTGAACAAGTATTATCTAGTTACTATACAATTCTTGCTGAATTCAGAGTCGACCATATAAAGAAGGTAGACTATAAAGAACATGAAGAGCTGCTTTCTTGCGTATGTCTGCATTTAGATTCCGGTGTTTCCAAACTGCACCAACAACACAGCCAGTAGCATCCTTGTCTTTCTTACAGGTTGGCCTTTCAGTCAGTTCACCTGTACTATGAGCAACCTGATCCAGGGCATGTCGGTCTCTGCCTCAGTCTTCACGCTGGTGGCCATTGCTGTGGACAGGTAGGCTTCCTCACCGTTTGCCCCCGAGCTCCTTTCCCTTCCTCTCAGTCGAGGTGTATTTCAGCTGCGCGGAGGCCTGCCGTGTGCTTCTGCAGGCCGGCTGCCCCGGTGGTTGTAGTCCTGGCAGCAGGACTCTGTATGCCCCTTTATTGAGCTGTATGTTGTTTTCGCGACGTTGCGAGCACGCAATGCTGGAGCAGAACACACACTTGTCACATTCTCTCTGGAGATGATATGGTGATATTTAACATGGGCTGTCTTAGGTGAGCCGCGGATGGAACCGTTAACCAATTTATTGCGGCCGTGAAGCCGTCGATCATCAGATTTTTTTTTCTTCCTCTCCCTGGGAAAATCATCGTACTCTTTAAATCAGAAAAGGTTGCAGAAAAAAAACACCACATTTATCTGGGATTGTTCTGGGAGTGTGTTGGCTGTGTAAACAATAGGGCAGCGTGTGGCTCAATAAGCTGAGCTTCAGTGCCTGTGAGTAGGAGGTTGCTGCTTTGAGCCCTGCCTCCATAGAGTAGTCACATCTCTGGACCCTTGAGCAAGACTCTTAACCCCCAGCTCCTTCACTGCCAATTTTACTCTCACCTACCCGAGTTGCATGCAAGATATGGTAGGAGAAACGAGCATTTCCCCAGGGATCAATGCAAGCCTCACTATTACTCATAAATGATCTTTCTTTCTTTGGACAAGGCTTGCTCAGTTTAGGTGGCACGCCGTGTCTTTGCCATCCGTCTGTCACTCCGCTCGGCAGCCATCTGTGACCTCGCTCTCCTGGACTGTAGCAGCATTTACATGTAGACTGAAGGCATCATATGTTACATCTCGGCATATTTAAATTCAGGCTGGACAAAGTCAGTGCACACCGTCCTTGGAAAAACAATGGCAGGTTAAACACTGAAATATACGTTTTAAGATTCACTTTTGGAGATAGTGACACATTTAAATGGACATTGTATATTTAGTTAGAAGGGCAGAAGAGATAAGGATGCTAGATTTGTAATCCTGCTGATAACCCTCAAGGTGCACATCTAGTACTCTTCATGTAGCTATTTTGCCTCCTTCAACATCAGGGTGTGACTTCTTTTACGTTTGAAGAACTTACTCAACTCAACAATAAATCCCTTTTAGGTGTGTGACAGGTTGTGCAGGTCTTCCAGTTCACTTTCGGAGACCTGTGTGCAGTAATGAGGTAGGCCTCTTCTCTGGTGGCTCAGATCGCTAGTCTGCAGGGGTATGTGACTAACCACCAGCCTGAACATCTCTTCTAGGTTCATGGGGATAGTGTATCCATTTCGGCACAGGATGCGGCCCATCACGGCCCTGCTGGCCATCCTGATTATATGGATGCTTGCTTTTGCGATCATCTTCCCCTCAGCGGCCACCTTGACCGTCATGCACCTGCAGGATACTTACATGGTCCAGGACAACCAGACGTACCCGCTTTTCGTCTGCTACGAGGACTGGCCACGGCCGGAACTGCGGCGGGTCTACACCACCGTCATCTTCGCCCACGTCTACCTGGCGCCCCTGGGCTTGATCAGCGTCATGTACGGCTGCATAGCCGCCAAGCTGGTGACCAAGCTCCGGCAGGTGGGCGTGGCCGAGGGCCGGCGCGCGCGCTCACGCCGCAAGGCCAAGGTGGTGAAGATGCTGATCCTGGTGGCGGTGCTCTTCATGGTCTCCTGGCTGCCGCTGTGGACCCTCATGCTGCTGGCCGACTACAGGGACCTGGACCAGCAGCAGATCGACTTCCTGAGCAGCTACCTCTTCCCGGTGGCGCACTGGTTGGCGTTCTCCAACAGCGGCATTAACCCCGTCATCTACGGCTTTTACAACGAGAACTTCCGGCGCGGCTTCCAGGCGGCCGTGGCCTGCAACGCCTGTCCCGTGCCAGGGGTGACCGGCTCGCCCAGCTGGACCGCTTGCAGCTGTTGCGACAGCGCTATTCTCCCGCCTAATAAGGTGTCCAGCAGGGACCTCACAGTGCGCGCTCACCTGCACAGAGACCAGCGTTTGACTGGTCTCCCCCGAGGCACGCCTCAGGGGATTCAGGGCATCCTCTTGGAGGGCATCAACCGCATCGCAGCCCCAAATCATGTCAGTGGTGCCTGGGAAGAGTAAGGCAGTCTTCTGCTGGGCTATGATGACTGATTGATAACAACTTGCACAGGCAGAGCTGCACATATCTCACAAGTGCCCTCTGCTGACTCACAGCAAGTGACCCGAAGATATGCAAATTCTCTGTGAAAGAGAGGGGAGGGCTGCTGGGGGAAGGGAGGGAGGGGCCTGCGTTTTACTCATCACAATCTACTGCCAAGGATGGGATTATGTTCTTAAAACACAGCAGTCCCACCCTGCCTCTGTTATTTTATTTTAACTGTGTACCCCCCTCACCTTTCACTTGTTCAGCAGTTATTTAAGTTTCAGTTCACATAGGCCTGTGAATGAGCGGGTTTGCTTTGTGTCTGATATCAGGGGTATTTTTTGGTGGGGAGGGATGTGGAACGACGCTTGATGCAAAATATACATTTGCGGTATGAAAGCCATGCACAGAGCATCTGTAAATAACTATAACTATGTTTTTTAAGGCACACATTTACTGATTGACAGTTGTTTTTAAAAAAAAAAAAACTACACTCTTAATCAGTATAAAGATCATATTTATTTATTGACTTGTGAAACAAAAACACTTACATGCAATACCGGCACATTGGCAACAGATGGCGCTAAGAAATGTTGAAGCAACGAATTATAAAAGGAATGGATTTGGTGATGCTGTTCAGCGAGTGTTAGGCGTGTGAAGCTTCGTTGGAGATCATGCTGACAGTGCACTCGGCTACTTGTAAATAAATTAAAATGTTGCAACTTGAAATTGAGATGGTTTGGGTGGCTGGGATGCAATCGGGTTTCCATGTTTGACAGTTGGAGTATGGGGCACCTGTCTAGTCATGGGTAACAATGTGTGCTATTTTATACGCCACCTCAGCATTTATTTATATTGGAGTCATTACTGTGGTAGAAACTATGGCTTCAGGTGTAGTCAAATTGACCACTAGAAGCTCAAAAATGTTTTTCACCTTTGATGTACGTCATACACCGTTGCTATGGCATTGTACCATTATGTTATTTAAGGGTGAAAGGAGGGAAACCATTTCGGTACAGTTATATATAGATGAGTCAATATGATTATGCGTCTTTTTAGTGATGTAGTGGCATTACTGATTCTTTATGGCTAGTCGTGTTTCTTTTGAAGGCAGAACAAATTCCTTCAGCTTTCCTAAATTGATAATAGGCACTTGTATCTTTTGTGTGCAAGCTGGAGTGTTTAAAATATGAATACAACTGAAATCTGCTGACACACATAGATACGGAGAACTCGGGGTAAGAACTTCACTCTTGTATTTTAGCCATAATCACGACTGTACAATGCTGATAATACACACCTTGCATGTACAAGTTTAAGAGCAACACTGAACACGTTCCTGTGGAGTAGCCTACGTACACCACAATCAGTGCCAAATCCACCCCGTTCCAATGAAGAATTGTATGATGATCTTGTCCCCCAGGAGAACGATAAAAAAGTGCATAATTCAAAACGAGCGGTATTCAGACCAACAGCATCTTATTGAAGGGGACAAGGTTAGATCTTGAGGGCACACATATTGTTTATAGATAATACACCATGAAGAATTTGCCTGTAGGAAATTGTGGGACTGTTATCTAAAGAATTTCTAAAGAGCGTGCCAGAGCAGATAAGGAGAGTGAGCTGTCCTGGGAGAAAATTGAAATATAATTATAAATAGTTATTTCTGAAACGACCAGGTACCGATCAATCTAAGCAGCTCAACAATTTTTACACCCCCCCTCCCCCATCGATTTGACCCTCGCCAACCCTCACCCTGGTGTTCAGAGAGATAAACAAATGTTTTTTGAGGTGGTAGGTGGTGTTTGCTATTAGGCAAATATGTGGTTCTCTGTCGTGTTGTTTTGGCGCGTTTTATGCTCAAGTATGTGACATTTAATTAACTGATATGTCCCAATTTTGCAATAAATTAATATCTCGTTGTGTAGCTTATCCGTTCTTGCTATCCTTTATGTATCTTTCTATTTTTAAAAGCCTGTAGTTAAAATAGCAAATATTCTTTATGCATTTTTACTATTCATCTCACGTTCAATTTTGTTCTAGCCTGCTACACGGATCCAATAAATGATAGGACCTATATGAAATATTCTGACCTCAGTCAAACGTATTTCACTGCGCTTAACAGGAAAGGGAAGCAGGATTGATGACCTTCCTGGTGTCGTGTTTGTGTTTACACGTCATATTATGCTGTAATGTGTTGTCTATGGCGGTTGTTGCCCGGACACTGGCGGGGCGGTTCAGAAGCTCGGGGGTGTCGCCAGATGCGAGCAGATGTGCAGCTGCAGCAAAGCCAGTTAAACAACTAACAGCGGTCAATGAAAATGCTCAACGCAGGGCAGCACTTCGAAATGCAAACATGCTTATTTTCAATTATTCGGTTCTTTCTAGTTTGTTCAATTAACACATTCCGTCAGAAGCGTTCCCTGATTTGTCCTCCTTGGATAATTTTAATTGTATAGGCATAACTAAAATTCATTTTCTAATTAGAGCTATATATAATAAATAGGTCTAACAATTAAACATTCTGTATATTATTTTGGCCTATATCGTAACTGGCTCAGTGCGGCATGGCATAACTTCAAGAAGAGACAGCTCTTTGCGAAAGACGAACAGAAGTCCCACGTTTATTAACGGTACACTGCTTAGGGACAAGCAGTAGTGGGACAAACAGGGAAATCGACAATTGACACCAAACTTACACTCAGGGTCACTCACTCACACACACACAGAAACGCGCAAATACGCGGCAGACGTCTCCATGTGATCGCTTGTCATTTATCTGTTCTATATTAGCGCAGTGTGCGGTGTTGTAACCGGTGCCAGGCGAGGAAGCAGGAAGCGGGAGGCAGGCGAGGATCCAGGACACAAGGGTTTATTATAGGGAAACGTTTGAAGCGCAGGGCAGACGGCAACAAACATCAATAACGATCTGGGGATACGGACACAGGATATATCAAACTGACGGAAAACAGTACAATCGGGGCAGCACACGTAGTTAATCAGGGGGCGTGGCACACACTAGGATCTTACGCGCAGGATGCAGGTTTACATGCGTTGGCAGAGGTACAAGTGTTACACTGTATTTTGTGACCGTCGTAATGTGTGACTCCAGAGGCGCCGTTTCATATATTATTGGGAATTTGCGCAAAGTACCTGTCCACGTGCACGAGCCCTCTGCGAATTTAACGTACCCCGATTAATTTTACTCTTTCAAGGCAGATGCGTTTTCGCTTCCTATTCCGTCCTTTCGTTTGTTTTTCTTAGTGCTGTCATCGGAGCTATGATTGGAAATAACATTTGCATGTTCTTTCAAAATCAAAATTCGCGAATTATATAGGTAGCTGAAAGAGTGGGTAATTAGATCTGAGCTGTGAAACATATCTAGCTGATGTTTCGACAATTTTTCAGGAGGGGATGCGTGCAAGCCAAACAGAGCTATCTACAAATGATATATTCGTGTATGTAAATGAAGATTTCAAATAAATAAATGTTTAAAAACGACACGATGGCCATTCGTATTATTTTTCTTACTTTCTGATTATTTGGCGTTTTATTATGTGCATTTTGCGCAGAGCTCCTGCACGTGAACAGAATTCAAGTTTCTCACACGATGGATGATAAAAAGAGGCCAGGCAGGACAGACTTTTAAAAAGGGCAGAATTTTGATTTTTATCTCTTTATAATGTAATTTAATTGGGATAATAATACTGGAACAGTGGCATCATTTTCCAAGTTCACAGAGAACAAAGACAAAATTGGTTGCTCTTGGGCATAAAACTGCCGAGTTGAAAATTAATATCACTCTGTGCCTGCTCGGGGTAGACACTAATGTAAATGCAATCTGTGGTAAAACATTAAATGCTTACAAAACGTATTAATTACAGCGCTAATACACAGGCACATTATATTTACAAATTGCAAATACCCGTGGCCTGGTGCAAGACATGCCAGAAGTAGGCCTAATTACTAATTGGCGCATTGACTCCACTACATTTCCATGACGGTTCTCATTACTTATTACTTTGAAGCTTAGCTTTGAAGTCAGCGGATACAGTTTCTTTTCTATAATGCAATGGGCCATACTGTGTCGATCTGAGCTATGAAACATATAGCCGATGGAGAAAAACCACAGTATTCAGAGTACTACTCCTGTTCTGTCAGTAAAGTTGCTCTTGGGTAGTTATACGGCTAGTGGTGTGTAGCTGGGTTGCTTGTTTTATTTATTTTTTATTCTCTGAGGAAGTTGCACCTATAGCAATTACGCTGTCTGTTGAATGCACTCGTTTGCATGAACTCACGGGCAGACACACATAAACACTCATTGCTAGAGCTGTGTCAGGGACCTGTTTCACAAACCGGGGTTTCTTGCTTAGTAGGATAACTTGCTGGATTTAAGGTAGTCAGGGCTAAATGCAAGTGTACAAAGGTAAAGTGCATCTAGCTCAGACTACCTTCCAACAAGTTATCCAGCTAAGCAAGAAATCCTGCTTTGTGAAACCGGCCCCCAGACATTACCATGCTGTTTTGACGGGGGTGGGGGTGTTAAATAAAAAAATGAAAATGACAGTGGCTGTCCTTTTGTCCATTCAATTGTAGTATGTTCCAGCATTTTTATTTTACAGGCTCTACAAGCAAATCAGTGCACTCAGTAGGTTGTTTCAGAATTATTAGGTTCTGAAAATACATTGTGGCAACAATGCAACAATATGTTGACATTAAAAGGAAAAAGTATTTTTCTTTTAAAGTAAAAAAATTGACAGAACAATTTTCACTTATATTTCAGTAATACTTTACCAGGAGTATCTATACTTTAGTATCTATACTTTGACTCAAGTAATAGAGTTGTGTACTTTGTAATTTGTTAAAAACAAATTTGCACAGTGACTAAGGTTATTTCTTCATTAAATCAATTTCTTCAAAAGAATGGCAATGACAGTGTAATAATATACCCTTTAGCAAGAACCTCACATGAACAGAGGGAAAATGTACTATATGAAGTCACCCCGATCTTGTCAGCTGCACAAAGAAGGTGTGTATAATGACGTTCAGTACTAACTTTAGCTTATCTGGTGTTAAAACGTCTGATAGGTCCCGGCCACCGCGGATGCCTGCAGTTGTACAAATGTACGCACTGTGCCTACCCTTGACATTTGGACCAATTTGGCTAATGTTACATTACTGTTTATTTCCGTGTTATGTCTGCAGCAGAAACATAAAAGGAGGATTAGGGCTGTATGATTCTGGGTGAAATACTAATGACGATTCCCCTCCTTCCCTCAGAATCAAGACGGTCATTTTTTCTTCATGATTTTTGAGCAATAATAGCCTATAGGCCTCTTTTTAATCTTCGCTATTTTTTGCATTACATATTGCCTTTAGATGGAACACACCATATTGTACACTCAAAAAAGCTGTCGCAATGTCATGTCGAACATGTGGCTCCAGTTATATAAAATCATGTTCAACAGTTTTAAATCACGTAGTTTTGCAACATGCAACAATTTAAAATTTACTAGAATGATTTATGTTAACACAATATAATTTTAATGGGTTTGCAAATCACTTCCGCTTGTATAACTCCCGAGCAGATGGTGGCGGTAATGTGCAAATTAGGACTGCCCCTCATTATTGTATATTTATCAGTCAGGCCACAGTCAACGGTGTCTTCCTGATAAAGAGCAATCATCAATTATGGAAGAAGGTATGTTCATTCCTTCATCATCCATCGAACAGAAAACAATACAGGTGCAGATATGTTATCAACAGCTAGTTATTGACCATTTTGGCATTTTGGATTATTTATTTCGTTACTGGGTGTTTTATTAGAGTGCATTAATGTATCTCACTGTCACCATACGTACGTGAAACCATGTGCATCCACACACAGGTTTTCCAACTTTTTAACGAGTTTTCATACCCCTCTAGTGACTCTTTTTCAAAAACGCGACTAACTTTTCAAAATCTAACCAGTTTCTCTGGTGTTATTGGAGAGTTTTGCAGACTCGCTTTTACGGTTCCCAGCTTCGTGAAGTGGTGGCTGGAGGGTAGAGGAGGCGGTTACGTTACAAATTGAAAAAAAATTGCGCCACGTTTCAAAGTTTTCAATAATTTCACTGTTATGATATTCAAAGTTTCTTTTATGTACCCTTTTCCCCATTTAAGCTAACTGCTGAATTTAAGAGGATCACAAAAGTGAGTTTGATGTCCAAGTTCTTCTGCGACCTGGATGCTCAGTCTTCAATTCTGGTGAGGGTATTTGGCAAATAAGGCGGCGTTCAAGGAAGAAAGATTATAAGCATTACGATACCCATATAAGCATTACGATACCCATATAAGCATTACGATACCCATAACCCAGGTAGGATAATGGGGGAAATCGGAAACTGTCAAACGTACATAAGACTAGACTGAGAGGGCGTATAATACTTTCTCTAAGAAGGATCTGATACAATATGCAGCATTGGGCAGATTTGACGATGTCCACTTGAAGTTACAATGACCAGTAGTTACTGTTTCCTGGGACCACATAAATGCTTTTATTTTACATATTTCTGTGATTAAATGTATTGCTTGGACTGTGCTGTGCTTTTAGCCAACGTTATTGAAGGTTCCTTTAATTGTGATTTGAAAATTACATAGTGTTGATGCACCCATGGATATTGCAAGTTCATAAATCATAAAATTTGTCAATAAAGATTGTTACATTTGAATAAAATGTCTCATTGAATGTTGCATTATGTTTGTGGCATCTGCTCTACCTATTGATTAAAATGGTTTCTCTTTTTTATTTCTGTGGTGACTTTGTCTGGCCTACATGCTCAGACCAACACCATTGATGTCAGGAGAGAGTGCATCATCAAAGCCCTGTGCGTACCTCAACGAAGACCCGGAGAACCTCGCGAAACAATATGGTATTTAATTTTAGTTTTTATTCTCCAGTCCGTATTGTGACATCTGTAAACAAATCAGTTATGTACCTAGAAAAATAAAATGCTTAATTATATAATTTTTAACCACATACATTAATGAAAACAGTAATGTTTATATATAATATATATATACATTTAAAATTGGAGTGGTATAACATATGTCTATACCCCTTCCCTTTTATTCTGTGAAGAACACAGACTGTGAAAGCAGAGAAGCTGCAATGATGGAGACAATCTTTGGAATCTGCGTCATTTGCAAAGAAGTTGCAGAGCCAGATGATGAACTGGAAAGTATAGGTATCATTCTGGAGGGTTTGCAAGTTCTGGATGAGTTGGAAAATGTACTACTTGCTGTGCTCATGTTGTTCGCACTTGCACACGCTCTGAATCTCAGCTACCCTCCAGAGCTGAGATACACGTTTGAGGCTTTGCAGAAAATATTGATGGAGCTTGATGGAAACAGATTCTCCAACAGAAATCAAGCACTGAAAACTCTACTTGGCCATTACTCATCATCATCAGTGACCTAGGGGTTACTCTTATGGGAAGGCAGTTGTGAAGACATTTGATGAGTAATTTGCTTTTTAAAAATGGCAAGCTATGTTTGTGTTTTACTACTTACAACTGTTGCTATTTTTGGGTTAGAAGATTGACTAATATTGTGAAATGTCTCTTTAAAAGGAAAAAAACTGTTCTTTTCAAAAGGAGACTACCGCATATTAAGTGCTGATTGTGAAAAAGACACTGTATAAGGATCCAGAATGCTATATTTTCAGTTTGTCCTCAGACATTTTCCTTTGCAATCAGTTGCCAGGAACACATTCTGTTTTTGTATATATATATATATTTTTTTTTTCTGAATGCATTTTATATGTTGATGTTGAATATGAGTAATATGTTAACTGGGCCAGACTTAAAGAGTGGGCTCCAATTTTCTAGCTCAACAGGTACAATTATTGCTTGTCTGTCTGTAGGACTTTGAAGTTTGCTTGTTGTGTTTTCACAGCAGCATGTTTTCAAGCGTTTGTTAAATACGTGCTTCCTTTTCTGGTGAAGTTTTATTCCAACAAATTCTGCTTTGTGTTTTTCTTTTCCAAACTTCACAGCAGCTGAGGGTAAACTAGATAAACATGTTTAAATTCCTGATTGTATAAACACTGTTTTCTGAATAATATTTTATTATGTTAATTTTCTTATGATTAAAAAGATAAACTCTTAGCCTAAACCATTTCTGATGAATCAACATAACTTAGTTTTGTTGGATTAGCACAATTAATTCATGTTATTGTACTATTTTAAAAGGTAGTGGTAACTACCCAATTAAATTAAGTAACTCATAACCCTATCATACAAGTTTAAATAGCCAAATAAAATCAAGTCAGATCCCACTTTTCTAAATATGTCACATTTACCCGTACAAATTTAGTTGGAGTTCCTAAATTGCCGTAGGTGTGCCTGTGTGTGTGGGTGTGCCCTGCGATGGGCTGGCCCCCCGTCCAGGGTTGTTCCCTGCCTCGTGCCTATTGCTTCTGGGTAGGCTCCGGACCCCCCGCGACCCAGTAAGATAAGCAGGTATAGAAAATGGATGGATGGGTGGAATTTAGTTGGACTGATCCATGGTAATTAAGTAACTGTAACCCCAATACATCAAGTTGACTCAACATATTTACATTTATGTCAGTCGAGAAAAATCTTTCTTGCTGAATTAAAGCATTTGATTTAGGTGGAAAGTCTTTCCATAATTTTATTACGTTCACCTAGCAAGTTGTTTTTTCAAGTGTACAAGAATTTGATGTGATAGGGAGACAGCATCTACCTCAAATAGCCAAGAATTGAATTCGTTAACAGGTGGGTTGCTGTGTGTGTGTGTGTGTGTGTGTATTGGGGGGGGGGGGGGGGCA
>JABFEB020000113.1:18866009-18882684 GCA_019775895.2 Stomatorhinus ivindoensis
CCCCCCCCCCCCCCCCCCCCCCCCCCCCCCCCCACAGACCATTAGATAGAATCCTGCAAGTGCCCCTGCCGGCCCCCCCAATGTTGTGGGGTTACTTTTATGTGTGAAATCTTTCTTTGCCAGAAACAGACTAGTTTAGCATCAACAGTCAACTAATCAGTAATTAATTTTTTTAAATGTCTGAATAACATGACTGTTGCCGCCAGGCCTGGCACTCGGTCCTTTCTGTACGAGATGTTGCCTTGTCCCCCGTAGGCCTATTGGATTCACTGCTGAGAATTAAAGTAGGCTAATAAGGATATTGTTATGATCGCCGGCCGTCGAACAGGGAGGAAGCGAGGAAGGACGAGGCAGACTGGCGAGGATGCAAGAAACGGGGTTTTATTAGGGGAAAGACAGGGCAGCCTGCAACGAACAATAATGGTGGCTCCGCGGCAAACGGACTAAATACACAAGACAAGCCAAAAGTACAGGAAACAGGTGATGGCAATCGGGGTAGCACAGGTAGGTAATTAGGGGGTGTGGCACACGCGAGGATCGGACGAGCAAGTCATGACAGATACATGTTACGTGAACTTTCTGATGAAATTTAGAGTAACTGAAAAAGTTGTGGCTATGTGAACTTACTGCTTGACCATTCTTGTGTATCCATTTTACATCATCCCTCATTGACCGGTTCCAATGCTAAATACATGTGGATGGTTTCAATATCCCTGATTGTAGGTCTTGGGTCTTGCTCCATCCCAGATATCAAGGCCAAACGAGAACAATCCCATGATTCATTGCACCCCAAGTTCATTCCTTGAAGGCAAGTTAGCAAGACCTGTCTTGCCAAGACCACATGTACGGTCTTTGCATCGTGATTCACTCGTACATATGCTGCTTCTACCTGGAATTTGCAGTTGAGAAAAGAGTCCACTCATTTCCTGCACCCGAAGGATCCATGGCAATGCAGTTGGGGATGACAGAAGTAATTCCCACGATAAAACTTGCCAAAAGGGGGCAGTAAAAGCATCCAAAAATCGCTATATGGTTTTAGAATAATATATATTTTTAATTGGGGCTGAGTTAAAAAACGGAAGTGCTGAAACCCCTCTAAACGAGGCGAGCTTATAGAAAGACCCGTTTCAGGTCCAGATTGTTCTCAGCACATATAGTTCTGAAATGTCATCACGACCTGATTTAATAGGGTAATCAGACATGTATCAGTTCCCCTCAATGTGATTGTTCATGGACAGTGCAACTTGCATTTTACCAATGCCTGTGCCGGCGTCCAACTTCTCACGCTCCCAGGTATAGCCTATATCGGTAATAAACACTTTCTTAGAGCAACATTAAACCAAAACATATTCTCATGTATTAGGGCTTAATGCTTACAGGTTTAATAGCCATTGTTGTCCTGAATTATACTTGGGTTGTCCAGGTTTTCGTCCGGAGTCAGAATATTTTTGGGTGGATTTTAACATTACACGAAGCATAAACAATAATGACTGTGTGAAATTAGTGAACGTTTTCTGGAATGCCAATTAGAATACATGGTGTAGAGCTCAGCTAGAAAATGAACCTAAATGGGTTTACAGTTAACTGCAATCATATTTTAGAGCCTCTTATGACAACATAAATAGGCTTATGGTACCAGCATACACTAATAGAGCACACAACAAAATTAAATAGCCCACTTTTCCCCCTCCAATTCACATTGCTCTAAAGTAGTAATTGTGTAACACTAGAAGGATGTTGAATTGTTGCCATATTTCATTTATTAATCCATTAATCTTATAACCATTCGTCTTGATGAGAGTCTTGGCAGATTAGGCACATTTCACATTAATTGCTTTATTCGCGAGTTCCGCTTTCGGCAAATGCGTGCAAAATCTGTGATCTTGAGGATTATGCTGCGACAGTGGCGGTTCTAGGCCATTTCTACTTGGGGGAGGGGGGGGGGGGTGCAGGCTAGAGCCAGGTGTTCTGTTAGGGGGCAGATGCATTTGACCTTAAGAAGCAAAAGACAATTTTGAAAACTGACAAGATACTTATTTATGCAATGCTTTGCAGTCACATTTAACAGTATTTGCAAATATGTAGCTCACTCTGATCTTTTGTTTAGACTGCCTTGTTTCCACAAGCTTGCCTGTTAGTAGTCCATCCTGCGCACCCGCGTGAAGAGTCCGTCAACAAAAAGTTTTTACATTTGTGTTTCGCCTTTTCCCAGTTTTAGCCAACACGTATACACGTAAATAATACTTTTAGCATTTAAGGGTTGGCTCGATCCATATCTTTTTAGTTCCGAACCGATTCTGATACACAGCTGTCGCTACCGGTATGCATTCCGATACAAGCGTTCTTTTTACTTCAATATATTTATACTATTTTATAATGTTTTAGTATTTTATATGAAAGTAATGTTTATTGGACAAAACAGCCCAAGCTAGTCTGGGGTTTACTCTAAATAATGCAATTTTTAGAATAGGGACTGAGGGGTTTATTCTACAATAATGCAGTTTTAAAGTTTATAGGCTCTGACCAGCGTGCCGGCAGGGCTAAGTGACCTCGCCACATGGCCGTGGTTAGTTGGAGACAAGGGGGCAGTGATAAGTAAGACGCCGTTTTGCTTTTTCTAGGGAAGGCCGCTACGCACATAGGTGATGAAAGTCCGTTGCTGTCATGCCAATGGACAAGACCTAGAGAGTGGGAAGGAACACTTGCTAAACTAGACCAAAATTAGGATAGGTGGCTGCCACGTAGCAGGAACAATGGCAAGAGGGGGGAGAAGCCCAAATAGGTTATAAGAGATCAGAGCACATAGGTACCCCAGAGCCACTTGATGCAAATGCTGGATGTATGTCAGATAGCCGCTCCCTGATTGCAATCAGATTATTGAATAAAACTTGTCGCACTTGCAAAGTCCTCCAACGTCTCCACTGTGGATCTCTACTCATCAACGGACCCGGCGGAGTTCGAACCACAACACTAGCGACTCCCGAATTATTGCTTTTTCATATTGCTAGCGTTGTCTAGCGTAATTGCGTGCACTTTCTTTAGTAGGTTTTTCCACTAATCGCTACTTCCACCTCAATTTGCTGCGCTACTACTTGCTGTTTCAAGTACGCTCCGTTTTTTGGTTCGTAAAATGTGAAATTAACTTTACATACCAAAAATACGACCACCACCTAGTGGAGAACCTGACGTTTACCATTACAACACATCTAAAATGGGAAAGAGCGGTCGTGAGATTGATTGTACAAATTGTTTTAACAAGAAATATGAGCTATTTTTTTACAGACTGCTGATATCTACTTGCAACTTGCCATCTAGCTGCTGTTATGATGCCAAATATTAATGTAAGTAAAAAAAACATATCTGCTGCATTTTACGAGTTTATAGTTTAAGAATTATGATAATTAACTTAAATATATAGTGCATGACGTGAACATTAAAGTCAAAACACACAGGTTATCACCTTGGCCTCCTTAATTTTCCATCTTTTTTTATCGAGCTAAAAATACTCTCCTTCTGAGAACTATATTCAATATTAGAGGCGAAACGGAAGCATCGGTTTTTGAAATGCGCCCTTTTCTGTCAATACAGCTTTCAGAAACGCTGTAGTTACCACCCAATGATCGTTGTCCTATAAACTTCGATTGATGTTTCTGGCCTGCACTTTAGGTGTATTTATGTCAATGGTGAGAGAATATGTATGTAATGGCCAATTTCTCTTCTTTTCTATGCAGTAGCCTATGTAAAAGACATGAGGATGCTGGCTAGTGGTTTATCTAGGAAGTCTTTGCAGCACACCATAATTTATCGTTATTGGGATACCAGTGTTTAAAAAGAAGATTGCAAAGAGTTGATGCAGTATTTTGAAAGTATTTTCACTGGGGAGTTCATTTTTCTTCGAGAACAGACAGACACCGGCATAGCGGTGTTCCGCGGTCTGCGCACCACAGAGTTTGCGAGCTGAGCCGTATGCGATTGGCTCCGCGCCCGGCACTTAGACCGAATCGCTGGCCCCGAATAAAGACTTTGGGAAGGGGTTGTGTTCTGCTTTTGAACCCGCCCTCCAAAGACCATTCTCCCCCACCACCCCCACAGGAAAAAAACTCCCACTTTTCTCCCCCCCTTTCATTCCACTACTTTTGCTCCTCTTTCCTTGTGTTTCCAAACTGCCCCAGCTTCAGCCCAGAGCACTGCCATGTATCTCCAGACGAAATGCTTGTGTTTTCTGTGCACCCTTCCCGTATTGTTGGCGATCGATTTGGAAGATATTGAACCCAGCTACTATGTAGAGTCCACAGACACAGCAGATACAATCGACTACAAAGATCCCTGCAAAGCTGGTAAGGCGACAGAGAAATAACGTTTACTTTTCTGCTTTATATGGACGAAAGGCGATCAAATTTTAATCCTGAGCGTCTTCTCCTGTTCTCTGCATTTCACGCTGTCAGCGGCAAATGTTATGATTGCAAGTGTACTGGTGTCAGAGCGAAAAAGTGGATGGGGAGGAAACACTCGTAAATCCACTTCGGTTGTTTTTGTGCACTTGACAAACATCAAATTGCCCCTTACTCAATGCAAAACATCACGCGGGAGTCTTATTCTGATAGTGCAATCAATATGGTCTGTATGAAATCATAACGTTTAGTTTAAGTTATTTTACAGTAGCAAATTATCAGGCATGTGCCTCGTCCCCTTTTTCACATAGCAAAACAAAAGATTAATCTTGGAGTGCAGCTCAATAACAAGGACACTAAGTTTCAGATCTTTTGTTGCCTGGTGAAAAGCTTTATCTTCTGTATGGAGCACACGTAGACAGCTGTCAAAATAGCACGTTTGAGGGCTTTGTCCTAAGTGTCCCAGTTTTGGATAGCCGCTTTTGCCACCGAGATCACCCACTTTCTGTCCAACTTCCTTACTCTTCGCCGCGAAACAAAACGGTGCAATTCCGACGCGATATAAAAAGACTGTCTGGTGTGAAAAATACCGACAAGAAATCACAGATAACTCGGGACGCAAGAAAGTTTGGCTTTATTACCCAGCACAGAGGTGAGAGTCGTAGGCACCCAGTCTGTCAGTGTCAGTGAGCCTGAGTTACCTCCCACAGGACAACTGCACATAGATGATGACGCCATTAAGCCGACTGGAAGAGGACTCTCTGCTATTCATTGACTTCATTTTCACAAGCCGACATTTATTTATTTAATCATGTATTTATTTAGTATGCACATAAGTATTTTCGCTGTATATGAGGTTAGACATTTTATAGTAGGAAATTGTGTATACTGTTAATTACAGCAACGATAGCAATAATTTTTATGACCACCTTCCACCTTGTGTTGGATATGAAAATGACTGGGATCTGTATTATTATTATTATTATTATTATTATTATTATGCATGGATGGATGCATTATATAAGGACTGTTATGAAACCATAGCAGTTTTTATAAACTGAGCATGTGGGACTGAGCAGGGAGGCGCAGGAACACAAAAAGTATGACCTAAGAAGTATGACTTCAGAACATGTGTTTATCCACCCAACTCTTTGCTAATGAGCAGAGCTTCAGAGCCTTGCCCAGGAAGTATGCAGCAGCAGGGCCAGGGAGCTGCGAGACTGTGGACCTGCCTTCCTCTAAGAAGGTCGGCATCATGGTTCACAGTCAGGACAGATGACGTGCTTCCCTGTTGTCAGGCTTCGTCTAGCCAGGGATGCAGTTCGGCTTTAAAGCTTGGAACGTGAGAGGTGAGATTGAAAATGCGAAATCTATAATTTTGCAAAAGCTACTGGCATTAAGTCGAGCGAATGAAAATGTAGTAAAGCCTTTCTATTGGAAGTGTGGGCGAAACATGACAAAGGGTGTTCAATACTGAACATTATAAATATGAATATTTCTTTCAGTTGTCTCTAGATTGTAGGACAGGGACAGAAGAGATCTTTAATTCCCCATTAGAATGTTTTAGAAGTCCTGAGACAGCAGGAGGTTTGCTTGCTTTCTTTCTTTGATCAAATGCTTCACCAGCAGTTCAGACAGTAACATTGTGCCCCAAACCATCAGAATTGTGGCTTTAACAATCCCTTCCAGCTCTGTGTGTCTGGTGGCTGCACATTTTCAATGTGTTCTGCTCGATTTTTCTGGCTGTTGTGGTTTGCGCCTACAAAAAGAACGTAGATTTATAGTGGATTTGAGTATAAATTGCCTCTGATGAATGTGTATGTGTGTGTGTGTGTGTGTGTGTGCCTGAGTGCTCTCTGTCTTTTGTGTGCTTGTAATTGAATATGAAGCCGCATGAATTGTCAAATCCTTGTACTTCTCACATTCTAAGCCGCATTTTTGATCTTCAAGCTCAGTACAGAATCAGAAGCTCCCTTTCTGACAAACGTGCTTAGCGGCTGACCTGCACTCCGACAGTAAAGTGAGGCTGAACTCCGACACATTAACAGCTGCTTGATTTGTGGTCCACGTTGCTCAAAATTAAGTACTGTAGAAGTGACAAGTTTTTGTAGTTATGGGCTTTTTCTTCTGGAGCATCTCTTTGCTTTTTCTTTGTCCTTCTATCCAACCCTCATTTATCTTCTCTCACCCCCTGACGGAAAATGGCAACACTTCCACTTTTTTTCTTGTCTCTCATCCATAATGGCAATGTTTGCTGAGACACCTTCTAGTCTCTTTTGAACGTAGTTTGATCTCGGCGGATTTAAGTTCTGCTGTTGTTTTTCCCCCTTCCCCCCCTGCTCGCTTTTAATCCGCGGGGCGGTGCTGTGCCATTCATGACTAGGTGGCACTAGGTTCCCCTGTTTTATTGATGCAGAGCTTGTCTGCTCCGTTGGCATATTTATTTACTAACGACCTGAATCCGACGAGAAGTTTCAAAATGCCATAGTGGCACTTTTCTATCTCGTTTCTACCCTCTGTTATACTCGCTATAAATCTTATCCAAACTTCAGCTGTAGCCTATTATTACAGTCTTTTCTAGTACATGGTGGTTGTGAGAGAGATGGTTGATTATTCTTACTGTATGTCCTACAATTAAATGTTATTTTGGGCCAGGCAGCTTTCGTACCTTTAGCACTGCAATATGAGCTCGTGCTTACCTTGTAATGCTACTTTTTTTAATTGTGTTTACGTTAAATCAAATCAACGACAATGTGCCGGTAAAGGTCAAATACAAGAATGACTTAAAATGGCTCCTTGTTATGCCATAGAGGTTTTATTGAAAAGTAGCTTCGGCTTCATTGAGTCACCGTCTACGGCATATGCTGTGGGCACGTGGGATGCTGTGAATTCCATTTTGGGTCAAGACTTAAAGTTTGCTCGATGCGGCTACATTTCAGATACGTTTGGCAGCGGCAAATATCCTGGTATCAATATCGCGATACCAGAAATTAGACAATGCAATTCTATCGTTTTCATAAAAATGTGTCATGCATCTCTAACCGACATATCAAAACAGGGAGATACAACACGTAAGTGGGAGTGCCAAATTTGCACTTCGGGGAGAGACAGTCACTCATTTCATGTGTGTCTTGTGTGAAGAAGCTACAGCAATGAGAGATTGAAGTCGTTGCCCACTGCTCACGTCTATCTGATAAGCGGTGGTGAATGTGCAGACAAGCTACACTGCTACAAGGGGTAGGCAACCATTAATCAGGGCTAGGCAACTCTGATCCTTCAGTGCCAGTGTCCAGCATCCTACCTGATGACTTCCTATCTGCCTGACATCAGGTGTGGTTCCTCAGAGACCAGGGAGGATAGAAAAATCTGCTGGATACCGGCACTTCAAGATCTCCATTTATACAAGGAGTTTAATGTTCATTAGGTGCGCATGATAACAGATGTAAAACACACAGTTGCAATGTTATTTGTTGGTTATTACGTTTGCTATTTCAGTTTCATGTCATGCCACGTTTCGCCTACAAATCTCTATCCCCAACGACGTAAAACACGCCAGGCTAAATGACGAACAGAATGAGCAGCCTAACATTAATGCACTATCTTTGAGATATTGTAACAGGTTAGACCAGATTAATACCAGAATCTATGCACTGATAGGTTAATTGATCTATACATATTTCATTGATAATGTAAAAACTATATTATAGGCTGATTAATTCATAAATAGGCATGTTTATTTCAAAGCAATATAATATTTAACTGGGAATGTTGCACAGTATCGATTGGGTAATGTTATTAAAGTACTAAGCTGGTTTCTGTATTGAAGTCAAACTCTTGGTATGGATCCAGCTGTAGCAGCATTGTTTATTAGCATTGATTATTAGTATTGATTATTAGCATCGATTATGGCATATAATATAAAGAGAAAGGTAATTAAAGAAACAGATAAATGGTGTAACCCCAAAGCAGGCAGGTTAGATGCAGGATGGTATAGAGGCTGTTTTCTCAGCCCTGTACCCTGGAACCCTGCTTCAGGAGTGACTCGTTCAAGCTGAACACCTGCTACCTCATATTTGCACTTGTAATGAGTGTGATAATCTCCACCATCAGTTCACGTTGCCACTTCTTCAAATAATGCTGTAAAAATTACAAAACAGCAATAATAGCAAGGAGGTCTGTCACAACAGTGTGAGAAATAGACATCAATCTTCAAGATTAGTTGTTTTAAAAAGCACTTTTTCCTAATGTGATTTCTAATAACAAGAATATGATTAATCTTGGAGAAGTTAGAGGAGATAATGAATTATGGGTTTCTTATGAATATGATGTTTGCAGAAATGATTAACATCTCAACTCTTGCGTCAGTATTTTTAATTATACAGTCTCAGTGTTTCTCATTTTTTATCCTCAGAAAACAAGCAGATATAATCAGACGCTTAGCAACTAAATAAAGGGTATAAAAGAATATGAAACCACTGTTGCTTAAACATACTGGCATTAATATGCATGTTTTGAAAGGGTAAACCATTGGCAATGAATGACTGAATCCTTCCAGATGTACTTCAGTCAGCTGTACAGTTGTAATCAGTTACTAACAAAGAAAGCTATTTGAAAAACCAAGATATATCCAACCACATATGACATTCTACTGAGTTCATGGACAAACACTCCTCATAGTTGTATGTTTTAATGCTTCAATAAGATTCTGTGTGGCTGTGAGTATATAAAAACCTTCCTGTTTTAAGTAACTTGCACCCAGCCTTATTGTCTGGTTTGGGCCCTTTGCTGTTTTCAGGACTCTTCGGTTAACCAGCTATTCAAATAATATTTCGTCCTTATAGTTCAGGCTGTGGTGAACAACTCAGTAACCATTTAAAAACTGTGGTTTGTTACTGAAGATGTAAAGTAGCAGCAGAAATCAATTTAATATCCGCAACCCTGAAGAAATATTTTGAGTGTGTCCTGATGTGGCAAGACAGGAAGTAGAGTCTCGGAGTGGGTGATTCCCGGGAGAATCCCCTGCGAAGCGTGCATGCCTGACTTTATCCCCTCGGTAGCGGAGTGTGAAGCTAATTATATCCACACACGATGAATAATAAACAGAAACTGGTAATGGAAAAATAGCAGCTTTTTTTAGAAGCAGACATTTTCACAATACTCAGCTAGATATTTAATTAAGCATGAAATCTTTTGCTGAAGGGTTTGGTGACCGATTTGATATAGAAGCCTTCGTTTGCCTTAGATATTGCATTCAAGAAAAGATTATCCATCCATCCATCTATCCATCCATCCATCCATCCATCCAAGGCTGGGAGACTGACATGACATAAGCTTAGGAAGGGTGTTACGAAATAGAAGCAACAGTGATTCATGTAGAGTATGGCTATTGAAGCACGCTTAGGGTTACTAGTGACCCAGTACTCTATTACTGACATTCAGTGGCAGACATTCTGGAATGTTCCGCAGGTTATCGTCCAACAGAGCATGCCAACGTGTAGGCATTCTGTACCCGACAACCTTCAGCAAAGCACAACACAGAAAAGGGCCTTGATTTAGGTTGAGAAGGATCTCACATTTGTTCTTAACTGGCAAGGCGATGCGCCTCTGACAGTTTAAATTTGCAAGTGTAAATTTACCAGCCTGTTTCAGCTGCTAGAGCGGTGTGTGTGAGTGCAGGTGGTGGCGTCAAGGTCTTCACATAATCACCTTTGTAGCTTGTTATTCTGATAGACCGTCATATGTTGGAGTCTTTTTGCTGGAAATTAGTACTGTATCACTCCTTGAGCAGAAGAGTAGAAGTATGCAGATAAATACCCTGATTAATAGCTGAGACTGGATGCGATACTGGCCTTCACACAACCTGTAACGAATTGAGTTTGACAGGTAATTTTACGCGTGGCTGGCAATTCAGGCAGTGTAGGACCAGGAGGGTTTGATGAAAAACATCCACTCTGTTGTTTGTTCTATGGAGGGCCATTGGCTGCCAATGCTCGTGTGGTTCCCGATAGTGAAATGAGCTGCCAAGCCACAATCGGTCATCAAACTCCCTCTCCACCTTCAAGAAGCACCCCATTTGCTCCAAGAATTTCTGTACTGGCTACACCACTCCATGTTGCCTGAATGTTCTCGTTGCATTTCTCTTCTTGATCAGCCTTATCAGGTTCTTGCTTGGTTAGAAGTCGTCGTGTAGCTCCTGCTCCCACGCTGCTCACACACGTACCTGGGCTTTCACTGGAGGCTCAGCTGAGCTGCACTCATAACTCTGTCCCGCTGAGTGTCAGATGGCTGACCTGTGACTTGTACATCACTTTGGAGAAAAGCGTCTGCAAAGTAAAATATATGTAATTTTGAGGTGCAGTAGTTGGATTTGCAGTTCAAGGACCATGAGAGCAATTTGATAAATTCAGAGAAAGATTATGACAATAAAAGGATTTGTATGGAATGCCCATCTATAGTGGCCCTGGACAAACGGAGCTGTTACTGGCCTGCATAATCATTAAAATACATAAGATAAGGTATTAAAATCTATGAAGATGAACATTTTTGCTCAAAAATCTTACATTTCTTTATTTTGAAGGTTTTGGTTATTCATGAGTTGGCCCTGAACAATTTAATGGGAGTATTTTTGGTACATGCAGATAGAATTCAGAAACTTGCAAACAATACTGAAAGTCCTTCAGATCACAATAAATCATACATAAATATTGGTGATGTGTAATCTTTCTTAGTGTACGCGCATGCTGTTTCTTTAATATTAAAGTCTTGTCTTGGGCCACGCGTCTTGGTCTTGGCAGCTGGCCTCTCACATGTCGCATGTCGTTGTGTCTGTGAAATCTCACATTTCTTGAAGGAATCTTTAAACTTTTCAGTGGCATTAATTTTGCATCTGTAATAATGGGTCCAAAACGCAATGCATCCAGTGTGTGCAGTAATATCTTTGTATATTCTTGGGCCAGAAGTTAGATGGATCGTACATTACATGAAAATGACTGGAGAACAAATGACAAGGCATAATTTAACATGCAAAGTGAACAGCACTGAACCATTTGTTTAGTATAATTGCTAATAGATAGACTTTTTTATGTGATCATTCAGGCTAGCAGACTGTTATGGGTTGTGGTGCCCAAGTGTAAATTCTGAATTTGTAGGGATCTGCTGCCCCAAACCCACACAGGTTTTACTGTAATAAAAAATATACATTAACCATGAATTACGCACTACTTCTATTGATCTCTGTCTGTATTTTTCAAATGGGGGAGAAGTAAAATCTAATTCCATTATAGTAGCTGTCACGGAACATGAAAATCATAAAAACTGAGCCCTACAGACAGGGCGACTTTGGCCCTTCACAGATCATAACTGGCCAGGCTTGGTCTGGCACCTGGCCAGCTGGGGCTGGAGGCGGGGCTTATGTTTACTTGATTTGGAGCAGAGATGCCATGTGTAGGTTTAAAGCCACCATAACGAACTCTTCAGATTCAAGGCAAAATAATTAATTTCCTGAATGTCCACAAAATGGCCCAAAAAGGAAGCTGGCATGCTACTCCATGCTGAAGCAAGACATCTTGGGAAAGTGACCTCTGACGTGACCTCTGATGACGTAAGCGGAGTTCCTGCTCTCTGTCTCTGAAGTTACGTTTTTACTAGACCAAGTCAGGAACCCCAACCAGCCCTCAGATAGCTGACCCACTTGTGTGTGTGCATGACCCAGATGACTGACCACGTTCCTGGTGGTCCGGCCTGCCTTGCTTTCCTTGGGGGGTGGTCCAGCCTTATGGGAGGTTATTTGAACAGTGTGTGTGTGAGAGGGATTAATTTTGGGTAAAAACCCGTTGGGTCGCCGTGACGACTATGGAATTGCTGGGGAAAACGAGTCCCGTGGCTTTGCATGCACGGCACGTGGCTTCTGCTGATTGCCCCCCCTTCCCCCAATCCCCCCGACTGGTAACTTTTAGCTCCGGTGGTGACTGGGAATATGCTGGTGGTTTGTCTGAGGGTCTGGAGGGACATACAGATTGAATGATGATGAATGGGTGTGTTGATGGATTGGTGGATAGTTTTGTGGACTGGTGCGCTGCTGGATGATGGATTATCAAAGGCAAAGTTGACTCCCACTGCTTGTAATCTTGCACTTCTTCCCATTTGTACCCATATGAATCTATGATGTTTGTCTTCCCTTGGGTTATTGTGTAATGCTACAGGTAGCATACAGTCAGAGTTTAGCTGCGAAACCCTTGTGTAATATGAGGCTGATCTGTGACAAGCTGCAGCCAGGTGTGAACCTCAGTTCCTTTAGAGATCAGTGGATGCGCTTCCCCCTGCAATGCCCTCAGTGCTGTAAATCCACTGACAAAAGGCTGCCAGACAATGGTGGCAGCATCGTACTGCTGAGCTGTTCATGCAGGGTTAGCCACTTGCTTCTCCCCAGCACCCACGTATCCCTGTCAGGGAACACCTCTTCACCACAAGGGGCCTGAATCCCAGTATAATTTAACAGATGGCTAATAGCTGGTATCCTTGTATTTTTGCCCGCTAGCTTACCTGCCTGTCTTCCCCAGCATCTTTACTGCCCTGAAATATCTGCCCTTGTAGGTGAATAGTTGAGTTGAGAGGCTCACTGACGTTATCCTGGCTGGAATTAGGTGCCACACTGGTTTATTTCTCTCTCTTTTTAAAATACGTATCAGTGAAGCGATTGGCACTGGGGACCCTGGTGGGCCACATTGTAGCAGGAAACTATGGCAAATTCTCACTCCCCATCAAGTGTTGCATGAGTTCTCTCCGGGAGCTGCGGTTCTGTTCCGACGGTTCATTGTCACCCCCCACCCCGGCCCACCACCTCTGCTGGCCGGACCTTGTAGCTCCAGCATGATATACTTTGCTCAGCCTAGGTGCTTGATGGAAGAAGGACGCCTCTCAGCCGGTATCCCTGCATGTATGGGTATGCAGGCAGCCCAGGGGTGTCGTGGACCGCTTGGGCCCCAAAGTGAAATCGTGCCAGCTCATTAAGGAATGCCCAACTGCTTCACTGAGTCCTCTCCTGCTGACAGTTACCATCTGAGGAACCTCAGTGAAGGGGGTTTCATGGTTCAGCAGCTGAATGATAACTCAACTGCAATTTGCAAAGCAATGAACCGTAGATTAGATTTTAGATGAGTGTGTTGATTAAACCCCTGGGACTCTTAATCAGTTAATTGCCGTAATCTGCTGTTTGTACTTCATACACCTCTAATGTGTTTTAGGATCTAGCAAACATTGGTGATTGAACAATAATGTGATAATGCGATCTTCATGCTGGTCTCATGCAAATGGTGTGTTGTAGATGCATTTCTTTGCCTGTTCTCTTTCTGATCCTGTCTTCTTTTGTGTGCATGTGTGAGCCTCTCTCTCTCTTTTTCAGTGTGCCTCTGCTTTTGATTGTATGTCTTTGTGTATCTCTCTCTGTGGTTGTTTCATTGTCCATGTTTCTATTCACGTCTTACTGACTTTGGTAGTTTCTCCGGGTGACCGCTTGTCTCTCCGTCGCTCCCAGCTGCATATCTTGGTGACATCGCTTTGGACGAGGAGGATCTCCAGCTCTTCAAGTTGGACGATGTCGAGAAGGAGGCGACTGTCAACCTCACTGGCCCAGGTGGGTCTTGGCTGCAGATCAGAGGTTAGATGATTCCTTTCAGCATCTGAAGGAAACTGCCCCACAGCGGTTTCATTCAAAGCACCAGATCGATGTTTTTCCTGCCCAACTTGAATGCTCTTGTCCGAACAACATCTTGGTACAGTTGAGGAAACTCAGAATAACCATTGTCCACCCAATATACCGTGTCTTGTTTTGGGATCATGGCTGAAAGTTGCCTTCTTCCTTGGTAGAGTCTTTGATAAATGGGACCAGTCCTAATGGGCCAAGTGACCACAGCTCCCTCCGTAACAAACGGGCGGCGACCTCCAGGATGGAGAGGGTGTGGCCTGAGGGCGTCATTCCGTATGTCATCAGCGGGAATTTCAGCGGTGAGTTTTGAGGCCGATGTACGTTGGCAACACAAACATGAAGCCCGGAGTCTGCAAAATCATCCAAAAACATTAATTTTAACTTTTCTGGCCAACAAGTTCTGATCTTGTTAGAAATTCCGGCCAGGTAGGCCATCCAAAGGTATAAGGAATAATCCCCATCATCATACCTGCTGGTTCTTTAGCCCAAGTTTGCTCCCTTATCTATGGAAGTCACAGACATGGGTGAGGAACAAGGAGGAATGCTTTAATGGGGCAGAAATTTCCTGCTGGACGGCTGTGGGGTTCTAGACTCAGAAAGTGACTCATCGATAAATATCCTTTTAGTGGTTCGTACACAGACACAAAAGTGGTTGAACATAAATACACAGACAAAAAAATCATCTGAACAAGAAAAAGCCCCCCAGTGTAACTGTTAAATTGTACACTAGAGGCCAAAATCGTAGAAAGACCAATTTTTTGAGACTGCAGAACATTATTCAGCTGCTGCTTCAGTTATTTATTTACTCATCCAATGTATGTTATTTGCAACATTCTTTGATTGTGAACATTACAGTCAATAGTAATTTTTAAAGCCTAATTCCAAAAACACTAGGTGTTTCCACAGTTTTGGCCACTAGTGTATATTACATGAAATGATGCTTTATTTGCCATTAGTAGAAGTATGAGTATTTGTAGAAGTATGAGTATTGGTACAGTTACATGGTTATTTTCACACATAGGTGTAAGAGTGAAGTTTGGACTCCAAAACGCAGGGTCAGCGGGCCAATCAGGGCTTAAGGGCTTTGCTGAAGGACCCAATGGCAGCATCAATCTGCCGGTCCCGGGATTCAAACCAACAACCTTCTTATCATTGCCACTAACACAAGTCCTTACCAGCTGTGCTTTATCACTGATGTGACTCTTGTCAAATGTCCCTTACCTGGCTTATCCTCACTCCCTTGGGTACTTCTGCTGAAACAGTCAGCATTCAGTATCCCGTTCTAAGGTAAAACAGCGTAGTCCTTTCTGTGAATCAGCAACCCTTCAGTCCCTCGAGACCCTGAGTTCCTTAACCTCTACACCCCTCTGTACCAAAAGCATGTGGTAACAGTTTGTTTTGATTGATTGCAGCTCAGGGGGAAAGATGTCTGCCTTAGGTGATGCAGGGTCTCAGAGGTGGGGAATGTTGAGATTATGATGTTATAAAAGTCAATGATTGGTCATCCCACTCCAGGCAGCCAGAGGGCGATATTCCGGCAGGCCATGCGTCACTGGGAGAAGCACACCTGCGTGACCTTCGTCGAGAGAACAACAGAGGAGAGCTACATCATCTTTACATACCGACCATGCGGGTGAGCCTGTGCCGTAAATAAAACTCTTGAAGATGCCTCGAAACCACAAATCTTTTAAATTGCAATAGTGTTGTCATTATGCCATACATGTTAATGCTAAAGTAAAATATTCATCCCTACAATACAAAGGTTATAGAGAAATGAAATTACAGGTGGTAAAAAAATACAATTGTTATGAGAGAGTTTCCTAATCTGATTCCTCTGTTGTGCTCGGCAGTTAGTTGCCGGGGTCACCAACACGGTGCCCGTGGGCACCAGGATGCCCCCAAGCCCCACATGAGTCGCCCACGGACCTGTGCTAAAAATAGCACAACTCACCAGTGAGCAAAAAATATTTAACATGTCGAAAATTAAATTTCATCCTGTTGCTATTCTTCTTTAATCACATTTGCATTTATATAGATTTGAAAATGACAATATGAAACATAAACATGTTTATTACACATGAAGTTTAGATAAGTTTAGGGGGGCGTTTCAAACTGGTAGCCCTTCGTAAGGCTCAGTACCTGTGAAGTAGCTCTCAGTTTCAAAAAGGGTGGTGACCCCTGAGTTAGTTCATTAAACTTGACTGAACTCTTTATTGAATCAAACTTGCTTAAACTGTAATTAAATCACTTTGCATTAGCTATGTTTCAGCTATGTAATAATCTACCTATCTTCCATGCTGCAAATTTAGGAGACGTGTGTGGTGATTTCTAATGGCTAAAAAACAAATTAGGACTAATTATAGTGGGGAAAACATGACTGGTTTTTTCTAAATATCTGTTCCGCCTAGTTAAGGAAGCAGCATTCATTGGGCCTCAATCACCAACCGTTCTTACAAACAAATGTGTTCTTAAACCCCACGTACGCACTTTTTTTACAAAGATTATGACATTCACCAATGTTTTCTTATCTGGATTTGTTCTTAGCTAAGAACAGAATCTACGCACACTCAAGACCATTCGT
>JABFEB020000113.1:18893341-18909190 GCA_019775895.2 Stomatorhinus ivindoensis
AAGAGCGAACTAAAGACTCATTTATTTGTTCAGGCGTTTAAATAGTTATTTATGGGCAGTTATGATTTCTGTGTGGTATTGGCCTTTTATGTCATGTATTATTCTCTGTCTTTTATTACTTATTTTACTATGTTGTGAAGCACTTTGTGGCTTTTGCCTGTGAAAGGTGCTATATGAATAAAGATTACTTACTTACTTACTGATACCAACCTTGGTTTTTCTTATGTAATTGATTGAAAAGGAAGTCAGTGGCGACGCCCATCTTTACTGTAAGGCACCGTGGGAAGCCTGGGCTGCAGTGCCATCGCCGTTTGAAAGATTTCACGGCAGTCTCCCGCTTTTTCTCTTGCTTTGTGAACCTTCATTTTTCTTTTCTTCCTTGCTGGCGGCCCGCCAGAACAAATATGGACCAGGGTAGCGCTTTCTTTTGTACAGACTGATAGCGACCGGAGCAGCCCATTTGCACACGCGCCTGTCGCTTGCTGTCGCGTTGCCATGGGGACAGGGGACATGTCGACGAGGTGACGGGGGGGGAAGGATCTTGGAGGGTGTGTCCTTTCTTAGCAATTCTTTACTCGTTTGGAGAATAATAGAAGCAAAAAAATGATGTGAAAAACAGTGAGGTCAGAGTTTAGGAATGTGCATAAGTTGAGGTCATATGCTGATGCGTTACTGGATATGATGATGACGCATTTTCTCCTTTTTCCTGTCTACTTCATAACTCTTGCCTAACTGTGAACATTTTTTGGGGACAGTAACTGAAACACCAAACCAACAGGATGTCAAAATAACACCTGTCATTTTCTGAACATTCTGACTGGACAATTTATCCCTGAGATTGGTGTCTTGACAGTAGGAGCTGACTTGATACCCTTATCAAGTCCGGACCTGTGCATTGACCAGCATGGGTGCATTTATCAAGGAAGTAGGATAGCAAAAAATGCAAGACTGCTGGGAGATGAAGGTTTTACCCTATATTGTGGAAAACAATTATAACTAACATGATTGCTGTAAAAAGTCTTTTTTATCATTGGGGGGTGCAGCTCCCCTCAATAGTCACCATGTGTGAACACACCTAGAAATGTACAGATATTTATACAGTGAGAATCATAGATCAGCAACACGAGCCAATGCAATACACCATTCTTCTCAGACCAAAACATTCCTGTATATAAAATATCTAGATCTACAAAAACCCAGTATTGTCCTGTTTCACATTCGTTATCCTTTAGTGTATCGTTCTTTCTCTGATTTCCTCTGTATCTCTTACTTTGTCTTTCTGTTTTCCCACGTTTCTCATGACATGTTCACTCCATCAAGTTTTCCATCTTTCTTGAATTTCGAATATCGACTACAAAATAATAACAGTTGGGAGGGGATACCTGCCAAAGGTCAGGTGAAGCTGTGGAGTTCCGAATGGCGAGGCAGTGAGGTGGCAAGGCAGTGAGGCGGCAAGGCAGTGAGGTGGCGAGGCAGTGAGGTGGCGAGGCAGTGAGGCGGCAAGGCAGTGAGGCAGTGAGGTGGCGAGGCAGTGAGGCAGCGAGGTGGAGTCGGTGGTCTAATAGGGCTAGGGACCCAATCAATTATTACATTGTGGAGACCAGATTTCTCCTCCTTGTGATTAACACCTGTAATATTTTAACTTGTGGGGACATTTTTTTTGATCTGCACAAGGATAACCTCAATTTTATAAAGATTCAAAAAACTTATAGTTTGTTTGGTTATTTATAGTTAATGTTAGGACTGGGTAGGGCTTAAGGTTGTTATGATGCCATTAGAGTTTTTCCCATAGAAATGAATGGAGAGTCCCCATAAAGATATAATTACAAACCCATCTGTGTCTGTATGCATTTGTGTGTGTGTGTGTCTGTGTGTATGCATGTGTGTTTCGGACATATATATATGTGTCCCCCCCTCCAATGACCCTCCTCTTCCCCGTTCCTCCAGGGGCGTGTTCCTGGACACCATTTTGCCACGCTATGATGTGAACGGAGTCCGGCCTCCCATAGGCCAGAGGACCAGGCTGAGCCAGGGTGACATCGCTCAGGCACGCAAACTCTACCGCTGCTCCAGTAAGAGCCGCGCACATCCGCAACTTCACGCCTGCACTGCCTCCATCTAGGGGCGCCTTTCACACAGTTAGAACTTTCTGGACTTACCTTTGCTGAGCTGCTTTATTGGTTATTTAGCAGCACTTATGCATAAAATGGTGCAAAGGAAACCAAGTGATATTTCACATAGAAAAGGGTTTGTAGCTGTCAGGAATCTTGACTCCTAGACTTCATGATAGATTTTACATGCTGAAATTGGTGATTAGCAGTATGCTGTCTAGGTGGAACTTTATACAGTTAAAGCTCTGAAAAGTGAGAGAGAAACTCTCGGAGGCTGTGATGGGGGGAGTGGGCAGTGTTGGGGTGGGGGTGGGAAAAAGCATTCACTCACAGCTGTACGTTTAGCGCCGCACCACAGGTCATCCATTAGCTCTGGGGACCATCTGGAAGAGGCAAGAAAAATTCCAGCAAATAATGATTAGCCTGAGAAATGAGGGTCGTCTTCATCCTTTTGCATGTGACTCTGCATGTGACTCTGCATATGACCCTGCATGTGACCCTGCATGTGACTCTGCATGTGACTCTGCATATGACCCTGCATGTGACCCTGCATGTGACTCTGCATGTGACTCTGCATATGACCCTGCATGTGACTCTGCATGTGACTCTGCTCTTTTTGAGTGTCGCCCATTTCTAAGGGGCCTTTGTCACATGGATCACCTACTACCAGTTTTCACAATCAGGCATTTCTGGAAGCAGGTTACATTTACGCAGAGTGCATAGCTAGAAATTCTGGGTCCCCTTACAAAATGTCACCTTGTTCCCTCCCCACCGAATGAAATGCACAATGTCACATATTGAAGCGCCCTCGTAAAGTGCAGAGCCCCGAATCTGCTCAGGAATCCATGCCCCTATTCAGACCCTACGTTTATGGTATGTTAAAGTCCTGTACTTAGTGGTATAATGCTAGGATCATTTTATTCTCGGAATGCTGCGTGCCTGACAGGCGCGGAGTGATGTGTGAAAGGGTCGGCTGGGCACGTGGTCCTCCTGGCCGCAGATGCCCATTACGCTGCGTCTCTGTGTGTGGACAGAGTGCGGCGGGAGCCTGCAGGACAGCAGCGGCAACTTCTCCTCTCCAGGCTTTCCCAATGGCTACCCGGCCTACATGCACTGTGTCTGGAGGATCTCCGTCACACCTGGGGAGAAGGTGGGTCAGGGTCACGTCGGCGTCGCCCCACTGCTGCTGGGACACACCACTGTATGACAGAAGTGTGTGAGGAAACATTTTTATGTTTGCTGCAAGACATCCATCCATCGCTCCATCCATTCATCCATCCATCCATCCATTCTTTAGTTCATTGAAAATTAAGAATAATGACAAATAAGTGTTTTGGCAATTAATAATCTGTTAGTCTGCGATTGGTTGGTGCCCTGTCCTGTGTTGTCCCCTGCCTTATACCCTGTGATGTACTGGCATCCCGTCCAGGGTGTCCCCTGTCTTATACCCTGTGATGTACTGGCATCCCGTCCAGGGTGTCCCTTGCCTTTTTCCCTGTGAAGGACTGGCATCCCGTCCAGGGTGTCCCCTGCCTTTTTCCCTGTGAAGGACTGGCATCCCGTCCAGGGTATCCCCTGCCTTTTTCCCTGTGAAAGACTGGCATCCCGTCCAGGGTGTCCCCTGCCTTGTGCTCTGTGTTTCCTGGGACAAACTCACCGTTCACCTGTATTGAATGGACCTAACTATTATTTGTTTTAAAAATCATTTTTGGAAAAGGGTTTCACCATGTCCTGCTGCTGTTGTTTCACCAGATTATTCTGAATTTCACATCCATGGACCTGTACAGGAGCCACCTTTGCTGGTACGACCATGTGGAGATTCGGGATGGATACTGGAGAAAAGCTGCTCTCAAAGGTCCGTATCCATGGCTCTCCGAGTCCTGCTTGATTTTTAGTCTGTATCTTTTTCTGTTTATTCCATCTTTTGTAAATGTGCAGGTTTTTCCTTTAAAGCTGGGCTTATTTACATAGCACGAATCTATTTTCAACTCCTCTAGAATTTCCGAAGACTGGCACAAACAGCATTTTAAATGCTAGTTTAAGTACACATTTCCACATGGTATTGTGTAAATTACAGAGTCATCATATAATACTGAGAGAGTCCTTAAAACAGCGATATTTATTTTGTAGGATTTTGTGTGATGAATATGTGCATATTGGAAAATAAAGAAAAAGAGATGTTGTGAATTCCATTTCATTTTCATTTGCAAAGTCCTTCAGTCGATAAAATGTTTTATTACTGGTAAGCAAATAACATACTCGTACTTGTGACAATTCTTAAAGGTTGCCATGATAGTGTTTTCTGTTTTATCACAGTTAATTAGAAATGCCAATTATTTCATTTGAATTCATAGAAATGACAGAATGGAATGGCACAATGATTAAGTGGGTAGCACTGTTACCTATCACCTCCTGGGCTGTGGGTTTGAATCCTGTGTTTCCTTTCTATGTTGTTTAAATATTCCCCCTGTGTCATGAAGGTATTCCCCCCTTCTGCAGTCCAGTGATATCTCTGCATTACCCATAATGCAGTGTTTCTCAAGCCTGTCCTCGAACCCGCCAGATGGGCTATGTTTCTTCTCCCTGCCAGGCAGTTCATGTTTTTCTCTCTTCCAGCTCTTGGTACGGAGCAAAAACCTGCACTGTCTTGGGGTCTTCGAGGATTAGGCTGAGGAACGCTGCCATTGAGCATGATCTTTATTATGTATGTACAGCTCTGGGAAAAATTAAGAGACCTCTCTATATCTTTAAAATATCTGTCTTTATAAGTCCTGGTTTAATCCAGGTTCTACTGGTAGAAGGCTACACTGCGAGGCAGACTGCTTCCAGGTTCGAAATTTCTAAGACAGAAGAACACAAGAATAAGGTGAAGCAGGAGACACTGGGAACGACCAGAAACCAGCCGGGTAGAAGCCAGAAGCGACTTTCTAATGCCAGAGATGACTGTCAACTTATCCGACAGTTTCCCATGAATCAGAGGATGACAGCAAGTGACCTTCAAAAGCAATGGGTAACATTAAGTGCAGGTGTGTAGTGCACTGCTAGGACAGTCCGTGTCAGGCTCCTAGAAGCATGACTATAGTCCCATAAAGCAAGGAAGAAGCCCTTCATTAATGAGAAACAGGGCAGAACCAGGCTACAGTTTGCAAAAAAGAAATGTATATTATTCACAGCCGCACACCCTTAAATTGAGAAATGAGTGAAACAAAAAAATTGTGCTGTGGTCTCTTAATTTTTTCCAGAGCTGGATGTGTCATTCAGTGAGCTTGCACCCCCTTCATGGTGTAACCCTGCTTTGTACCCTGTACTGACTGGGATAGATCCAGGGCCTCCTCAAGATCCAGACCAGGATCAGATTGTAAGATATATTTATTTAGCAGATGCTTTTCTCCAAAGTGACATAGTTGATAAAACATCATCAGTCAGACCCTGGATTTAAAGGCCTCGCTCGGGGGCCCAGTGGTGACATCACTCTGCTGACCCGTCCAATCACAGGCACAGCACCATAACCCTCTTAACCACCTACCCTACAAGATGGATGAATATGCGATAAAAACACAAATCCAATGCTTAGCTGGTAGGCTACTCAACTGTAAGGGTATTTTGGCCGTAAAACCACAGTAAATGAGAGGAAATGCAAATAAAAGTCACTGTATTGTACCATGTATTTGCTTAATGTGGATAATTATTTTTCTGGTGATGTTCATGAGCAATAGCAAGTAACAAGAAGCTTTTCTTGGGAGATCTACAACTTTCTTAACAAAGCCTCATATCCGCCTCGTTTGACAGGGTGAATCTCGTTGTCCGAATTTGCAATACAGCTTGTTCGCCTCATCAAAAGCCTCTTTCCTCATAGGGATATCGAGAACGTGTGGTCCTCCTTTAAACCCACATGCAGTTATGATTATAATCTAAATTACTAAGGGTCCCAGCTGGAGAAATTGCCTCCATTAACATTGCCGAGGGCTGTATTCTTAGAACAAGGAAAATGTTCAATAAATGTGGCCTTGGGGGTCAAAAGGTTCAACGGAATGTCCTCCCATGAGGCACAGCGTTCTTGTTGTTGTTTAAGAGCCCAAGTTTAACCAGAGGCAATTGGTTCCTTTCCCAGGTCGTTTCTGTGGCGACAAGCTGCCTGAACCAATCACTTCGACAGACAGCCGGCTGTGGATCGAGTTTCGCAGCAGCAGCAACTGGGTGGGGAGGGGCTTCTCAGTGGCATATGAAGGTACTGTCCATAAAGGGGTTGCCTTGGGTTTGAGCTGCCATTTGAAAGGGGGGGGGGGGTCGCAGTTTCCATTTGAGTGCATTGTCCGCAGCTCAAACAGGTCAGAGCTTCTTAAAATGGGGACACACAAGTGTTATGAAGCAGTGAACACCACCCTGTCACCTCCGCACAGCCATCTGTGGTGGGGATCTGAGCCGTGACAGTGGACAGATCCAGTCTCCCAACTACCCGGACGATTATCGGCCCAACAAGGTGTGTGTGTGGCGGGTCACCGTGGCACCAGGTTTTCACGTGGGCCTCGCTTTTCAGTCCTTCGAGGTGAGCAAATTGTCTTTTTTAAGACCACTGCAGTTTTGCCCCAGCTGCTCCCATTAAACAGGCATGAAAATGAACTTCCACTGCGCTGTAATTATATGGAATCAATGTGTTTTATAGCACAAAATGTTTTTAAAAAAACTAAACACAAAAAACTATAGGGTTCACAAATGGGATAAAAGTACAAAACAGAGAAGAACATAATTCCCGTTCGTGGCTGTAGCAGTTCACTTGTGGTAGGGTGTGTTTCAGTCTGCTAGGGCAACTCTGCTGCCCCCTGCAGGTCTGATGTGTTGCTCCTCTTAGCGAACCCGCCCAGAAAATTAGGAAGTGTTGTGTCATTATTGTAGCTTCCTCCTTTTGGTCAATGCAGTGCACTTCTACTCAGCCCACAAAAAAACCCCACATAAGCTAAGCTGTTTGCGTTTTGCTCAGCAAATGCAGCGCCCCTACTGGTGCAAAAGCCTCATGTTCAGCAATAGCCTTGTTGCCAACAGTCTTTGGTTTCAGCCTCTGGAAATAGTAGGTCTAGGACTGAAAGGGCTTACCTGTATTATAGATAATGGAATATGAATTCTGGGTTTGGATTCTGGGGTGAGACGTTAATCAGTGTTTACAGTTTTAGAGCTCAAACTGTTCTTTTACAGGTGAAAATGTGAAAATGAAGAGTTTCTCTGCCTATATACCATACTTGTGTAATAGGCACCAAAGAAGTATGAAAATACTGGGCCTCCAGTTTGTTCTTTTGGGTAGGATTTATAGAATCCGTCTTGTAAGATCAGTTCATTTAGAATGACCAGTGAAATCTGGGTGGGAGAATAACCAACCAATCAGAGCTGAGAGTACTTTAACTCAGAAGTTAAACCAGTGAACATAAAAAGCAGCTCTTGCTCTTGCAAGCTCTTGCTTTTTAATAATTAAAAAACACTTGTCATTTTCACTTAGAATAAGCTAGTCTAGAAGTTAAGTGCTTATTATGGTCATGTACATGAAGACACTTTGGTTAGTGCAGCTGCCAACAGTTGTTGGCTAGAACAGCATTTACTTAATTTTCACAAAATGTTAGCGGGCCCATGTTGAGTCCAGCTGTCCTTTGGGCCTGTTGGAAAGCTGGCGACAGCTTATTTGGGCTTGTTCCCGGCATTTTTCTGCCTCTTTGAATCACGCGGCAGCGAACCGGAGCTGAACGGGGACTGTAGGAAGCGAGCGTCCTCCCTCGCTGCCGGCTGACAAACCAAAGCCGCCTGTGGAATCGGTGAATGGCCCGTCTCACAGCAGAACACCGGGGTGGCCTGGCCGACTGGAAGGAAGCCAATTATTTTCCCACAGTGAAAGGCACAGTTGTGGAGCTGTAATTGCCTGGGATTGAGACTTAACCTGAAACGTCTCTGTAGATACATCCAGCTACACAAAGGGATCAAATGAAAACAAACATAAATTAAAGTGCTGTGTGTGCCCAGTGTAGCTGTCACGCTCTAATCGGCCCTTTGGGGATTCCTCCAGATTGAGAGGCATGACAGTTGCACCTACGACTACCTGGAGGTCCGGGACGGCGACTTGGTCAGCAGCCCCTTGCTAGGACGCTTCTGCGGCTACGACAAGCCCGAGAACATCAAGAGCAGCTCCAACAAGCTTTGGATGAAGTTTGTGTCCGACAGCTCTGTCAACAAAGCCGGCTTCGCCGCCAGCTTCTTCAAAGGTGGTGAGAGTCTCCAGGCGGGTGAGGTCTGCGGCCACGTCCACTGGTGACGGCCGATTGTCGCCTCCCGTTTTGTCCCATAGAGATGGATGAGTGCTCCAAGCCAGACAATGGACGGTGTGAGCAGCGCTGTATCAACACGCTGGGTAGCTATCGCTGTACCTGCGATCCTGGGTTCGAGCTGGCAGCAGACAAACGCAGCTGTGAGGGTGAGTGTCCCCAGTGCACCCCTCCCCAGTGCACCCCTCCCCAGTGCAGAATAATAATAGAGTTTTACCTTCTGCATAATAACTGACCAGTCATGCGTCCGTCAGATGGTAAAACACAACATGTACAGCGACCGACCAGTTAAATTACACAATACATTCTGCGACTGGCAAATCCTATGTACAAAGACAACTTCATCAGAAGAAGCGAAAGAGATAACAAAAACCTCTAGTCAGGCTGGCAAACTGGACATTATGGCAGGGAATGGTCGTTTATTTGGAGTATATATTTTTCTTATGGAACGGTACAGACACACAACACAAAAAGCTGGAACTACATTATTTCAGGTGACAAAGAAGAACAACCCAGGGAGTGATTATAGTATGACTGGAAATGGACACTTGGGATTTGCACTGAAGGCTGTGGCTGGGGTCTCTTGTGAGGTATTTTGTGAAAATGAGGGACCAAATCAACAGTTAAGCCTAGTCACCTTCTCCTGAGAGACCTCCAACACACAGCTCACACAAAGGTCTTCATGCTTGGAGGAACCTTAGAAAAACATATATAACACTTCAAAGAAGAGTCTGTAATAGTTCACACTGAAAACAATTAGGAATATAATTGTTAGATTGTTAAAACTTGTCTCGTCTCTCAGGGCTTGTTTCATTGTAAGAGTGGCTTAATTAGCTCTAATTAAACTGTGTACCAGCTAATCTATTAAGCCAAGACTGAATGCAGTTTACGGTGAGCTCACCTTTCCTGTGTATTGTGAAATTTTAATAACTTAAGAGAGTTGTGATTACAGAACGGCATTCATGGCGATCCGAGCGGCTCTGCGGTTTATCACTTCTCCACTTATTCTCTGCGATTGCTCTCGCAGTTGCCAGTGGAAACGCCGGGCTGAGCTTTTGTGGACACGTGGGTTTTTGTTTAGCCATCAGCAGACCTCTTTTATCCGCAGGATTTGCAGCTAAACCCTGCGGGCCTTATTCGCCCTTTTCCCCAGCACTCCAGCCCCCTTCATGTGAGGAAAACGCTGCCAATTCCTCAATACGGTTAGCCTGTGTTGGGGGATCAAGTCCCTTTGGCATATAAAGTTAAAGTGGAAGCTAATTTCTGTATAATATTAGAGAACTGTGTTTTTCCCCTGCAACCCACAGACGTGCAGACATGCTAAATGGCGTCTCCAGATTTCTCCTTGTCTGTTTGTGCCCTACATCAATCCAGGCTGCACCCCAGCCTGATGCGCTTTGCTACCCGGGATAGGCTCCTGACCCTCCTGTGACTATGACCATGACAAGATGGATGGATGGATGATTTATGATTAAAACAACTTGATAAACTAAATGCTTTTTTACGTTGTTTTTTCCAACTCCATGTGCAGGTTTTTGCACTGTTTTGCCACCGATATCAAGATTTTGTTGATGGAGTGATAAACAGAATAGCTGAATACTGATGTGTGGCATAGATTCTCACCCCAGTCCTCAGGGACGGTCCACATTTTTGCTCCTCCCACTTTCAAGCGTATCAAGAACACTGAATTCTTGGTACAGGTTTATTGGGAACAAGCAAAAATATGAACTGTGTTGGGGTCCCTGAGGACTGAGTTGAGAATCACTGGCTTTGAAGGCACCCTGTGACTGCACTAGTAACCTATCAGAAGCAATTCAGTCACCTCACCGGCCTTGGCACAGCCCTCTGATTGGTTGCTTTACAAAGCCTGTCCAAGCTGCCGCTGGTGTTAACCCTGACTTGTCCACCCCAGCAGCTGCCTGTGGCGGTTTCCTCACCAAGGCCAACGGCACCATCACCAGTCCTGGCTGGCCACGGGAGTATCCGCCCAACAAGAACTGTGTGTGGCAGCTGGTGGCGCCCCCCCAGCATCGCATCACGCTACAGTTCGATGCCTTTGAGACGGAGGGCAACGACGTAAGCAAATGATTGTCGATTATGCTGCTGTGCCAGTGGGTGGTAATGTGCTTAAACAGCCAGATTCGTAACTCAGAAGTGGAGATTTAAATTATCACAGGCTGACTTGCTATTGTACCAGTGAGAAATGCGTATATACTGAATTGCTTCAATGAAAATCTGACAACTATTAGGTAAATAAGTGTCCAGAAAACAAGTAGTTTGGAGGGAAACTAAATATTAGTGATGTACAAAACAATGCCTTATGAATCATTTGCGGTATTTTTTGACCCGACTAAACGGTGCTCTTGGTTTGCTTTGTGGCGTGTTTGAGCCCTTTATTTCCATCACACAGCACCATCTAGTGGGGTCAAAAATACAGCACATGGTTCAGCATAGTTTTTGCCATCACTGCTAATTACATAAATGTAAATCTAGAAGTTTTATAAATGAATAGTATTAATTTTCAAGAGTATATTAGTCGTATGCACAGTAAACAGTTCCAGTATACAATGAAAATCTACTTTGTATACCCTTCTGCTAAACATAAATTAACACAAATCACAGATCAGAAGTACAGATTAACGTGCATTTATAATAATAAATATGCAGACACTGCAATGTAACATTGTGCAATGTAAGCATAAAGCAAGTATTGCAATAGTGGATAAGTGAACGTTATTAATGCTGCAAGGATGCACTGGCATGAAAAGAGGGTCAGTTTTGATTGCGAATTCCATGGTTCACATGGGTGTTGCTAGATATTGACTATGACATACTTCCAACTGGGAATTCGGTCAAGGTAGCATTGGCTTTGTACAGAAACCTCTCTGGGGTCTATTTTGTCCACTTTCCTCTGCCTCATACCTGCAGGTGTGCAAGTACGACTACGTGGAGGTGCGGAGTGGACTCACGCCGGACTCCAAGCTGCATGGGAGGTTCTGTGGTGCAGAGAAGCCTGAGGCGATCACCTCCCTATACAACAACGTTCGCGTCGAGTTCAAGTCCGACAACACAGTGTCTAAAAAGGGCTTCAGGGCCCAGTTCTTCTCAGGCAAGTGGCCGTGTGGAGATGCAGGCCTCCCCTCTGTCAGAGCACAAGCAGGAGCTGTTAAAAACATTTATCTGTCCCAGAGAAAGTGAAATCCACACTGGGATCCAGTTGTTCGCATATAAGTTAGCAAGTTTGGCACTTTCAGTTGAACTGGTTAGTAGGCAATTCTTGTGAGACTCATAAGACTCATAGGAGATGTGTATGATATCATTTAAGATTTGTATGATATCATTTAAGATGTGTAAGATATCATTAAAGATGTGTATGATATCATTTAAGATGTGTAAGATATCATTTAAGATGTGTAAGATATCATTAAAGATGTGTATGATATCATTTAAGATGTGTAAGATATCATTTAAGATGTGTATGTGTATATGGATCACGAAGGGCACCGATCCAGACCTACTTGATGGATCGGGTATCGGCCATACGTGACCGACCATCGTCCAATACTCAGTTATTTCGCTTGTTGCAGTCAAAATATGTCCTACTTCATGTTAAATCTATTTGTACAGCCAAACGCACTACAAAATATTAAATTAAAATAGTTACTGTATCGGAAACTATATCGTTATGAGCCGTCGTGTATCGGAATCTGATCAGAACTGAAAAAATGTGGATCGGCCCATCCCTAGCTATTAATATGAATTTGGTTGCACTTTTTTGCTGTGGTATCCTCTGCTTTCCTGGGGAAAAACATTCCATTAGATGCTGAAACATTGCTGGTGGTAATTGCTGTCTTTCTTTTGGGTGTTGATTGTTGGGTAATCAGGTCCCCATCTATGAGCTTGTGTGAGCTTGCTTTTAGTAAAGTCGGTGCTTTGTTTAGATTTTTTTTTCTCATAAATCGAATCTTATGCATCTTATTTAGATCGTTATATAGTTTTAACTGTTTCTAACATCTTATAATTGTTCATGAAGTTTATACCTTTTTGATCATTCAATTTGTTTTACTATGCATGTGCACTAACCATTAACATAGCACTACTTAGGGGCATGGTGTTAAAAGGCAACATAATTACCTTACCTGAATTTGCTCCCAGATGTGTCCATTTCAGTTTAACTGCAGTTATTATAATCATATACTTTTGACCATCTAGTGTATGTAAACAGCACATGAACTAGTCACACTCAGTGCAACATTAATGTGATTCTCAATTTCCCGCATCACATGACTCCATGTCAGCCATGTCCCTCATTATGGCTGTGAGCCATGGTGGGCGGCCCCAGGTTTAAAATAGGCACCTGGGGGGCCCACTGGACCTCCTCATCCCGCCCGTGGTTTGTCATCGTGTTTTCCTGTGGCATGAGTTGCCTGGCCTGTCTGACATCTGAGCCCTCAGCCCCCATTTTTTCCTGTGGTTCTGCAGACAAGGACGAGTGTTCGAAGGAGAACGGCGGCTGCATGCACGAGTGCGTCAACACGCTGGGCACCTACAGCTGCCTGTGCCGCAGCGGCTTCGTCCTGCACGACAACCGGCATGACTGCAAGGAAGGTGTGTCCCGCGAGCGCCCCCCCGGCGACGCCACAGCGATACACAAGCGGATCTGCGGGATGCCAGCTGCAGAACGGACGCTGATTGTACACCTTTTCTAGTGGTTTCCGCTTAAAGTTTACACTAGTTTTGCAGTGTATTTTTTGAGTTTCTTTCCATAGTTTACAAAAATGTGAACTTTTATAAATATCTTAGCTCCTGGCCGGGAAGCTCATTCCACATTGATGCTTGTCTTTTCCTCCATTGCAGCGGGCTGTGATCACATCATAAATAGCGTATCTGGCATCATCACCAGCCCCAATTGGCCCGATAATTACCCCAGCAAGAAGGCCTGTACTTGGGCCTTGTCCACCACCCCAGGCCATCGCATCAAAATTGTATGTTGTCTGCTTTGTTCTGCCACGTTGGCTTAGTGGAAAACAACTTAATGCTTCATATTGTAGCATGATGTTGCCCCTTAGCAATGATCACATAGCCTGATGTGGCCCCATAGCTGTAATGATGTAGCTTAATTTAGCCTCGTAATGGTGAAGACATGGCCCCGTGACAGTGATGATATAGCCCGATGTAGCCTCTTAACAATGATGGCGTTGCCTGCTGGAGTCTCATCAGTGAAGATGTAGCCCCTTCCAGTGGTGATGTATCCAGATATAGCCTTTAGCAGTAAAGATGAGGTCTGATCTAGTCTTTTAGCAGTGAAGATGAAGCTTTGTAACCGCGATGATGGAACCCTTTGGCAGTGATGACGTCAGCTGATATAGCATCAAAGCAATGAATATTTAGCCCCATACACTAATGACGTAGCCCAATATATTCCCTGGGATATGATGACATGGCCTGTTACCTCTGCTGATGCATAATCCAGTTTGCATTCTGGGAAATAACAGAGTCGTCGCCCCATCCTAACACTAGGCCTTCAATGAGATTGACATGGAGACTCACCTGGAGTGTGCCTACGACCACCTGGAGGTCTATGACGGACGGGACGCCAAGGCCGCCAGCCTGGGCCGCTACTGCGGAAGCAAGAAGCCCGCGCCCCTCATCTCCACTGGCGACAGGATGTTCCTGCGGTTTTTCTCTGACAACTCTGTGCAGAAGAAGGGTTTTGAGGCCTCACACTCGGCAGGTAGGCCAGCCACGGCCTCTTTTTGAAGAGCCACCCAAGCCCAGGTCAGCAAACTGGGTCAACCCAGATAATAATACCAGTCCTCATCAACCCACACAGAGTGCGGCGGCAACCTGAAGGCCGAGGTGAAGACTAAGGACCTGTACTCCCACGCCCAGTTCGGGGACAACTATTACCCCAGCGCCTCCGACTGCCAGTGGGTGATCTCAGCTGAAAAGGGCTATGGGGTGGAGGTCATCTTCCAGACCTTCGAGGTGGAAGAGGAGGCGGACTGTGGCTACGACTATGTGGAGCTCTTTGACGGCGCAGACACCAAGGCTCCTCGACTGGGCCGTTACTGTGGATCTGGGGTAGGACCAGCCACTGATTGCTGCATATTGTGGTCTATTTAACGACTATCTTTGCTAGCATAATTATCTGTAGGTACTGCTGTGATTAACTAGAGCAACATCCAGCTTTAATGCCCTTTATTGTGTTGGTAGCATTTTTACAGAATTATGGAAAAAAATCTGGACAGAGTCAAGAGGCTGTGCTGAAACCTTTTTAGTTAGGTTTCGCCTGGCTGCTTCTCCGGCTTGTGTGCCCCATGAATAATCATTTCACTCCCCAGAGCCCAGAGTTCCCTTTTTCTGCCTGTAATTGTCCTATTTAGGTCAAGTGTTCAAGCCTGGCCAGAATTTGTATTTTTCTATAGACCTTGCGCTCATTTCGTCTACGTTTTTGAGAGCCCTGGGGAAAGAATTAGTGCATCCCGTGTGTAAAAATTATCTGCATCCATACATTTTCCCTGGATTCCAGTATATGCTCTAATACATATTAATATGTTTTAATAGATTTCAGAAAATACGCGCACAAGCCTCTGAAAGAGGCTGCTATGGAAAAGCAAAGGGATTATGGGTAAGAATGCTGAGCAGACCTCCTCTGGCCTGAACAGATAGTGCGGTCAAACATCAGAAACTGGGTCCTGCTCAGTTCAGTATTGATGTGCGGTGAACTCAGACTGCCCAGACTTGACTAGAGGGGAAGTGCTGTCCCTCGTAAATTATAATTTGCGGTTAGAGTACCAGTGCTTATGGATGCAATTTGAGAGAACAGCAGGGAGCGTGAGAGATGGAGGCTCTCTGATAGATCAAGTTTGCGAATTTGAGTGTTGGCCACACTCTTCTTATTTCTGAGCACTTTCTGGATACATGCATCATCTGCGGATGCAAAAAAAAGAATGAAATCCTTTAACGGGAGGAAGCTTGTGTCCGCTTGCCTGGTTCTCCCCTTGCACAATCCCCGAATACTGTTTTGCTGCCCTCTCCTGAGAGAAGTGGAGCTGACTGCCCTTTCTCCACTCCCCTAGCCCCCAGAGGAGATCTACTCCGCTGGCGACTCCATCGTCGTCATGTTCCGTTCCGACGACACCATCGACAAGAAGGGCTTCCATATGCACTACACCAGCACGAAGTTCCAAGACACGCTGCACTCCAGCAAATGACCTGCAGATTGGGGGCGGGGGTGGCTGGGGGCGTCGGTGCATTGGAGCCCATCGGCCGCGAAGGTCACCAGGCCCAAAGGGTGGCGGTGGGAAGGGCCGGGCCTGGCCTGGCCCCCTTGGTGGGCCTCTGGGTCTTCCCCCAATGGACTGCGAGGAGCTAAGCCATTGTTGAGTAGACGTTGATTTTACCTGTTACATGACTGCATTTGGAGTGGGGTT
>JABFEB020000113.1:18916970-18927136 GCA_019775895.2 Stomatorhinus ivindoensis
AACTTTATTCTTTCATGAGTTATTTACAAGTTTCTGACCACTTGTAAAATGTGTTCAATGTGCTGCCCATTGTGTTGTATTATTAAGGTGTATCCATATAAATGGCCCACCCTGTATAATAATAATTATTGTTACTGTCTGTCATTGTCTAAATGTATTTTTACTGTCTAAATATATGCATTCAGCTAGTGTAAACGTGCACGATGCTATCATAGCGAATGCGAGGCTGAGACTGAAGCATTACCCTTTGTTTCCACTAAGAGATGTGCCGCGTGACTCATTTCCCCGTGCATACAAGTTATCTTAGGTCGGCATTCACGGTTTGACTTCTGAGATTCAGGTCAAGCTCTAGGTATTTTTTTTTCTCACTGGTTGGTTCGACATTTAAGAAATTCGAGTTCTAATGAGTTTGAGAATTGAGGTACCACTGTATATTGTACTTCACTTGCTGTTTCAGTGCTTGTAGTAAATAACGCTGTAAAGATAACTGCACCACTAGGGGGCACAAATTCAAAAACAGATCAAAAGAGACCAAAACATATATGTTTCCAATATTCCAGACCTGATCAGGTGGGAAACCTCAAGCAGCATGTAAGACAAGGCAGAGAAGGGAACAGCATCAGTATATGAATTGAGGAGTATCAGGGCTGGTCCTGGCACCCCCGTTAAGAGAGGAAATATGCAGCTGCAGGGCCCCCTTTAAACTGACCATCTTACATTATTAAGTACCCCCCCTCATAATTCAACACCTTTTACCATCTCCAACCTTTTTGCCTTTCGGTTGTCTAATTTTTGCCCTCACCCACAAGGTGCCACTAGAGGGCATATTAAATTAGGCCCCAACCCAGACCAATTATATTTCAAATTATTTCAGGGTCAGAAACCAAAAGGCCTTCAACTCAAATGGGGAACCACAATGCCTGTTGGGTCTTTGGCAGAGATGGTGGGGATGTGGGATAAAGCATCAGGAAGTGGATGCGTGTGTGGGGGGTGCAGTCGAGAAATAGCAGCCAGTGTCATATTATGAAGTACCTGTGAGGTGAATGAATGGCCGTGATTTAACCTTAAAATGTCCCACAGCCTCGTAAAATTACAGAAGAGCACACAGTGACCTCAAAGGTGCGGAAAGGTTTGAAGTCTTGGATATAAAATTGAGTTTCCTTTACATCACAATCGCCCCTGGCAACCATGCCCTTCCTCTGGAAAGTCCTTTTGAACACAACATGAAATGGATTTCATCAAGTCAGATAAACGATTTCCTCAATTACATATAAACACAAGGAAGGAAGTAATTGTGTTTATCTTCTATTTAGGTCAAAAGTATTATCTGTTTCCCAAGCTCCAAATGGCACAGACTCATCATTTGACATTTAAATTAAACATAACACATCTTATGTCGTTTACAAATATGTGCTTGGTCTATTTATAACTGGTGAGGTAATCGGAGGACTGAAGTGTATGACTCCAGTGCCCCCTGCTGGCCCCAGTGGTACTGGAGAAAAAAGAAAGCAATGCATGTCCCGTGATGGTACCTGGGTACAGGATTCCCTTCAGTGACTTCCAGACGCGGTACTGCAGCGGTCCCGCAAAGCGGCCCTCACACAGATTCGGTGGCGTAAGCGGAGGCCTCTCAAACTTCACAGGCTGCCTGCTGAGTGAGTTGGAACATATGTGAGAACAGTGTGTGAGAAACAAGACATGGAAACAAACTCGAGGTGGGATTCTCTAAATAGCCCCACTGGTCTGTAGAGAGTGTCTTTGTAACTCTGATTTGATGCATCAAACCTAAAATCTTTCATCAACATGCTTTGAAAGGAAGCCCATTCAACATTGCTTGTAATTTGAAAATAATTCTACCCTGGGTCCTGATAAAACCCCACTTTTTCTCACCTTTGTAGAAGGGCCTTGGCATTCTGTTTTGAGACAGGAAAAAAGAAGGGGGAGGAGTTGTAAGAGCCAGTAGTGGAAGGGGCTATTTTCCACATTACATCAGCGGCCTGAACACTTCACATCCTCCCTCTGGGATAGCTCCAGCTGTATGGAAATCCCCGCTCCGTGTTTTTGCACTCCAGTTGCATCATAGTCTCTATAACGCCGCTCAAACACACCCCAAGAATCCCAAAGCAAACATCTCAACTTGTCATGCTACAGCAAGAAGACTGATGAGTATAATAAATTTCAGATTTCTGGTGCCGTAAAAATATTCCACTTATAAAGTGACATATGATTGCTGGGAGGCTGTGTTTCACAGTGCACTCGCCATTAATAATATTATCCTGAGATGATCTTTTATTTATCTTTTATTTCACATGAACCTTGTGGTCTACGTATAGGATCAGGCCATTCTTATGGCATCCCTCACAAGGAGTGAGGTGGTTAAGGGTCTTACTCAAGGGCTCACCGGAGATGTGCCTATTCTGCGGAAACTGGGGCTTGACCTAGTGACCTTTTGACTACAGGCCCAGTAGCTTAACCAGCCACACAACCCCCCCACTACCTAATTATCCAAGTGTGATGTGAAATAAGCAGCACAATGACCACCTACACTGCACCTAGATAATTCATTCAGCACTATACTTACCTACTATTGCCATCTATCCATCACTTTAATCATCTACTCAGTATCTTAGTCACATACTAAGCACCACAATCTTTTACTTTGATGTATCACTACGTATCTGTCAACTGGGACACTACATCAAGATGTAAGGCCAAAGGCTACGGGGGAAAAGCATTAACCATCCAGCCGGCCGTTGCTTTGTTTTTATGGATATAAAAAGCCTCACCCTTGCAGCTCAAGGCTTTAGTCTCCCCTTTGAAGATCTGCAAGTCCCTCACCTTGAGCAGCTGGTACGGGTCTCGCTCCTTGAGCCTGTCCTCAGTCTCAGCCAGGGATCTCCGGAGCTGGGAGATCTCCACATTCAGCACAGCGCGGTGTTCATCCAGGCGGATCAGCTCACGCCGCTCCTCCGTCTTCAGCTTCACCTGGAGCATCTTCTCCTCCTGGTAGAGGAACTGGTGTAGGTCGCTGAACTGGGCCTCGATACGTTGCTTCAGGTCTGCGGTGTGCTCCTGTGTACCCAAATCAGCCATTAGGAAGAGGGGGCTGTCTGTGAGCTCACAAGTGCTAAACCCCTCGATGAGAGTGTCTCAATAAGTTCAGAGGGTTGGACACAGAACAGGAGACCACAGATGGAATCTAACTGCTGACCAGATTTGGTCAGAACAAAGAAAACATTTCTTTGCAGAGGTTTCCTGGGACTTGGAATGACCTTCAATCCAGTTCAAATGTGGTAAGATCACAGATCCATTAATGCAGGTGGAATTTCCTCCTCCCCTATATAATACTAAAGTTTTGCTATTTATATTTACACATTCTTAGGAGTAACACGAGGTAAATGTCCTGCCACCCTCTTTTGATATTCTTATGTATTTATAAGTAATATGAGCTCTGTGTCTTTCGTTCCAACATTACATGTGTATGTTTCTTGTGGTTTCCCATTCTTGTGTTCTCCAACAGTCATACCATGACATGGCACCTCCTGACGATGGTACGACGGCCTGAGGAGAGTTTCTAAAAGGTGCCCCAATTTCTTTGTTGGGATTTGCACAGAGTGGTTGAGGGAAGGACAGAAGAAGTTGAGGCTGAGGTAGAGAATGAGGAAGCAAGAATGAGGTGGAATTTGCTCTGAAAGAAAGAAGATTTAGGTGAAGAAATCTTGTAAAAAAAAGTGAGACACCTCTTTTCACACAATTATGGAACAATACCCTTTTAGAACATATAAACCAGAAGTTATATATACCAGAGTTGTATATATACCAGAGCTGTATATTTCCCATTGGTGGGCAGGACTAGGCTAACTTTTTCATTAGCGGATTAGCGTTTTTGCAAACTTTAAAAAATGTTAGCAGATAAATGAACATCTACTAAATTTAGTACCGCTGACCGTAAATAGGCTAACATTTTTTTCCGCAGGTAAAGTGAACAGTTTTTGAGTAGAAAGAAAAAAGAAGTGAAATTAGAGAAGATTAAACAGCATGACTCAGAAAAAAAGGCAGGTAGCAGGTAGCAAGCCATAGCAGAGCATGAATTTAGGTAGACATGTAAAATACATTCGATTGTAATAGTCAGGCAGGTGGAACGATAGAGAGGTAGGTCTCACCTTTAGACTGTTATAGTCAGATGGACAAGTAGAGCAATAGAGAGGTGGGTCTCACCAGTAGATTCTTATAGTCAGGCGGACAAGTAGAGCAATAGAGAGGTAGGTCTCACCTTTAGACTGTTATAGTCAGACAGACAAGTAGCACAATAGAGAGGTAGGTCTCACCAGTAGATTCTAATAGTCAGGCAGGTGGAGCAATAGAGGGGTAGGTCTCACCTTTGGAATCTTATATTCAGACTGACGGAACAATCAAGGGGTATGTCTCACTTGTACTTTCTTATAGTCGGACAGGTGGAGCAATAGAGTGGTAGGCCTCACTTGTAGAATTTTAGTCAACAATCAGGTGGAGCTATAGATAAATAGGTCTCACCTGTTCTTATTTATAATCAAACAGACCAGTGGGGAAATGGAGTGGTAGGTCTCACCTGGAGCTTCTAATAGTCAGACAGACAGGTGAAGCAACAGAGAGGTAGGTTTCACCTGTAGATTCTTATAGTCAGACAGACAGGTGGAGCAATAGAGGGGTAGGTCTCACCTTATAGTCAGACAGACTGGTAGAGAAATAGAGAGGTAGGTTTCACCTGTACATTCTTATAGATAGACAGACAGGTGGTGCAAAGGATAAGTAGGTCTCACCTGTAGATTCTTATAGTCAGACAGACAGGTGGAGCAAGACAGAGACAGGTCTCACCTTGAGATTCTTCACCTCCTCCTCAATCTCCCTCTCACATTCCAAGGCAGTGCTCAACTCGGCACGCAGGGCGGAGATGGAGTTGCTCAGAGTAGTCTGGACAATAGAAGCCAACGCCACTATCATGACCAGGCGAGTAACTCACACAGTGAGATAATCCTGTTAGCCTGGGGTGAATGTATGTGCAGAAGTTAGCTCAGCAACTCAGACTGTCTGGTCTCATAAAATATCCCCCAGGAAGTTTTCTGCCAACTTAGATATATGTTGTGGAACAGAATATGCAGTGGGTTGGCTGTGTTTCAGCAATTTGAATAATAAACCACAGCAAAGCAGGTTAATATCCCAGCACATGAGAAAAAGATGGACTAAAACAAGGCTGTAAGCTTCCTGTCTAAACTACTGGAAAGTTTAATTGTTTATTGTTGTTCCTCTCTCAACATCAAATTCAAAAACAATTTAATTTAGCATCAGTGCTTATGCTGCTAAATCAATAGACACTAGATCAGCAACATAACAACAAATATCTAAAAAGGTTATAAAAGCTTTTAGCATGCAGATGATGACTAAGACGTGAACTCCTTCTCACACATGTGCTCCTCAACCACCCAGCCACCTCACCTTGCATCTCTGCTGTGCTTCCTGGATGCAGACCAGTGCATGGCTCTTATGTTCTTGGGAGACGCCGCATACTAGGCACACCAGCTCCTGGTCATCTTCGCAGAAGAGCTTGAGGTCTTCCTGGTGCCGCGTGCACTGCGGCATGGCTTCTGCAGCCGCCCGTCCCGTGCCAAGACTCTCCCCCTCTTCCAGACCCTGGCAGTAGCTCTCCACGATGCTGGCCACAATACGATTGGGCCGACAGCTCTGGCTGGGGAAGACCTCCCGACACTGGGGACAGGAGGCCACGGTGACCCCGCACTGGTTAGAGTTAGGATTCTGGCCCTGGTCCTGAGCCTGGTCCTGCCCCAGACGTGCAGGTCTGGACCAAAAGCCAGCTATGCATGCTTTGCAGAAGGTATGGTCGCAGGGAAGGGACACCGGCTTCTTGAAAAGGTCCAGGCAGATGGAGCAGGTCAGATCTTTGCTGAGCCTCTGCACCCGGCTCTTCGCAGCTCGGGCAGCCATGGTTTTTGGTTCTCCGGGCAGAAAATTCCACACAGCGTTTGGTGCTCTTGCTCAACTTTACTCTCCTCTCCCTTGCCTCTGTCTCTCTCTCTCACCGTGCACGCCTGCGTTTTCTTCAATGTCTGTTGCTCTCTTTGCTCTGCTGTCAGCGTTTGCTGATCCTGCTCCTCCGGCCGTCTGCTCTTCTCTTCTCTCCTTCTCTCCCCTCTTTATCCCCTCTGGCTGCCGTGAGCCAATCCAGACTTGGCCTTCCTGCTGAGTCTGAGGAAGGAAAGGGGTGGGACCATAAGATAAAGATACCCACCCCCTCCCCCTTTCCCAGCCTTCCTGACATGAGGTTCTAGTCAGGAAATTAAGACTGGGCCTGAGCCAGTCTCTCCTTGGAGTATTTGTTTACAAAGGGTGTGTGGTTTGTACAGTCCAGCCAACAAGGTCAATCTGAAACCAGATACCCAGCTGAGGCTCAGCTATATATGTATGTTATAGCGTTTAAATGCCGTAAAAGGGTTGGTGCATGTGCTTGTGTGTGTGTGTGTACAAGAACTAATTCAGACGTTTCCTCTTTTCTTCGGTTGTCTAATCGCACCCTTAATGCGGTTCTTTTGCAGCACAAAGCGATAAGAGTCTTCAACTCCCCAGACAGCCGTTTGATCCGCCATTTTGTTAGCGACAGAGACCACTCCAAAGGCCCTCTGGCTTATTAACTGCATGAATGTCAAAGGAACCGGCCATAGGCATGAAAGACATAAAGGGACGGCTAAGAATTCCAAACGGATTTGAGTATTCTAAAAGTTTATTAGTATTTGGACTTGTACAAGTACTGAGTACAATGGAATGATTACTTGCATGTTTGCTGCGGCCCAGACTAGGCAACAAGATATATGACAAAGAGAGCCAGATCTAGGTTACATGTCCATTGGACAAAAGATTTTGGTTTGAAAAGCTGGACGGGGGAGGTGAACAGTGAAACGCTAAAAGATGAGACTGCTTGAGTAGATCAGCAGTGATTGACGATGCCAGCTGCTCAGCTGGATAAATCACTCATAAATTATTCAAATGATTTCTGGCAACACACATACAGATGGGCCAGATACACGCACACATACCATGAGCAGACAGACACCGGCACCCACATCCTCACACATACCAAAGCATGAGCAGACATGCAGATACAAACGCGCATATGTTTGTATTTCTGTCTTCACGGGGACTTCCCACTAATTTAAATGTGATCAATGATCCCTGACCCCATTCCGGCAAAATTCAAAACAGACGAGAAATACACAAAACAATTTTTAATACATCTTTTTGGCAGTCACTCTGATCCTAGAGACACATTTCCCCCAAAATTTGCCAACATACATACAGACACATACACTCATATATTTATATACACAGATATACCAACACATTCATAAGCATCTAAACAAACCTTCTCCTTAGCTTTCTTAGACCATAAAAACAGGGTTGGATCACCTCCAACACTTTTAACAGGAAGCTCCACTCATGGGAAAATGAAGGGTTTAAAATAAACCATATCACGCTGGAGCAGAATTTAAGGCTGATCGGAGAACACATTACCCAAATCCACAGCTCGTTTTCCTTTCTTCAGTGTTAGAGATTATATACATTGCCATATTTTTGTGATTACTGTATGTCACAGAGGGGGGGTGCAGTGGTTAGCACTGTTGCCTCACACCTCTGGGGCCTGAGTTCGAGTCTCTGTCTGGGTCACATGTGGAGTTTGCGTGTTCTCCCTGTGTCGTCGTGGGGTTTCCTCTGGGTGCTCCAGTTTCCCCCCACAGTCCAAAGACATGCTGAGGCTAATTGGAGTTACTAAATTGCCCGTGGGTGTGCCCTGTGATGGGCTGGCAATGAAAATGGATGGATGGATGGATGTCACAGAGCCACTAAATGTTGTACCTGTGACCCAGTATTGGATGAGTGATTGGAAGACAGATGGTTGGACTAAATGATCATTGTGTGGTTGTGCTGTGGCTGAACATAGAAATCAGATTCAGAATCCTTTCAAGTGCCATCGACAAAAGTACAAGAAATTTAAACACTGTTGAGGCAAAATAAGCAGAAATACTACTATAGTAATAATGTAATTGGTTAGTAAACACATTTGAATAGATTATTGTATTCACATTCATAATAATGTAAGCAAGAATATTACTAAAGCAAAATAAAGTGTTAAAGAGGCAGCTCACTAAAGTGCCACATAATCTTAATATGACAAGAGCCGGATAGCTTCAGTAGATGGGATTACTGTGTCTCTGACTATCAATACCAATATTAACCCAATGAGAAGAGATTAAATAACCATTGGCAAATGGGGGGAGGGGGGTAAGGATGATTCCGAGGACCCTGAGTGACAGTGGCCCTAAAAAAAGATTGGATTGGTCTGGGTTGGGAGCCTAGTACAATAAGCTTTGACTAAGCCCAATTTTTTTGCGGCACCTTGATACCTCTCCCCAGTCTGGAACAGCCAAGTCCTCAGTCATTAGGTATAAAGCCCAGTTGTGGCACTACGGAAGGAGAGATCATGTGATATGACTGAGACTATAATGATTTGCGAGTGGTGTTTTTTTGTTCAAAAAGATTTTGGAATGTGTTGAGATCACCCACGCTTCCTTGGACGTCAGCCTATTTGCTGTGGTTTCTGAGGACCACTCTCCACTACTGTGGCTTTGGGTAGAGGGAGATTTCCAGATCAAAATCATACCATGTTTTTCCACTTTCCTGGAAGCCAGAGAAGAAGCATATCCAGGATTTTTTTATACTACAGGATGTTTACTGGCCACCCTGACTAGACACGTTATAGAAAAATAGTTTCGTCTAGTGCTAGTATGTTTTGGTTATAATGTCTCACATATATTTTGTTTCTTGCATGGAGAATCTGACTCGCTTGATAGTCTTCTCTCATTAATTGTAACTACCTGCAATGTAAAACGCTATAAATATGAATATTTAAACCATTTCAAATAGCGTATCCACAAGTCAATTGAGGTTCACTAATCGCATAATTATAATCTTCATACTACCGGAGAAACCAATATTGGCGATGCTGCCGTAAGGTAAAACAAACTTAACATAATATTTGTGACTTCAAAGAAAAAGAGGTCAGTCACTTTAAGTGCAGTCAAACTGTGTTTCAGTACATTCTCACAATCAATTTAAAAAGCGTTTTATAACCAGCAGCATCATTCATCAAACGTCCCAAACGAAAATCGTACAACCCCCTTATATAGCTTCACGACAGCGCCGCAGCCTTTTTGGCAGTTTCTGGCCGTAAACTGGTAGCGCTTTCATTACGTCATCCGCAACGACGACAACAATAACAACGCTATCCTTGTCATGTTCTTTGAGTGCGCCCACTGCGGAAAAATAAGTAACTATATGTAAACCATATATAATATCGTGCGATATTGTTTTAAATATTCAATGGTAAGCAGTGTTAGTAACGGCAGCTGCTGTCGCATTTAGCCCTCACACGTTTGCTAGCACGCTATCTATTTGGTAAATGTTTTGTGTTGAAGTCGACAACAGTTCAAGTAACAATGCCGTGATCGTCGATGATTAATTTAATGTTATTCTTGCTTGTATTAGCTGTTTTCTTTCTTTGCAGGGTGTAGCAATGCAATAAGGAGTGTTGTAGCTAATTTCGCTAGATAATTAAGAGCCGCCAGCACAGTAGGACACACGTACCAGCCATGGCTCAGCAAAGAGGAGTCAACAGTCTGCAATTTAACCAAGATCAGAGTAAGTTAAAGATAATTTCGCTAGGTCTTGTCTTAATTGATGGATTCGTGTCATTAATCCCATGCCCCGATTTATATATATATATATATATATATATATATGAATTGCATTTTATGTAGGACCTGCACTGATCACAGGTCTGCTTTGGGGATGTTTGCCTTTAAAGACGTACCATTCTAAATATTTATGTAACTTCACAGTCAGATGCAGCTTAATCACTGTCATAAGTGAATGGCTAATGCCATTTTGGTATGTATCTCACCAGGTTAGGGATCGGGTTTTGTGGGTTCAAACCCCAGGCTGGCAGCATAATCACATCACCATTGGGCTTTTAACTAATACCATTAACCAGTGTTGGGCATTTCAGGTCCAGAAGCTACAAATCCAGACCAAGATTTTGTTTCTACCAACTAGTTGAGCAT
>JABFEB020000113.1:18927235-18940443 GCA_019775895.2 Stomatorhinus ivindoensis
TAGGTGGAAATTAGCGGGAGAACATTTCAAACTGGATTTGAGGAAGCACTTATATACACAGCGTGTAGTCAGAGTACCCTGTTTGAAACACCCCCAACACTTTGAACCATTGAGTAGGTACTGAGACAATTTAGGAAAAGTCTATAGTGTGAATATATTATACTTGTTCCCTCTCTGGTGCCTAATTAGTACATACATATTGGCTGTTCTTCAGTCTCAGGTGTGTCTGTTGATCATGTGCCTTGTGTGGGCTTGCTGCTGCTGCTGTCAGAATATTAGCTTCAGAGTCAGTATTGTTGTCTCCTGTATGTGTGCCTTCTGCATGCCGGCACGTGTCACATCGCAGATCATGAGCAGGTAGGGAGCGTGGCGCTCTGCTCCATGCTGCATCGCTCCAACCTGCTTGCCGTCGTGGGAGGAGGTGTCAACCCGAAATTCTCAGAGATCTCAGGTGGGTGTAAGTAGTGTGTCTTTGTCTGAGGTTCTGCTTGTGTATTTATGCTGGGCAGCTCAATCTCTTTTCAGCTTTCTCTGAGTTACCTCCCAGAACAATGTCCGCTCCGTGAAAGGGCTTTGTGTAAATTCTTTCAAAACGTATGCATTCAGCCTCTGTATACTTCCTTGTCTTTATTGTGCTCATGGCAGATGTTACTAACCATGGTCTGACTCCCCCTTTTGTACGCACAGTGCTTATCTGGGATGATGCTCGGGAGTGCCGAGACTCCAAGGACAAACTGGTATTGGAGTTCACCTTCACTAAGCCGGTGCTGTCTGTCTTAATGAGGCATGACAAGTGAGTCCCATTTGTCACTTTAATTACCCCTGACTCCTCCTGCCTGGCACTTGATTGTAAAGATTTCCTGCTCTATATTGCATCAATATGCTTACGTTATCTTTGTCTTTCACTCATGAATTTGAAGGATTATTATTGTCCTGAAGAACAGGATCTATGTGTACAGTTTCCCTGACGACCCTGTCAAGCTGTTTGAGTTTGACACACGGGACAATCCGAAAGGTGCGTCACTCGCAGCGAGATTATCACAACAATGCGGACATGAGGTAGTGAACCAGTCCTTGGGGAGTGATTGGGCTCACTGTTCCTCTTTGCCTGGCAGGCCTGTGTGATCTGTGCCCCAGCATGGAGAAGCAGCTGCTGGTCTTCCCTGGACACAAATGTGGCAGCCTTCAGCTAGTGGTGAGGGAGTCGGAGATCAGGAGCTGAGTGGAGGGGAGCTATAAATCATTCACTGGGTTTGCATACTGAATGTGTGGTAATATAGAGTTCAGATACTTTTATTTGCAATTGGTACAAGACACACATTAGTGGTGGGCGGATCGATCCAAGTATAGTTAATATCGATAATAATGTTTATATTGATATGGATCAATACCAGCTTAATGAGATTGATACTTCAGTTTCGGTTTCTCTCCTGAATGCACTGTGGCTGTCTGTGTAAGTGCTGCTGCTCTCAATTACCACTCCTAGCTGTCACGTGACTCAGCAGTGCCAGGCAAGCAAACAGGCTCACTTGCACGCGTGCGCACACACACACACACACACACACACACACATATTTATAATGAAGTATTGTAATAGTGGGTAACTGAGCCATGCTTGCAATAATTAAACAGCAGAGATAGTTGGAGGTTTAATCACCAGATGGAGTTTATTACACCCAGACTACTACAACCCACACACTCGCACTACCCACCATGCTCGTCGCCCTGTTAACTCCTCATACACATGGTGGGCGTACGCATACATACACACACTGCGTACAACAATAAACATCAACCACTATACATGACATAACACACAACACATTTATAATCACACAAGCAATTACTGAGAACTATTTACAATCTGGCATCAGTCCAACATGGCGCTACAGTATCTATTTTCTTATAAACTTTACCCAAATTCTGTCCTGGATTTTAACCAATTAATAAAAAAATCACAAAAACACTTTAAAAGAATGAAAATTAATTCAGCTATTTGACGCTGCATCCACCTTAATTATTAAAAAGTATTGATGTCCGTATCGTATTGGCAATACTTGCCCTGTATTTACCAATCTTGTAGTATCGCACACCACTAACACACATACACTCCTGGGGAAGAAAATGGGCCAAAGCTTAGCGTTGTGTAGTTAGGGTTTGTCCCAGTTTTTTGCCCATGTATGTATACAGTTGATAGCACAGGATCACCCATTTTTAACCGCCTTGCATTGGGGTTAAGATACTTGCTCTAGGCCCCATCGGTAATATGATTATTCTGCCAGCTGTGGGACTTGAACCAGCAACCTTGTGGACAGAAGCACAGATTCCCAACTCACACAGCCACACACCACCGCTATTTAATGCTTAGGAAATCTGACTGGGGCAAGAATGAATGGTCAACTTTGAAGGCTGATCATTGTTTATGTTGATTGCCCTTTTGCTTGATCAGTGATGCTGACTTGTGAAGACGGCAGCAGTAACATGTTAATAACTTATAGAGGAAGACAGCTTTCCCAGGATAATCAGCTGCTCTCAAATCTTTGGCTGTACAAGGCTAAGAGGATCACGCCACTTTTCCCCTTCATCACGCAGGACCTCTCCAACACTAAGCCAGGCACGTCCTCAGCCCCCTTCACCATCAACGCCCACCAGAGCGAGATTGCCTGCCTGGCACTGAACCAGCCAGGAAGCGTGGCTGCCTCCGCCTCCCGAAAGGGCACCCTTATCCGGCTGTTTGACACCACCACTCGGGACAAGCTGGTGGAGCTGCGGCGGGGCACTGACCCAGCCACTCTGTACTGGTGAGGAGGCCGGAGGAATTCTCCTCTGTGCTGCAGACACCATAGCAAGGCCATATTAGTTGAGGTGTAGCTTTAAGTGCAGAATAAGTGGAGATCGTCAGTGTTTTCTGCTATTAAACACGGATATAAAGAATCAAATATAAGAGTATGAGGATTCATGTGCGTATTGTGCTAATCTGGCCTGTTCCATCTGTTTTGCAGCATCAATTTCAGCCACGACTCATCTTTCCTCTGTGCTTCCAGTGATAAAGGAACTGTCCACATATTTGCTCTGAAAGACACCAAACTCAACCGCCGCTCCGCGTAAGATGCCATGTCACATTATGTAATACTGCAGCATTATGTAATAACTTGACAAAATGTTACAAACTTTAATCACATATTTTGCCATTATTACACAATGTTTTCTCACATACTGTGTAACAACGCATAACGTAACAGTTCAACAAAATACTACAAATTTTTATTCGATAAACTTAGGTAAATTTTCAAGGATGCATTTGCCTAAAGCTTCATGGTGCTAAGTCGTTCTTTATCTTGTACTTAAGATAATCTGTTGATTTAATGAGTGTTTCTCAAAACCCTTTGTAACTAAAATAGTTTGTAATGTGATTCATAAATTAACGAGTGATCAAAGCAGCTTATTTTCTATGATGTTCTTTATTTGAACTTTTACCTGCTGTTGTGACTGAGAAACTAGTCACCCAAAACAGATCACAAAAACACACTGATGCCCTTTATTGTATAATGTAATAGTAATATGGTAATGTTGCAATAAAAAATGATGTAGGCTATAAACATTTTGTTGAGTTGTTACATAATATAGTTTATTTAATAATATCTTGTTGCACACCCTACGTTCATTTGCTCGTGGAGATTTGTTCCATAGGGTGTGATTTCCTTTGGCTGTTTGAGATTTTATAGAGCATAATTTTCTCATTTCTGGCAGGCTGGCTCGTGTGGGAAAGGTGGGCCCTGTGATCAGCCAGTATGTGGACAGTCAGTGGTCCCTTGCGAGTTTCACTGTGCCGGCCGAATGTGCTTGCATCTGTGCTTTCGGGAAGAACACCTCCAAGAATGTCAACTCCGTTATAGGTATGCACCTTAGGATGGTGTACTTACACACTCACACTCACTGTGGTACATAGGGGTAGTGTACTCACAGCAGTCCGACTGTACACCATGCTGGCAGCCCTGTCATAGTACTTACAGGCAGTGTACTAATCTAACTGTAGCCCCACTGCACAGTATGCTGGTAGCCCTGTCGCAGTACTTAAGGGCAGTGTACTTATTCACTGCAGTTACTGCACAGCATGCTGGCAGCCCTGTCATGGTACTAAAGAGCAGTGTACTTATCTAACTGCAGCCTCACTGCACAGTATGCTGGCAGCCCCATCACAATACTTATGGGCAGTGTACTTACTGCAGCTTCACTGCACTGCATGCTGGCAGCCCTGTCACGGTACTTAAGGGCAGTGTACTCATTCACTGCAGTCACAGCACAGCATGCTTGCAGCCCTGTCACGGTACTTAAGGGTAGTGTACTTATCTAACTGCAGCCTCACTGCACAGAATGCTGGCAGCCCCGTCACAATACTTATGGGCAGTGTACTTACTGCAGCCTCACTGCACAGTGCTGGCAGCCCTGTCGTGGTACTTAAGGGCAGTGTACTAATTCACTGCAGTCACTACACAGCATGCTGGCAGCCCTGTCATGGTACTAAAGGGCAATGTATTTATTCACTGTAGTCTTACTGCACAGTATGCAGGCAGCCCTGTCACAGTACTAAAGGGCAATGTACTTACTGCACTCTCACTAAACAGCATACTGGTAGCCCATGGTGAATCTCAATATGCATACTTGACCGTACTTGTGTTGTTCTGTACCTGTTTATGTCACATTCCAAGTACAGAGCACATTAAAAATCCTCAGATGTTGGTCTTATTTCTCCACAAATATAAAGGACACATCAGTTGCATCCTAGCCGAACAAGACCAATCTGATGGTTCACTGCACCCCAAGTTCGTTCTTGGAAGACATTAATTTTAAGGTTTCCAGGCATGTGGAGGTTACTGCAAATTATTTTTTTCTTCCTTCCTTCTTTCTCTCTCTTCGTTCTCAAACATGACGTAGCCATTTGTGTGGATGGGACATTCCATAAGTACGTCTTCACCCCAGACGGAAACTGCAACCGCGAGGCTTTCGACGTCTATCTGGATATTTGTGACGACGACGATTTCTGAGTGTGGAGATGGAGAATCGTGTGAAGGAATCTGTTGATTAGTTTAAAAAAAATTAACGACTGAAGGGAAGGTGTGCGATTGTAAATGACAAATAATATGGGTGAATGAGGCTGCTTTTAAGTCATGGTTTGTATGTAATCATATTTAAACAAGTGTCCTCTGTAAAGAATAAAGAATGTTTTATAACTATCAGCTGGCTTCTTGTCATACGTTGAAGTTGTATGTGTTCGTTATTAAAGTGAAAATGAAACCAGAAATTCAGTTTTGTGGTACAGGAAAATGGAGCAGTAATTAAAAATTAAAGTGACAACTGGCCATAGTATTGCTTTTCCAAAATCAGCAAGTCGGTGATATGCGTTTTACTGCTGGATGGATGTTTTTTGGGAAAGGATGGGCAGGGCATGTCGATGGTAACGTCAACCCCGCGTGACCGAGCGGCCATGTTGGAGCCGAAAGCACAGCAGCCGCGGCGCTTTCACTTGCTCATACGTCTCCCATTTATAATATTGATCGTCCCCCTAATATCTAATCCGAGGGGCACTACCTTCTTTTGTTTCAGCGACGGGCCGAGGTGCGGGTAGCGGAAGCGGTTTGCTGAGATAGTGTCGGTAAGTTATGTTTTTGCTGTTTATTTACTGCTTGTGATGGCAAGCTACCAGCCAAACTGTCACCAGCACATTTACCTTGATATAGCTAACTCTGGCAGTCGAGCAGCCCAGTTTATTTAGAATAATCAACAATAATTAAACTACCTGATTTCGATTTAAATCAGTCCGTGTGCGTGATTTTCTCGATCCCAGGACCGAAAGAGGCTGATTTTGGCGATTTGCTGATGTAGAAGCTTCGCATTCTGCTATTGGCCTGATTTATGTAACTTTACGGATCTGTTGGCTTGTATATATCCATAGAGAGCGACGCCTTTTTCTTTTATTTTCGGTTTGAGTGAGTTTCGCCGAGCAGGTGTGATCTTGTATGTTACCATATTATTCTTTGCATGTCAGTTGTCGTGCCATCATTCTAAAAGAAATGAAACGCTCACGTGTATAAATACATAACCAGTGTCGCTCCTCCTTCAGCCTAACTTGCCATGGCTTCGCGGAAGAAGGTGCTACTGAAGGTGATCATCCTGGGCGACTCCGGGTGAGCTCGAGACGGCCCGGCCCGTGACTCCGCGTCATGTGGCATCGGGTTACGTGACGAACCGACGCCTTACGTTTAGCGTGTTGTATGTGCTCAGCTAGTGCTTGTTTCATACAGTCATAGGATGGTATAGTGTTACCACTGAGAGACTCTGTGTGTGTGCGTGTGTCTAGGGTGGGGAAGACGTCACTGATGAACCAGTATGTCAATAAGAAGTTCAGCAACCAGTACAAAGCAACGATTGGAGCCGATTTCCTTACCAAGGAGGTCATGGTAGATGACAGGCTGGTTACCATGCAGGTTTGTCTATAGGCATCTTTCTCCTTAACATCTTCTGGTTCATCTGCTTACATACCTACTCATTGTGGCCATTGATTACAGACTGATTTTATTATCTTTAGTCTAGCATGCAAACATGATACACAGCATCTGGCAGTTTCTCATAGCCAGATTTCCGTGGTTTACAATGGCAGCAGTATAGTGATGTGGTGGAAAATCTGGTCTTACCTGAAGGTTTGTGGTTCGGATCCCTTACTTTGCTTTTCCTGAGTTAGACCACTTTGGACCAGAATGCTTCTGTCATTGTATACACTACAGTATCACAGAGACACCCAAGTCAATTAATAATCATGCTTAGAAAAAAAGTCAACTCTTAACAAGGGATTATTTGCATGAAAAAGTACTAATATGATGAGCTGGCAAGCCATCCATGGTGTCTCTAATCTATAGCTCCTATATCTAGGGTCCAGACTGTCCATAAAACCATTCTGGATAAGCAGTTGTGAGAGACAAATGGATGAACGAAATATATAATGTTATTGTTTCTTTGTTTTTTGTTTCGAAATACGTTGTAAAGCCATTAGGGCTTTGTAGCTCAGGATTTAACATAATTAGTATTGCTTGTGATTTGTATGCATGAAGATTCTGTCTTTGTGAAGTGACACTTGTGGCTGCCGGTCCTCTGCTTGTCACACAGATCTGGGACACGGCCGGCCAGGAGCGTTTCCAGTCTCTGGGCGTGGCTTTCTACCGTGGTGCCGACTGCTGCGTGCTGGTGTATGATGTCACAGCCCCGAGCACCTTCAAGACCCTGGACAGCTGGAGGGACGAGTTTCTGATCCAGGCCAGCCCCCGCGACCCAGAGAACTTCCCATTCGTGGTGCTGGGTAACAAAATTGACCTGGACAATAGACAGGTGTGTGTAAGCATTCCCACAGTGCCACCTTCCATCTAGGCTAGTCTGAAGTCACGTCTTTTGCTTGTGGGTTCATGTTGTTTGTTCCGTCGCACCTGTCCTGTTTCTGGCAACTGGCATAGGAATTTCTCTGTTATTCCAAACGCAGACAATGAGACCTAACACTTGAAACGTGATAGCATTAGAAAACATTTAATGGCATTACATTTCTGAAGAATAAGTCTGAGTTGAGGATTATCTGCTAGTTGTCATTAGTTTGATATTACTAAAATTCAGTAGAAATATGTACATTCCTCTGCAAAACTGTTAACAGCTGGTGTTTTTCTTGCCCTTATTTTTCTGGGGTTTTGTTTTAGTAGTATTACTTAAACAAGAAACACTAAAATCCATTACACAATTAACCTGTGAAATGGTTAGCTCACCAGGCAGCTGAGATAAAAATGAGAAAATACAACCTAGTGGTATAAACTATTAATTTAAAATATGGATAGTAGATGGATAGACTCCCCAAACTTGATTATACACTTTTCTCTTACTGGAACAGAATTCCTTTCACACATTGTTATTAAAAGTATTTGTCACAAGAAATGAATGTGGTTCCGGTTATAAGTGAAAGTAAATAAGGATGGTGAGGTATTTTTAGAAATTAGGGTGTACATGGCAGTGAAGAGTTATACGTTTGCTGCGCTGTCGTATTTGTGTACTGCATTGCTATGTTAAAGTGTGTGTGACAACGAGAGCGTCCTCCCGGCCCTCAGGTGACGACAAAACGGGCCCAGGCCTGGTGCCAGGGTAAAAGCAACATCCCGTACTTTGAGACGAGCGCCAAAGAGGCCATTAATGTGGACCAGGCGTTCCAGACCATCGCCCGCAATGCCCTCAAGCAGGTAAAGAGCCACGCGTACGGCGGCGGTGTGCAGATGCAGCTTCTGCAACCCACTGGTCCTCTTACGCTCTTCCACTCATGCCTTGTTCAGGAGACCGAGGTGGAGACGTATGACTTCCCTGACCAGATCAAGCTGAGGGACGACAGGCCGGGCGGCTCTGACGACAGCTGCAGCTGCTGAAGGGGGGGCTATAGAAATGTGGGGTGCTGACCACCCCACCCCCTCACACTGACTATTTCCCTCACCAACACAGTCGGTATTGAAATAAGTCGGCCTTTCCCTCTGGTTCTTAGACATAATCTATACCTTTTCGTCCAATACTCGGTGCAGAAGTCGGCGGACCAAATCCCACAAACTTGGTTTTTTTGACAGTTACAGTAATGGTCTTGATATTATTACAGTGCCACTGTTAAAGTTTTTAGGAGTTTTTCGGTGGTGCTCCGTTTTGCGTGCTTGAGGCCCTAGCTAATCCTACTGCGCGATATAAACAGGCGGCAGCGGTATCTCTGCCAGGTCTTGCCATCTGTCTTGTCCACGTTCACCTGTCGTCTTCATTTTTTCTCAATGATTTTGGGGTTTTGGGGCCTATGTTTCAGTAACCGCGATGCACTTAGACACTGAATGCCATGCGGAATCACAGCACCGGATGTAGGATGAAGTCCTGGACATTTCTGAACCAGGATGTAAACAAGGGGTGATGGAATGTGGGGGTGGTTATTCTGTTTTATTGTACATGAACTGATCGACATGCCTTTTTCATTTTCCATACTATTGAATTTTATACATTACTATGTTAGGCACTAAAATATAAAGAAACAAATACATTTCCATTGTCTGCTGGTATGGTTATGACTTGATGGAGGGGCAAACATTTACAATGAGGACGCTGTACTTTAAGGCATCTGCCAAATCCTGGTACTGCTGCTTAGAGTGGACTAGGAACCCGAAACGGGTCAAACTGAGAAGAGGGACAATCTGCTAAACTGCAGCTGGGAGAATCTCGCACATGCGTGTGCAAAATCAGTTCTTTGTATATTAACAGAATTTAAAATGTGTAAAATATGTATATGAAAATGTATATCAAATCCTTATTGATTTTATATATCCCTAATAATATAAACAAGTAGCTATATGTAACCTAGATCTCATGTCATATCAATTGATACGATTTAATAATAATAAAAAAGATTAAATAAAATGTTAATTGACGCACAGCCTTTTTAAAACTTTCATTCCTGGGCGTTTACATACGTTTTCATTTGAGGTTTTGATGAAGACTTTTGCCTGTTTGCTTGTTGCATGTTTATCTTTAATTGTTATAAAATTGGAGTAGCCTGCACGAACTTCAAGGTTATATTTGTGCCGTTTGAACGTTTTAATGTTAACTATACCCAGAGTCGACTCCGGGAGGCTCCCTCAGCATGTCAATATTAACATTTTTTACTGTTAAGCGTAAAATAATAGCAAATTAGAGAATTTAATAAACACGGGTGATTTATTTTCACTTTTGTGAGAAATAGAATACACAAATAAAGCAAATATATCGTTTAATATATGTGCTGTGTAATCGACCCAGAGTTGCCCGTTCCGCGGGGGGGGGGGCATCGCCTGCACTGCCTTTACTATCGCTTCAACCCTGGCAATACCTCTCGGAAAATTTACTGGCAACATATCTAAGCCCACGCAGGATACGAATCCCGAGTTTCGCGTACCCTTAAAGGCATTTCCTTGCATCTAGCTAATCTGATCGTTTTCCTCAAGTCTAACTGCTATTTTTACATCCTTTCGGGTTTCCTGGTAGGGTGGCTTTTCCTGATTGGAATCAGCTTTAGAAGTCCGTTTGAGCCAGTTTTCCGGGTCAAAATGGTTTGACCGAAGGCTGAAAGCCAGAATTTGTATTTAACTACCGATAAGCTAAAGCAGTAAAGGGGGTTGGAATCATACGGCTTACGATTAGGCCCACTTGTATTCAAATAAGATAGATCTATTACAAAAACTGTGAAAAACAGCTATCCAGTGAAAAAATATACAATTAACAATAATATACTTGATTAAAATTAAATAAGTACTTGCCAATTGCACTAAAATGTTTTTTAGCAAAGTGAAAAGCTAGAACAAATGGGACCGGTATTTTGGATGTTACAAATAGCATTTATTTTTTAAAATAACACGAATGAATTCATCATACAGAACACCGCCACGCTATCCATTAATGTTCAATGCTCACTAGCTGTCGTGATGCCTTCATCCAAAATATAAATGTATGCAAAAACACAGATGTAACCTCAAATATCGTACATGTCTAAAATAAACGAGAATTTATGTGATAATGGCGATTACGCATCGCACTTCTCATATCTGCTGTAAACCATCTCGATAACGCTTGCATTTCCGTTCCCCATCGCTATAGTAGAGAGCGTTAACTCCCTATGCAGGGCATGCCATTAAACTCCCTTTTGGTAACCCAATCTTTCGTTTCCAGGTGCAGAGTATCATAGAGGAACTGGCGGACCAAACTCCAGCATCGTTTCCAAAACCAGGGCTAAGTGATCTAGGAAGGATCCGACAGAGACACGGAGAATCCGAGCTTCGTCTGCGCTCCATTTCCTGATGCAAAAACAGAGAAACATTAAAAGTGGTTAGATAGGATACAACAGCTTTAAACTTCGGTACATTGAGCGGTAGGCAGAAATCTTACACGGTGAGGATGTTACCCGCGGTATACATCTCCTTGCTTATACCCCCTTTGCGAGGTTCTCTATCGGGAGCGAGTGACCCGAGAGCGATGCTGGCTTCCCGCTCCGACGGAAAGGGCACGTTCAGAAAACTGGACCGCTGTCAAGGAAAGACCGTCATCTTTCTAACATGGAGACAGAAAATACACGCTCAAAGTTTCGCAGTAGACTCTGAGCTTTTGTCTAGCAGAAAATCCACACCTCTACACCAGATACACAATCTTGTTACTCTTTTCCAATTTAATACAGGGTCATTGCATTGAATAAAGCAGACAGTGGATGTTTCAGAAAAGCGCAAAAGATACAAGTGAAGTCTGCCGGGCTCGCTGTCCTGGGTGTCCCTGCACGCCGCCATGACTGCCGCACACATACGGAAGCCTGCAGGTTCACGCCAGCACTTTCGATAAAACTGCCCCTATTACGCAGTTCTACTTAAGCTTTTCTTGCATACCGGCTGTTGTTCAAGCTTTAAATTAATCCCCTCTTTAAATTGAATTACGTTTGTCGATTGAACTTTCTTACGTTTTATTTATTTATTACAATTTATCACAGTTTGTTCACTGACAATGCAGCAAATAACTTCTTTTTGTAAAAAGGTTGACCCTTTACTAAAGTGAAGTTATAGGAGTCTGCGGCAAACTGGCAACAGCTCCCTGACACGCACAAATGATGAGCAATGCCCCATTCCCCCGGATCTGTGTTCCTGCCTTGTTCTTGTACTGTACATACATACTACTCGCCAATGCATTTTCTCAGGCACTCAGCAGCTTGTCCTACTGCAGGGTTTGAAATGCTTGCAGGTTATTTCTGGTCATGCAAGTCAATCCTGTGGCTAACGGGAAGGGTGGAAAAGGGAGAGCTGTGCTGGATACGAATTCATATGTTGATAGTCGTCGATTGATACTAATTTTTCAAACTTACTTTCTTCATTGTTATTTCCAACTAATGGAATATTTCTGGTTAGGTTTTCATAAAGGCAACTAAGATGTTTTTTTGTTTAGGTAATATTACTGAATATGCATTTTTTTGTCTCCTAAAGTTGATTTTCACATCCTTTCACACTGCATGTCCCATCTTACCAAAGATAATACCAGACGCAATACTCACTCTTGAGTTACAACCAAAATGGCGATTTGATCCACAATACACTGCGGCTATAGCGAATGTGACGTCAGCGGACAAATAGGCCTACTGATTGAGTGGACCTGCTGGCTGGGCCAAAAACACAAGGAGAGACCACTTGGACGTTTGTTACATGACATTAGAAAGCAATGCCCTGTGTAAATAGTTTTATTGGGCCGGATGGGGAACAGCGTGTGGCTCAGTGGACTAAGCCTGTGTGCTTGTAAGCGGAAGGTCACCAGTTCAAACCCAGCCTCAGCCTGTCTCCTTGAGCAAGACCCTTAACCCTGGGTGCCCCAACAGGTGGCTGCATTTTGTGGACAGCTTGCTCTACAAAGAGCAAGTTGAGGGAGGCAAAAAAGGGATTTCTCCACAGGTACAATAAAGGATTGAAGTGTAATCAATGTAAAATAATTCAATAAAAAAAATTAAGTTATGATATTAATAAAACATGTGCTTCAAATTGCATGTTTAAAATAAACTTCTGCTGTTGTGTCATGAAGTGTCACATGAATGTTTAAGTGAAACAAGTTATTAACATTCACTGTTCTTATTAACCCCTTAAAAAGAACTCAGTAAATGTTTGAAATAGAAGCTTACTCAGTAATTCCACATTCATTACTAATGAGTTACAGAGTGTTTCACTTTATAATACTGTTCTTGTTCTTCATAGTTACACCTATGGAAGAAGGCAGTAACTCCACATGCATTACTAATGAGTTACAGAGTGTTTCACTTTATACTGCTTGTTCTTTATAGTTACTCCTATGGAAGAAGTCAGTAACGCCACATTCATTACTAATGAGTTACAGAGTGTTTCACTTAATAATACTGTTCTTTATAGTAACTCCTATGGAAGAAGGCAGTAATGCCACATGCATTACTAATGAGTTACAGAGTGTTTCACTTCATACTGCTTGTTCTTTATAGTTACTTCTATGGAAGAAGTCAGTAACGCCACATTCATTACTAATGAGTTACAGAGTGTTTCACTTAATAATACTGTTCTTCATAGTAACTCCTATGGAAGAAGGCAGTAACGCCACATGCATTACTAATGAGTTACAGAGTGTTTCACTTTATA
>JABFEB020000113.1:18940543-18954229 GCA_019775895.2 Stomatorhinus ivindoensis
AGTAACTCCTATGGAAGAAGTCAGTAACACCACATTCATTACTAATGAGTTACAATGTGTTTCACTTTATAATACTGCTCTTGTTCTTTATAGTAACTCCTATGGAAGTAGGCAGTAACGCCACATTCATTACTAATGAGTTACAATGTGTTTCACTTTATAATGCTGTTCTTGTTCTTTATAGTAACTCCTATGGAAGAAGTCAGTAACGCCACATTCATTACTAATGAGTTAGAGTGTTTCACTTTATAATACTGTGGTTGTTCTTTATAGTAACTCCTATGGAAGAAGTCAGTAACACCACATTCATTACTAATGATTTACAATGTGTTTCACTTTATAATACTGCTCTTGTTCTTTATAGTAACTCCTACGGAAGAAGGCAGTAACGCCACATTAATTACTAATGAGTTACAATGTGTTTCACTTTATAATGCTGTTCTTTATAGTAACTCCTATGGAAGAAGTCAGTAACGCCACATTCATTACTAATGAGTTACAGAGTGTTTCACTTTATAATACTGTTGTTGTTCTTTATAGTAACTCCTATGGTGTCACGGATTGCGGGTAAAAGCAACATGTCAGGCAGGAACGACGATAAAAGGCAGGAATTTCCAAAAACGGGGTTTATTCCACGGGAAAACACCACGACACATCACAATGACCGATCTAACTCACATGGACTCAGACTAAATAAAAAGGACTAACCAGGAATTAAGACAACAGGGAAACTCAGACTAAACGCACAACAGGTGATTTCCATTGGGAATTTGCACATGAGGAGCAGGGGGGCGTGGCAACATGAGGCTGGAACGAGTGGATCATGACAGTACCCCCCCCAAAGGCGCGACCACTGGGTGCACCCCAGGGAAGGGATGGACAGGGCAAACAGGACCTAGAAAACAAAAGCAAAAAACAGGTTAACGAGGCACGGGGAACAGAACAGACAGACAAAACTGGCACAGGGGCATTAACCAAGACAGGAGACTACACAAGACAGGGAACGCAGACATGGGGGGGAAACAGGCAAAACAGAAGGGCCCGGAGTGAACAGAGGAGGCACAGGGGGGCAAGGAGCAAAGACAGGAGGAACAGGACGAGGAACAGACTGGAGGCCACACCGGGAAGGGCGGAGGAACGGGGGAAAACCGAGGGGCCCAAGACGGACGACGGGCAGCGGCCGGAGGAGCCGTAGGCGGAGGAACACAGGGAGCCGGAGGGGACCACCAGGGGCACGAGGAGACAGGACGAGGGACGAAGGGAACCGAAGGGGGAACCAGGGACCATGGATGGAGTGAAGGAGGGAGGAAAAGCCACAGATGGCGAGGCCGCCAGCCGAGCCGGCAAAGGTGCAGCGGACTGACGCCTCGAGGGAGCAGGGACCGCAGGAACCCGAGGACCCGACCTCGGGGCAACCGGAGGCGACCTACGGACCGAGGGCGGCCAGGCCGAGGATGGGCGACTGGACTCCGCCGGGGGACCCGCAGGCGACCAAAAGGCCGAAGCCCCTGGCGACCGAGGTGACCCCGGAGCCCCAGCCAGGGCAATCGAGGGCGAGCCAGGAGACAGGGCAGGTGGGACCCGGACCCTACGCCCTCTCCCCTTACAGGACACAGACAGGCAGGGGAGTCTGTGGCGTGGACCGGGCCGAGCTCAGGGCAGGCCCAGCAGGGATATCCCCGAGGGGTCCCACTCGAGCTCCCCCTCCAATGAGGAGGAGGCGAGGATGTGACCGGGAACCTCCTCGGGGCTTAAGGTTGGGGCTAGAGACACTGGGGCATGGGCAAGAGGCACTGGGATAGGGGCACGGGGCATTGGGACTGGGGCAAGAGTCACTGGGACAAGAGTCTCTGGTGCGGCCACTGGGGCCGGGGCAAGAGTCACAGAGGTGGGGGTCACTGGGGCCGGGGCAAGAGTCACAGGGGCGGCCGTGGCAGCAGGCATGGCTGCCGGCAAAGCAGGCGTTGGCTCTGGGGCAGCAGTCACCGGGGCAGCAGGAGCGGCAGGAGTCACCGGTGCAGCAGGCGAAGCGGCCGAGGCAGTGAGCGGGGAGTACCCCCCACCCAAAGGCGCGACCACTGGGCGCGCCCCAGGGAAGGGAGACACGGGTGCAGGCGGGGCTGTCGGCGGAGCCGCCGTGGCAGCAGGCGGGGCTGTCGGCGGAGCCGCCGTGGCAGTCAGTGAGAGGGGAGGAACTTCCTCACCCCTACACTTCTTCTGGAGGTAAAACCACCTCTGGGAGTGGAGACTCACCGTCTTCCAGGCCCTCCCGGGAGCGGAGGTCTACCAGCCCAAGGGCGATGATCATCTCCATCTCCAGGTCCTCCGCTGCGAGGTCCAGGGGACAGAGGAAAGCAAAACCTACGGAGAGAGAAAGCCCCATCTCCAGCTCTCCCTCCCAGGTGAGCTGCACCGATTGCGTTGACAGCGCAGCTCGGAAACGCGCTGGGCTACAGCCCTGAGGTTTGCCTTCACCTCCTCCACTGTCCACCAGCCGCCGGGAGGAGGCTCCTGTAACAGGAGATCCATACAATGGCAAATGATCTCCGTTGCCTGCGGGTCCGCCCGGACCTCCGGGTTCTGGTGCCAGCACATGAGCTCCTGGAGCAAGCTGCGGTGATCGCTCACAGCTTGCTCCTTCGCCGCCCCCTTCGGCAGATCGGTCATTCTGTCACGGATTGCGGGTAAAAGCAACGTGTCAGGATGCGCGCGGCGTCAGGCAGGAACAACGATAAAAGGCAGGAATTTCCAAAAACGGGGTTTATTCCACGGGAAAACACAGGGAAACCGCCACGACACATCACAATGACCGATCTAACTCACACGGACTCAGACGCGAACTAAATAAAAAGGACTAACCAGGAATTAACAAGACAACAGGGAAACTCAATCAGACTAAACGCACAACAGGTGATTTCCATTGGGAATTTGCACATGAGGAGCAGGGGGGCGTGGCAACATGAGGCTGGAACGAGTGGATCATGACATATGGAAGAAGTCAGTAACAACACAACAACAAACACAGCGTGACCGTTAATTTGTAATATATTTAGTATTCCTGCTGGAAACTCCGAGCCGTGGCTCCATCCTTGGATCGGCGTATCTGGGTGTTGGGTGTCTTCCTAATTCGCTGGACAGAAATTGTGCAGCCCTCTCCTTCACTCCCATTTCCACTTTATTAACACTGTCCAGTCATGGTCAGGACAACTGAAACTAGTTATAGAGCTGAGAAGGAAAAGAAACGAAAGAAATGCTTTATTTAACGTTGAAAAGTAAACAGGTCTCTGTATAAAATTGTCCATCTGGTAATTAATATAACAGTTTAGTAGGCGATGTTTGATGTTGCGGTCTCTCTATCGATTTGAAATGAAATTAGGCTACAAGAACTCCATCTTTCATAATCTTTTTAATAGCTGAATTGAAAAAGGCGATTCCCTTCATGAAAACAGTAAGTTGTAATGCATTCCCTTTTTTGAGTCTTGTCACTGCAATGTCTCATGCGGCTTTTTCAAAGCACTTCCATCCAGTTTTTGTCTACGTAGTATTTATCGAGCGTTTCATTCTTGGCTCATTAGCTCCCCCTGCTGGTTCGATGGTCTCGTTGTACTTTCTGCGCCTACAATGCGAACAAAGCGTTCGTGGTGATGCTGCATCTTGCGGGTCTTAGGCGAAGTTTACAGAGAAGGACCCCAAAGATCACGACTGCATTGCGCTAAGTTGTGGGCTGGGCTAAGTTGTGCCACTGATATATTCAGTTGATTTACCTTCACTTGGGTAAGGTTTCAGGTTGGAGGGGGGGAGTGTTAATGTATTCAATGCTCTGAATTTGTGCTTGGAGAAAGTAAACAGGAGGAGACCGTTTGGGGACCCAAAGGCCAGCAGGCGAGCTCGATGTCCAGCCCTGACTGCCACACAGCTCATTAAGGAGTGTCCTAAGTGATCACCATATCCAGGAGCCAAACGTTAAATATGTCTGGATTTTTTTCAAGTGATTATTACCTTCATGTCTTTCCAACGATGCCATGTCATCTTGGAGTAAAGTTACTTACACTGAGGCTAAAGTAATACCTGTTAAACCCCTGTAGATGACAAGGGTGCAGGCCTGATTTCAACAGGTTTAGGGACCAGGCTTGTAACTAGAGATACATTTTGTGGGGGGTCCGGAAACTCTGCCGTCAACTTTGGTAGATTTGGCCAACTGGGGAGGGGGTGTTCAAACCTGTCATTTTACTACTTGGCTATGTGCCTCGTAGGGATCAAGTCAGCCCCAACCCCCCACCCCTAAACACACCAGATACTCCAACAGCATTGGTATGGACAAGCACATATTGTCCATAAAGACAAATATAAGCTCTTGGCTGAGAGAGAATGTCCAGTGTTTACATGAGACTTTTAAACCTCCGCTGTGCCACTAGAGGGCATAACAGAAAAATATTTAATTTGGTAAAGCTTTGCCATAATGTTTGAAAGCCTTTTATTTCTTTGACTTTGGGCAGCCAGTGCCATCCAGAATGTGGTTGATTATGCCTGATGGAGTTTACAAGCACTGTTCTTGGGAGGCGTGGGGGGGTGGGGGTGACCTATAATCAATCTTAGTTATTCTTCTTTTTTATCTGTGTTTATTTTCCAGGACTGTTGCTGTTTTCTCTTTCTCCTGGATATTGTCAGTTGAATTTAATAAATAATGCTGGATAAATTTAGTTCTGTCGTGTTTTCATCTCAGGCTGTAGAGTGACAAATTGTGATTTTTTTTGACAGTAGGTGATTCTTTTCAGTACTCACTGTATGCTTCTCTGTCTGAATGAGCATTGTAAGACATGTGATATTTCGTCTGTGTATTTTTTCCTTCTCTGCACAGAATCTCCACTGGACTCTGAAACTGGAAGGAACAGATATACAGAAGAAAGCTACCCAGCTTTGTGCAGTATGAGTAAATGTGCAAAGGAATCATTTCATGGATTTGCTGGAGTGCAGTTGATGGTCCTTCCATGTCCCAGAATATTCCTGAGCCCTGAACTTACAACTTGCGAGGACAGGTGCTTCAGCTGTGTAAATGCACCACAGGTCACCATGAAGTGAAGGGACATAAGGACACTTACCACCATCTTTCTCCACCCCACAACCCAAACCAGTCCTACTGTTACCATGGCAGCATGTAAAAATGAAGGGATCAGGTGATTTATATTCTGTGTCGTACTGGGCATAGCCAGCTAAACCGCACGTTGCAGGTGAAGATCCACCTGTATATCTGCATGTAACACCACTTTGACTATTAAGCATGATTTGTCGCATTGTCCTTCTTTAAACTCCTTTTGCTGTATTTATTATTTTCCTGACTCTTTTAACAGGCTTTTAGTAAAGTCAAGCCAGAGGCTTTTTTATATATATATATTTTTTAAATCAAATACGAATCTCAAACATTGTATTTAGATTTTTTTTTCACTGTTTGTGGCAATTTCTCCTAATGTATGAAGTTGTTACCTTTTTAATTTGTTACCTTTTTAATTGTTCAATCTGTCGTTCCAACATGAATTGAGCTCTGGTTGCTGCCATCGTGTTAAATGTCAACTTAACATACCCATGGCGGCGTACATGGGGTTTATTGCCCATAATTGTTTGTGTATAAAAACCTAAAAAAGACAAGCAGTTTTAAAAAATCCCTTTAAAGGACAGCTGCAAATCCATAATTCATAAATTTGCCAAATATATATTTAATCAAAAGGTTAAAATAGAAATGGTTTTAACACCTAAGCATTATTACACATAACCATAACATCCAAATTCTCTTCCATAATTACAACTACAGACCTTGCAATGCAAATATATCTTGCTAAAAAAATACTAGTAGCCTAGCAAATGATCACACATGAGATGCAAATCAATTTTCCCACTAAATATCCAAACCACAACTCCACATTAAAACAGGAAATGAATAAAGGCAAAACACTAAAGGCCAGACACCCCCAAATCCTCACCCATAATTACAATCTCAAAACATGTAAAGTATATTATACCTCAAAACACTTTTAAAACCAAAAGCAAAATAAAGTCTTTTCTACAAATATTTTTCCACAGCTGAATTGTATGAAGATCGTTGTCCATGCATATCAATACATAAAATGTGGTCAGATATAAATATAAATATGTATTTACATAAAATACCTGCCAAATTATACATTTTATAACAGATTAACTTACTGACACATCATTTTTCCACTTCATTAGAGAGTCATGTACAACTGTAAAATGCATGCTTTTATATTCCACCAGAGATTTTGCATATTTAATTATACATTCATTGGGCTTGCTTTTTACTGGCTGTCCATTGCCATCAAAACTTTTTGCATATCATTGCATAATTGTTAAATTGCACATATTGTATGTATTGTAAAATATCTAGCTGAAATTTATGTAAAAATATATGATAATGGCCGTATTTTTCCCAATAAATACAGTATATTATTATGTAATTAAATATGTATACAGGAAATCCAAAAAAACTGGAACACACACAATTTCACACACAAATTTATGTATAAATATACCTATTATATGGAAAAAAACACCATAAGGCTATTATAAAGACATAAGGCTATTACAGAAACATATTCTTGGTTTGGTCTTGCCTGCTGAAGCTGGCTTGAACTTCCGTAAATTTGAATGTAGATTAATACCTCAGAGAAACAAACATGCTTTTAAAAAGAGTCTTTTTGTAGCTTTTTTCTTTTTTACCAACAATAATGTTCAGTTACCTGACGTTCGCCTGTTTTTTTCCATGGCTGTTCAGAGAGTCACCAGATGTCACGTCATCACTGCCTTAACAAAAGTCAGTTATTCATACATCCATATGTATACATGCAAACACATTCGCACTAATGTGTGTCTGCATATGTATGATGAAATCAACCAATCCATCGATCAAATTTTACTGCATTTTTAGGTTGGTTCTGACAAGCCCTTGACGGTAATTTACCGTTATTTTTCCAGCCTGTCCTTTGCGTCTGTCCTTAGAGATGTATGCACTCTGGTCCTGCGGTCTCCATAGACTGACTATCCCTGATGAAACAACGTCAAGTCTTTGCATCGGTGGGTAAAATTTCATCGAAACAGCAGAATTTTTCTGGACTGCATCCCTGTGTGTTTCTAAGTGTCCGTGTCCGTGGCAATGGTTGCCGCAGTGATGCCACCGCCCCCGTCAGCATTGGCTGTACCATCCGTGCCACACGCCCCGGCCATGACGCCCGTCAGCAGGGTGACCCCATCCACCTGACAGGGACCTCCAGAGTCACCAACACCAGGGCCGATTGCCTCGTCCGCCAGTTTCTTGTCCCGCTGTTTGAGATGAACACGTACATGGCGTCTCCGCTCGTCACTGCGGGCGAAGCGGCGGGGGCAGAGGTCGCAGGCGAAGGGTCTTTCACCCGTGTGCGTGCGCACATGCGTGGTCAGATGGTCACTGCGGCCGAAGCGGCGCAGGCAAACGCGGCACTGGAACGGCCGCTGGCCCGTGTGGACGCGCAGGTGGCGGGAGAGCTCGTCGGAGCGCGAGAAGCGCCGGTCGCAGCCCTCGGCAGGGCAGCCGTGCGGACGCTCGTGTGGTGGGATCCTCCCCGGCCGGCTCTGGTACCTCCTCAGGCGCACGGGTCGGAGTGCCAGCTGCAGCCGAGGCCCCCCCACGCCTCCTCGCTTCTCCTTCAGCACCCGCAGAGAATCCAGAGGAGCAGCAGGCGCCAGGTCCGACGTCCGGAAGGGTTTGTGTTCCAGGACGCCGATGTCGGCTTGCAGGAGCCCGTAATCTGGGAGGGTGGAGAAAAGACCCCCATCTGCGGGGGGTTTGATGGTGTCATAATCCACGCCGGAGTAGGAGATGGTCGTGCCGCCATCGGAAGGGCTTTGGGGAAAGCCAGCTGGGTCCTGGTAGGCCTCGCCGCAGTAGACCGGCAATGGAGTCCCATATTCCTGTTCCAGTTCAGAAGGCGGTTCATCATGCTCGATGCCACTAGGGGGCACAGCACCCAAAACACCTGCGGTCACCAGGCTGATGATGCTGCTGCCACCACTACCATCCGAGCACCAGCCGGAGCCCCCGGCAGGGGGCGAATCGAACGTGAATCTCCCCGTGTAGGTCACCGTCGTGCCATCACGGCCCAGCTGGACTCCAGGGCTGTACTGAAGCTCTGTGGAGCCCTTGTCTCCAGCCATCTCCAGGTCCATGATGCTCTCTGCTTCTCAAAGGGAGAGAGAAAGAAAAGCGATCAGAAACCAGCAGCTTAAACAAAAAAGATTCGTAAATGTGTTGTCAGCCAATCACGGGATGTAAATGAAATGTTAGACGAAAATATGTCATTATCTGAAGGGGGCAATAGAAGTAGGTCAAGATGCAGAAATAATGTGAGAATTCTGGAGACTTGTGCTTAGATGTTTGTGAACCTTCCTGGTCTATCTGATGCTTGAGCTGTAGTCATCCCCTTTTCCCCCAGGAGACAAAGAAAAGCAAAGATCTCATTACAGTTTAGGTTCTCCTCCAGGAATTCTGGTAAACATCATGACCTTCAGCATGCAGACAGCACAGACCCACATGGAAATGGTTAGTGGGGCCCAGTGATAGACTGGAATCCCATCCGAGATGTTCCCCTGCTTCCTGGGACAGGCTCCGGGCCTTTTAAGGCAGTCTTTCCCAATCCAGTCCTTGGGGACCCAAAGACAGTCCACATTTTTGCTCCCTCGCAGCTTCCTGCCAGACAGTCCACATTTTTGCTCCCTCCCAGCTCCCAGCAAAAATGTGGACCGTCTTTAGGTCTCCAAGAACTGGATTGGGAAACACTGATCTACAGGATTATGGAAGATTGTTGACTTATTTTCTTTTATATTTATTATTGATTTATGGACATTATTTGATAAATACAGTTAGATATAACACCGTGCTAGTGGATAGCAGTGTAACCTCACACTTTTAATGCAGTTCATATCCAGCATCCTCTTTGTGCCTGTTATGTTTTTTTCCCTGGGTCATGTGGGTTTCCCCCCCCCCTCATCCAAAGACATGTAATTAACCCGGTTTAGGATTTGTACATGGAAGATGGGTGGTTTTTCTACTGAAGTAGTCATCAATCAGTACATGGTTTTGCGTTGTTCTCGTAATTGCATGTTTTGGGAATATTACAGACACCTGCTAATGACAGATCTGCTATCAGGTCTTCTTCACAGCCCTAAATGATGAATCCCTTTATATAAATCAGGTGCAGAACAGAGGCGTGATTTAATTATATGTTAACTGGATCATTTTTACGCTAAACCTGAAATTAAAACGTTACTTCGCTGTCATTAGCAGCTGCCTTCGTTCAGAAACAGCTAATTTGCAGTACAGACGCAGATAGGGCCTATTCACGATCGGAACTATTGAAAATTGGTCTGATTCATGGCGATGTTTTAGATCTCTCCGCCATTTCTGCTGTGGGATTTGGGAACATGTGGGCAACAGGCGTTACAGAACACGACATGTTTTCTTTTAAAAAAAAAAAACATAGGCCTAATATAATCAAACAGTCACTTAATGGAACTACCTAATTTAAGGGTCAGTACAGTGGGTTTTAAGGATCCAAGTACTAGTCTTCAGAATAGATTTACACCAGTGGTTTGTGATCAAATATTCATTATTTATATTTTTGAATAGCTGTTTTTTATTTTTTAACTCTCGAATAATTAACAAGTCCTTACATGTGTTCGTGAAACTAAAATGCCTAACTTTTAACAAACTTACATATAAAATAATGGAAAACATGATTCCATGGGGACAGATTACAAAATTGCTGAAACTCACAAGCAAATAATTCGTATTCATGAGTTCAAATGATCGTGTTTGGCATTTAAGCAAGCACGCCTTTCCAATTATGTGTAATAACTCTTGCACCTACTTCTGCTATTTACAATAATTGCCAAATAAATGCATTGTGATGATGTGCTGATTCCAATCTTTAACAAATATGTTGTTGGTCAGAATGTCTTTTCTAGCAATCATGTACAAGGAATATAGTTCTCCTTCAGATAAAGATAATACACGCCCAGTAATACGCCAATAAACGGTGATTATTGAATATAATATATTAAAATAAATTGTGTATTCACATATACACCATCTGTAGTTTCCGACAGTGAGAACTGTGAGAGCGTTAAAGTATTTCACATTTCGCAAAAGAGGCTTTTGGTTTTTATGAAATAGAACAATGCCCACGTGGCACCGAATTGTCGGGTTAGTAACCGATCGGGAATTTTCAACAACTATACACTTACTGGCATGTCAAATAAACCTGACAGGGGTTTGCATGGTATCTGTTCCGCTTAATGCTACACTATTTCTCAGGTCTTCGCACGAGCTGCATAGTGTAAGACGAATTCAGTTCGGTGACATTTAATATACATCATATTCTGATTATTTTATGCTTTTCTGTTTCTTAGATTGAAGGAGGGAGTGCACACTAACAGGTGAAAAGAAGGTTATGTAAGGCTTTAAGAGCCTCCTTGTCGTTCCGTATTTAAAAAGACCGTTGCATAACCTGTTTAGCGAAGCATTTATTGGCTAAATAAAACATGTTCCGCGATGGTGAAGCGCTGTCAAAACGTAGGGAATAGAATATAGACACGCATTATTAACTCATATAATATCATGCGGAATTCATTACCAATTTGACAGTGATTAACAAAGTGTACAAGTGAGCAAACATGCAGGTCGACTTCACTTCAGAATGCATCACGCCTTTTTAAAGCAGTCTTCTAACCCTTACCTATGTTCATTTGCGCATATGACTGAAGAGAATCCGTCTCCGTATCGGTGAAAATGTTTGTCGACGAAGGAACATTGTCTTCGGAATAAAGTCTGTCGGGAATTGGATTTATTAAGGTGTTCAAAGCGAGCGGGAGTCGATCCGTGCGGTTCCCGGTCATGACAGGTTTTTGTTGCCAGAGATTCACCAAAGCTCTTGTCAAAATGTCATCAGACTATATGGTGATATAAAGGAATTGCAGAGCGAGAGTTGTGTCTCCCTATGTCCCAATAAAGTTACTGAGAATAAAAAAAATAAACGAATAAAACGAACAAAAACGTTTGAAACAAGCTTTGCAGTAAATATATATATATGTATATAGTTTGTTAAACACAAATTCCCAGAATCAATTGATGCGCGATGTCAGATACGCTATTATGGAGGAATTCGGCGACGTGATAAGACAGGGAACTCCACACGATTCGTGAGGACGGGAGAGTGACGTAGATGACCAAAAAAGGACAGTAGAGGTAGGAGCCCCACGAGCCAGGCGGAAGTTTGGTACTACTAAGCAGCCCAGGGCAGTGGAAAAAAGCACGTTTGCTCACCATACGATGGGGTTTATTTTACCAGCACACCTGGAAGAACAGCAACGGGCACTCTCAGACATCCACATATCGGGATACTACACACTTACTTTACATACAGCCAAAGCTCCTCCCACACACACGCACGCACAAACACACAAAGGCATATACACGAAGAAATTAAACTATTCTCGTCTTCGTAACTCTAAGTTCACCGCAACTCCGCAGCATCCTCGTCGTTGCTATGACAATGGGAAGAGGCTGTGGAGGCCAGCGGCACGAGCGTTGCCGGGGGGCGGTAGATGGAGGATTCTTACATAATCCCCTCCCCCCCCCTCACCACCACCACCACCTCCAACGAAGCGAGGTATGAAAAGGCAGAGAAATGTAGCCCACATGTTTGTGACCTAATCGTTAACTGGGGGAAACAGCAGGTCTACAGACGTACACTGTAATTGCACAAACGCTAACACGTCGTGAAGGGCGGACGTACATATATGCACACAAATATACGTAGGTTTAAAATGACACCTATGTATATACGTGAGCACATGTGTACAAACACATTCTTATATGTTTAACTTGACATACATACAGCAGCATATTTCAGTTTGCTGACAGACCTGTAGAAGATGGAACAAGAACCACAGCCCCACTGTACATGGCGCGATTCACATCCCGCTCTGCTCCCTTCAATCACACAGGGAGATATATACATATTTAGAGCATGATCAATGTTTGTTACAACACACATTTAACTAGTAGCCACTTCAAATGCATGCATGCCTAATTTTGTGTATGTGTTAGCAACTATACGGTTATTTTTTGCTTTCGAACACTGTGGGCTTGTAATTAATTATAATAGTTTAAGGTTCGGGGGTTGCTATATGAAACTATGAAATTGTGCTCGCTTTGAGTGAAAGAAAGTGGCTGACGACAAGCATGAGTCCATCAGTCAGGCCATATCTATAAAAAGACACTGCAACTTCTCACTGGAATATTGGTCATAATTCTCACACACAGTTTCAGAGATGCCAATTAGCATAACTGCATGTCTTTCACTGTGGGAGGAAACCAGAGAATCCACAAGGAGGACATGTAAACTCCACACACGCAGAGTGGAGGTGGGATTCAAGTCGGCAAACTTGGTGGTGTAAAGAAACAATGGACCCCCCCCAACCTGTCAGCTATCAGTTATGAGGAAATTAAACAGTATTCTAACAGTTCTGTTAGATTGGGCTGAGTAGACTGATGCTGCTCCCCACTCTGGAGAGCCTTAGATTATTTTAGTATCTTTGCTGAAGCAGATTTCCAGAAAATACGGCACTCGTCGACAGCTCCTCTCCGTGCACCCGCTCGGATTACCCTGTGCGCGATTCGGGACTTCTCGGGTGCCTCGTGCCACGGACCACCCACGCACACATTGTGGATCTGTGCGAGTGCCTCCGCTGAATATTAATCCAGGAGCGCGAGCCGCCAAACTGCGCCGCGCGGCTCTGCCGTGAGCGCTTCTCTCCACGCCCCGGCCATGCGAATGTCACATTGTGCTGCTTTGGGAAATTTCGCTGTTTTTTTACAGCACGTGCGCCCATAATATATATGTATCTACTTATAACATTACATAATAATAATCACGCACACACACACACACACAGAACATTTTCAAACCGTTTCATTCATGTGTGTGTGTGGATTAGGTTTATATTACCTTGTGGGGACCAAATATCCCCCACAATGTAATAAAAACCTCTTATTTTTGCATTGTGGGGACCATATTTCAGTCCTGTAAATGTAATCAAAAAAGTGTACATGCCATAAGTCTCCTATGTAGTTCAATTACTTATGATTAAGGTTGAGGCTGGGTAAGGGTTAAGGTCATCATGTTGGGATTAAAGTTTTCCCCATAGAAATGAATGGAGAGTCCCCACAAAGATATCATTACAAACCTGTGTGTGTGTGTAATAATGTGTGTACTGTATAACTTACACTATGAACTATGCATATACTAGATATATTATTTGTCTCGGTCCTGGGTCCTTTCTGTGTTCACATGCTCTCCTCGTGTCCGTGTGGGTTTTCACTGGGGGCTCCGGTTTCCTCCCACGGTCCAAAAGGGTGCAGGATAGGCTGATTGGTGAGTCTAAATTGGCCCTGTAGTTGTATGTGTGTGTGTGTGAGTGTGTGTGTGTCTGTGAGTGTGTATGTGTGTGCGCCCTGTGGTGTGTTGGCGTCTGCCCAGGGTTGGTTCCTGCCTGTGCACATTGTTCCCGGAATAGGCTTTGGTCCCCCCCCCCCCCCCCCAACCTCATTTGAGATTAAGCGGTTTCAGAAAATGGATG
>JABFEB020000113.1:18954329-18964455 GCA_019775895.2 Stomatorhinus ivindoensis
CCGGAATCGGGTTTGGTCCCCCCCCCCCCCCCCAACCTCATTTGAGATTAAGCGGTTTCAGAAAATGGATGGATGGATGGATGGATAATGGTATGAGCAACACAGTATTGTTATCCCACGCCAGCCAGTTCAGACTGTTCCCCTACCTTGTGTCCTAAGCTGTCCGGATCATCCCTCCATGATCCTGTACTGAATAAGCTGGGAGATTAAATGACTGTTGTTGTATTACATTGTTCAGGCTGTTTTAGCAAGCAAGGTCTGTCAAATAAGTCCTCCAGCATTCATATAATATTCACTCACTTTGAGAAAGATATTCTATATATAAATACATCTTGGAAAATAAGGTTTCAGTTGGACTCTGGCTTTGTTTCTATAGCAACTCTTTATCTGCTCAGTAACAAACACCCTCCAGTTAAAAGCATTGTGGTTGCTGCCAAAATGTCAGATTCTCACTGTGAATATAGCAAGCAACGCTATACTCCTACTGGCAACAATAGTAATTATTCTTTGCTTATACGATTTTGAAAGCATTGTGTCCTATTCATACATGATATTTCTTATCATACTTATGCCTTAAAATATTGTAGTAATTTATTAATAATGTGTAATCCAGTGCAGGGTCAGTCAGCCAGGAACCTGTCACTCAGGGCAGGTTACACCCAGGACATAATCTGTCATGGGCACCCAAACGCACAGCGATCTGGAGCAGCTCACCAGAACCAGTCTTTGGATAGTGGGGGGAACACACACACACACACACACACAGCTAGGAGAGGACTTGAACCAACAACGCTGGTGGTGTGAGGTCACAATGGGTGATGAAAATGTCACCTTATATTATTACTATTCCATCCATCCATCCATTTCCTGAAACCGCTTGTCCTATTCAGGGTTGCGGGGGCCTGAAGCCTATCCCAGAGGCTACCGATGCAAGGCAGGGAACAACCTAGGATGGGGCGCCAATAATTATTATTATCATTATTATTATTATTAGTAGTAGTAGTAGTTGTAGTAGTAGTAGTAGCAGTACTAATAGTAGTAATAATGTTATTGTTGTTGTTATACCAGCAGTAAAGTTAAAAGTTAAAACCTCACATTCATACCATAATGGATAATGCTCAGGATCCTCCACAATCGGCCCAAGTCAGTTTTCAGATGTTTCTAATTATACAGAAATCAGAAAAAAAATGTGCAGATTTTGTCAGAGGAAACTGATCATTTGAATATTTGAATATCATTAGGCAGCCTTAAGAACAAATATTTAGCACGTCTCATCTGCATTAAAGAAACAGGAAATGCAGCGCCATTGAGTCATATGCGCAAAATTTAGCATGTACACAGAGAAAAAGGAAAAAAGTGTACTGGAGCAGATCTCTGCAGAACTTCTCACACAGTGAGATATGGTGCAGAACATGGATATGAAACCTGTTAACAAGTAAGATGTGAACTGAATGAGAATTCTGTTGTAACTAAGAGTAACTCAAGTTGATAGCCAGTTATAACATTGAATGTTAATCCATCCAGCCATCCTTCTGTAACTGCTAATCCTCTTCGTGTCAGGGTCTATACCATCCAACTCTGCCTCCTGTGACCCTTTCATGTTTCATACTTGCTGGCCATTTCACCTTTTCCCATCGCTGTCTTAGTTCCTGGTCTTCCCTAGACTTCCACGCAGTGTAGTGGGCTGAGCGAGTGACTCAGTCTGAATCTGGGGTTGCAGGCTCGAGGCTGGTGGGTCCCAGCCTTGCTTGTTCTGGATATAGTTGAGCTTTTGTCCTCAGTATTTTGGTTTTTCGCTTTCCAGGTTTATTTCCTGTCATAGTTCTCTCACCCATGGTCCACCCTCCTTGTGTTAGTTTTGGTTTTTTGACCTTCATGTAATTTTGTGTTAGTCGTGTATTTCCAGTGTTTTCTAGTTTTTTAACATTCCTAGTTCTGTGATCTCTCCCTATTCATTAGTTTCAGGTGTTGCTTGTTTTCTATGTTCTGTCTGATCGGTTGTTAGATTAATGCTTCTCTCCCGCGTCCTCGTTTGCTCAGTCTGGTTTATGTATTTGAATTCTTGCCTTAGTTGATTTCCCCCATTGGTCATTCTGCTTGAGTTCATGCCTCTGCATGTGTGTCAGTCTGTCTGGGTTCCCTACACCTGCTCCTTAGTTGTGCGTTACGGTTTCTTTAGTTTGTTAATCCAAGTTTTTTTTTTCGATTTGACCCCTCGCTGTCCTTTTATTTTGTGGTTTCTGCCATGTTCAGTTCCCTAATTAACTCCTGTCGTTTCATGAGCTGCCAACGGATTGTCACTTTTTCCCGCCTGCGTCATGCCGTACCCTAATGATTCAGGGTCGCGGGGGGTCTGGAGCCTATCCTGGAGGCTCTGGGTGAAAGGCAGGGAACAACCCAGGATGGGGCTCCAGCTTATCACAGTGCGCACTCACACACCATTCACTCATGCACGCACACCTATGGGCAGTTTGGTAACTCCAAGTAGCCTCTGCATGTTTTGGACTGTGGGGGGAAACCGGAGCGGAGAATGTTAATCAAACCTGTAAGTTAAACACTGAAGTTAAAACCTTTAAATCTGAACTGAGTTAATCTGCCATTTACTTCCTTTTCCTGAATTCATCAGCAATTCCCCCCATTGTTAATTGCTGTCCATGGTGCTGAAGCCCATCTTGAAAGAGGTGGTTGTGGAAGTTAAAAATGCAGACACCTTAGGGTGGGAGAAGTTTCCCGTATATCTTGTCTGTGCACACAGGGATTCCTCGCATGCAAAGGTGAAATGCCCCTTTTCACAAATCAACATCCATTTTTATACCTTTCCTCCGCTTGACCTCCCTACAGGAACTTGTCAGATGTTTCTCGTTGACACTTGTTAACTTGACTCATCTTTCTTATCTATCTTCCCTATCTTTGTTCATATAAGCATTAATTATTACATCATAACTGCTGCTGCTATTGCTACACCTAGAGTACCCACGCACATCGTTTTTCATATGAATATATTGAAACAAGGGGTAATCGAGTATGACGTGAATGTCTCCCCCTCTCAGCCAGGAGAGCTAGAGCGCTATTCAAGGTCAGGTCATCTATCGACACCAGCTGCTGCTTCCCTTATCCCATAACTCGAATCTGTTCATGCAGCCCAGTGCCTACCACAAACGAGACCTTGACGGCAATCCCGGCGTGCTCTTCCCATTGATGTTATAGAGGCATCAAGCTTCTTAAATTTCACTTCCACGTGATGCAGAAACTTCCGGTTCTCACTGTATTCGTTTCGATGACTGACATCTGACGCAACCACACAAGAACACTGGCCAAGCTTCAGGACCGCCTCCAACAAGAAAAGAAACTCTATTCATTTGTATTCCCAGAAAACTGTGTTGAGTCCTCCAGAAGTACGTTCTAGAACAGTGGTGGCCAATCTTATTCAGAAAGGGCCATTATGTTTGCAAGTTTTCACTGCAATTCCCTAATTAGATTACTAATTAGAGGACTGACTGGCTGAGAAGTCCTCATGCCTGGGTTTGAACAGCTGACCTAAAGGTTACCGCAAAAACCTGCATACACAGCGGTCCTTTGTGCATAAGATTGCCCACTGCTTTACAATGTGAGGGAATGCTTTTAAAACCCTCAAAATATAATAAATAAAATTTTTGAATTGAATGATCAAAAACATGTCTTTCAAGTCTAAAAGAACACAATACTCTAACTTCCCTATTTAACACAGATTTAAGTAATGTGGTGCTCTGTCTTTATTTTCCCACTTTATTTAAAACAATGGACATTTCATACAGTTGAAAATGTTCACTACAGCCTTCTGGTCAAGAGCTACATCCTGCAGCAAAAACAGCAGCACTTCTCCTGGCACTCATACACGTAACCTGTTGGTCACAATATGTGTTACAGCAGAGGATGATTCATGAGCACAGGGACAGATCAGAACTAGTGCTTCTCTCAAGTCAAATTTGAATGCGCTAAGCTCCAAGAAGGTCAGGATATTTTAAACGGTCCCTCAAGACTGTATCTTCACGATGATCTGTATTACATGATACTGATGATGTATTATGTGATGTGCGGATATGTAAGACATCATTAGCTGTGACAAAAATGGGGTCTAGGTAGACCTGAGCAATAACCAGAGAACCCATCGTAATGAGTCTATTTCATGTGTCTAGTTTCAGTAGCTCCTTTTAAGTCTGTAGTAGTCCGTCTGCCACTATAGGGCAGCACACGTAGATTGACATGTCAGCACCGCTTAAGGTTCTGACGTTCTGCTGTTCCTGAAGTCCTGCAGTTCGGGTATCAGTCTTCAGAAAGTGAAGAAATGTTTTCTGGCTGTGCCGTGGTTAGCGCACATATGGAAAGGACAGTCGGGGCAGCTCTGCATGCTCTCCGACTGTATTTATGTTATCTATTCCTTCTGATTTCCATGGCAACCCTGTTCTCTGCCCTGCCACACCCCCTGGGTTCCTGCAATCATTTTCACAAGGTGTTACTGCATGGACATTTTTAATACTTTGTTATGGTTTAGGGTATAAAGTTCCTCTTTTGCATCTCATTTGAGCTAGATATTTTGCTGGAGTGATTTATTTTAAGTTTAGCCAGAATTATCAGAATACTAATTATTTACAGGCCCTTCACCCGAGCCTTGAGAGACCTTCATCTGATCAACAAATTACGCATAAATTCAAACACAGATTTAGATGCAATCAAAAGGAAATCATTTTTTCCAAAAGAAAAACTGGTGGGCATTTAAAAAAAATATATAACATAGAACAGCACATAAGTAAGGAAACAACACATCTATTTTTAAAAATGCAAGAAAACGTGACAAACGTGTTAAAGACAATGTGCGCTTGACCACACGGAGCACGATTCATAGTGCTCCCACTAGTGGCACAAAATGTAATAGCACTCTTCTTAGTCAAGGCCATTGTCAGAAGTCAGTAAAATCAAACATCAATGATAAGTCCCTTAGAGAGCTCACCTATAACCATCATTTAATGAGGAATGTTTTTTTTTTATTAGACTAGAATTTCTTTTAAAAATACATCCTGATGGTCTCTTTACTTTTAACTTGTGGCCTGGCTTTTCCTGATCAGTCGTATTAAACACTACATTGAGATGCAAATGAGATAAGAGTCGGCACGAGTTCTCTTGGACAAATCAGGTCTTTCCACTAGTAACAAGCTTATCTGTGTCTGTCATCAGACATGACCCAGGACCTGCGGCTGTCGCTGTTTCCTGAAACTCATTCAGATGAGAAAACGACTTTAGACCCTAAAAATAGACCCATTTAATATATGCGAGGTAAATCTTACCCAAGGGTCGTGTAGTTGAACATGCATCTCTGTGTTTCCTCCATTTCAAATGCAATAATGATTCTTTGGACAGCCATAAATAGCATAGTGAACCATTGTCCATTTGCTGATTCAGATGTATATTGATGTCTACTAATTTAAAGAACAGGCCTATTTAAGTGAAAAAACAGCCAGAGTTCAATTATGTTCATAAATTGCATACACTGACCGGCCAAAAAAAAGTCACCATTTGAATTTTTCCTTGGACTGCCTTTAGCTTTGATTATGGCACACATTTATCATGGCGTTTCCACAGGCTTATGCAACATCACACCCTTTATTTTCCTCCAGATTTACATTCATTTCTCACCGAGATCCTATATTGACAAGTGAGTTGAACTTCCATAAAGCCTCCTTCAGCACATCCCAAAGACCTTCAATGAGGCTAATGTCACAACTTATGCATGAAAATGATTCCTCTTGCTCCTTGAAACACTCTTTGACAATTCGAACTCAATGAATCTTCACCTTGTCCTGGAATATGCCCATGCCAACAGAGAAGGAAAAAATCCGTCCATGACGGATGGAGGGGTAACCTGGCCAGTCAGTAGATTCAGGTACTCAGCTGACTTCACTTTATGGCTGCATAACCTTGCTGGGCTGTAATACTGATCCAATGATTGGCTCATAAGTGTTTGCTGATTTAAATTCAAATGGAGACTTTTTTTTGGCCGGGCTGTGTATAAGTATGAAAAAATATTCAAATATATTGAAAGTGATCATTTTAAAGTAGTACACAGAAAGGCAAAACGTCTCAATATTTCCAGGATATGATAACAGGAGGTGGGTTTTGAGCAGTGAGTCCTGGGTGTCGCTGATGTCCGGAGGTTTCTGTACCCGTGAAGAAGGGGACAGAGTCTTATGTCCCAACGATGCCAATCATGATGAGCCTGATTAAATTCTTCAGGCAGCAGAAACGGGTTGCAGCCCTCGCTGTTACACTGCCACACTGTACATTGGTTCGAGATATCTGCTGCTCCAAATTCTATTTGTTTTATTTTGTGTGTTTATTGGTTTTCTCTCAAATGCGGTTGTCTCCTATTCCTTATAGCACTCCTTTCCCCTCCAGAAATACACACGCCTGTCAGGTGCTGTTAGCTGTCGTTACCACGAAATGGCATCTTCTGCATATGAGGACAAGAACGTGAGAGCCGAAGAGTGCATGAGTTTATACATCTAATTAATCAACCGGGCTGAAATATTTTTAGCTATATGGCTGCTTGTGGTGAGACTCTAAGCCCGATCCCATATGGATCTAAAGACATCACCTGTAGCTTTCTAGAGATTTCTAGAAAGAAAAATCACAATAGAAAAAAAACTACTCCAACCTTTTTCTGAGTGATTCTTTTACAAAGAAATTAATCTGGTTGCTAACAAGTCAAGATGGTACATTTGGCCAATGGGAGGGATGACGTGTGGCAATAAACCATGAATGTCTTGATGATTGACCCGCGGATTATGGCCGACAAGCTGACGACCCCTGCCGCAGAGAGTTCTGTCCTGCTGGTTTAATTCTTACCTCCTCTAGCTTCATTGATGTTCAACATAAGAAGAGGTCCTCTCATTCATGTTCTACATTGGTTTTCATGGGTACTAGATTAATAGAATGTGTGTCATTTTCACTGTTACACACCATTTCGTCCACATCCCCATTATGTAAACCCACACCCCTCCTCAGATATGAAATATTGGCTGTGATCCTTGCCAGTCGTAGCCTCTCACAAAGCCCATCACTGCAGCTCGCCTGGTCAGGCGTCTCTGTGGGTTTGTCCACTACATCCCTCTGCCTACCTCAGACTGGTTATTTTCGCCCTCCAAATAAAACGATTTTTTTTTTTTAATCACCCAGGTCCCCTTTACTAACTCCGCATTTTATCTATGATGTAACAAGTGACAAAAATATTGGTCTGATTCTGCTAGAGATTCTGGGCCCTGTGACACCATTTTGTGCCTCCAATCCAATCAATCCTATAAGGGATGTAGGATTCTGAGGGTATGCCGACCTGCTTGCCAAATTTACTTTGCCTCACACAGTAGTTATGCCTGCCTAGGCCATCACGTCGGCTAGCACCATTACTGCCAATTTTGTTCCAAATTTTTTAGGGCATCTATCACACGGGCCCTTGTAAGCACCTTAATTTTCCTATTCCATTTACAGTGCCCCCCAAATACTGGTCTTTCTTCTTTAGCCAGTCAATACTGGGACACAACAGACACTAAGGAGGCACCAATCGTACTTTGGCTGCCTCACGTAGCAAACAGGACACAGTGGCTTGCTGTCTCACCCTTAAATCAGGACTTGGCATCACTCCTGATCGACCGGCTTTCAGTCCAAACACTCCAAGTCTTGTCTCCCGTCCTCGAGTAGGAATCCCCGTTTTGTATGATTTATAATAACAATGGATGACCAGCTCCTTTACAAACTATGCTGTAAGTTATAAGTAGCTATGCTATGCAGAGACATAAAAGCCACCTAAGAAAAGTCCTAAAATAAGACAACAAATGAATAATCGTAAAACAATATTAATATCTGAACGCGAAAAGAAAACATTTGTAAAATTAGTAATTAACTATAAAGGCTGCCGATTCGAATCCTAAAAGGAAGACGATGTCGTACGTTTGTCACTGATGCTGAACCACAATTACTACGAAAGATAAGCATTCTTACAAGTATTAGCATATAATAAATACGTTAAAACTGGTTCGTATTGGCTACTTCCGCCAATAAGATAAGGGCGAAAAGCCCGAAGAGACGCGAACATTAAAGTCGGCTCACACTCATATAGAGGAATTCTTTGCACGTCTCCCCTCTCCGAAAAGCCTGCTACTACAACCGGACGTGAGTCGAATAACTCGAGCTTTTTAAAAAAAGAAATCGCTGTCCACGGGGTTAACTATTTTCCCCGCGCTTCCGACACGAAATGCAAATCAGCCCGCTAATTTGGAAAGTTAAACCGTGAGGACCGTTAACATCAAGAGCGATAGGATAGCTATTTAAAAAAAAAGTTATTTATAAAACAGACAAATCCATCCATCAATAATAATAAATTCTAAATAATAAATGTGTGTGTATCTGTGTGTGTAGGCGGTTAGAATATAGGCCTAGTGCATTCGAAAATATGGCAAATATATTAAGATTATATATTGAAACTGTCTTATTACAACAATAAAATGTGATTTGCCACTTTTGGAATCTATGAATGATAAGTAAAAAATAACCAATAACCCTGTTTTAACAATGTTAACTACGCTTACGCATTTAGCGTGACACTCACGCTTTCAGACTCTCAGGTTCACCCACGCCAAATCTACTATATATTAGTCCGTTATACACCTAAAATTTTCTGCATCAAAAGCGTTGGGGTAGCTGCAAACCCTACAGACTATTTACAAAATAAAACTGTGACATAGCCTACATATAAAATGTGTGCGCGGACTTGTCACGCCAGCCAGCTGACTGAAGTTGGCCACCGTGATTTAATTTCGGAGGAACATACCCAGTAAGCGTATTCAAATAAATGAGGCCATGATTAGATTCATTTATTGGACCCGCTACTTTAGATAACCGCTCAAGATAAGGACAGCCGAATTTCCTCAATGGATTACACTTTAATTCGGTGGAAAATATTCTGTCAATTAAAGGGGAGGCGGCGCTTCGATTGGACCGTGGTGCCGAGCCCACGATGCTCAGCCGGGAACGGTTCGTGCGGGACTCCTATATAAAAGCTCTAGTCGGCGCTCTGTCCGACGGGCACCTGAAGAGGGACATCAAAGGGAAACCACAGGAAAGCACATCACGCGCCGCAAATAAACCATCTACCGATATTTAAATATATATTTCCAAAGATCTGCATTAGACAGAAATGCTGCCGAAGTGCGGACTTTTCCTGCTGCTCGCCCTGGCCGCATCTGCCTTTGAGGTGGATCAGGGGGAACCTTCTGCTAGGAGAGTCCGCTTCTCCGCCAACAGCCTCTGTAAGTGATCTGGCGCCTTGTATACCTGTAATGCTTGTGCATTTCCTGCTTTATGTTGCACATAGATGACAGGTGTGCGCCAAACGTATGGTATGTGATCTAACTTACGTGCAGTGCTATACGCGCTAATAACGCTGCAGTCGTGGGTAACCTACTACGCGTACACCGAAGCTTGATAGATATTTTTTGATCGAAATATCAGTTTTCGCTAAAAATTGATACATAACAACACCGGCATAATACAAACTTGAAAATGTTAAAAATGTGTAAGATAATGTCATACTCCATTGTGGCTTCCATATCCCTTATGTAAAAGCGAAATCTTCGTTCGGTTTAGTTTATTATACCTTTATGTAATTTGTATTCTATCTTTTTGCGCGTAAGGTGGTATTCACAGCTGCCAGGTGTTTGACTATATTGAATAATATAAAATATAAAAATACAGAAGGTAAAAACGATTGCCATTATATTATTCATCACAGCACCTCATTTCTTTTCCGATTCATACGGTTGGATATTCAAGGGTGAATTTAAAGTATGTGGCTCAGGGCTTGGCAGGTGCTTGTCCCTAACCACTGCGCCCCCTGTCTTCACCCATCTGCCCAGCGGATGTGGCTCGCTGCCTGAGCAATGCCCTGCAGGTTGGCTGTAGTGCCTTCGCCTGCCTGGAGAACTCCACCTGCGATACGGACGGCATGCATGACATCTGCAAGTCCTTCCTGTACAGCGCAGCGAAATTCGACACTCAGGTATGAGGAACCCCCCCCCACCCCACCCCTAGACCTGAAGGG
>JABFEB020000113.1:19026047-19042260 GCA_019775895.2 Stomatorhinus ivindoensis
GCTATGGGAATTCTGTGTAAATTAAATCAATCTTCATCTATTGAATTAATCATATCAGCTGACTGCTCTGTCTTATCTGTTCTCTCTCATTTTAGCTCTCTCTCACTGCTAAGTATATCAGTTGAATTTGTAATTAATGAGCTGTTGAGCGCAGGGTGGCGGGTAGGAGGGGGTCATCACTTGCAGTTTCCAAGAGTCCTCTGCCCCAGAACCCCCTGGCAAATTTAAAACCTCTCTTCCCTCAAACCAGCGTGTGATTGCAATTTCCAGGGTGTAAAAAGTGAGCTGGTAATCAGAATCTTGCAGGTCGCGACTCCCACACAGGGCACTACAGCTGTAACCTTGAGCAGTAAGTGGGCTTCGCAGAGTTGCTTAAGTGTAGATAATGAGGTCAGGGAAGCTACAAGGTTCGCAAACGATTGTCAGAAGGTGGTGTGCCACGGGCTCGGAACCCAGCCATGGACAGAGCCAAAATGAGCTGTGAAAATCCTTAGAAAGCTGGGGGAAAGGTAAATGTAGGCCTACTGCATAGTTTGTTTTTTATTCTCCTGGGAGTATTACGTTACATATCACAAGGAAATTTGTATTAATGTAGAAGTTAAATCCTCAACGAACCAAATTCCTCTTATTAAAAATTAAAAAATCAAAAATACAATGAAAACATTTCACTTGTGTCGTAACCTACAAGGTCCGCGGTTGTTTTTAGATGAAAAGCTAACTCGCTAGTGAGAGAAAAGAAATGAATGAGAAAATGAAGCAACAAACAACATTAGCAGACTTTTTCACCTGGGCTGCTGATCCACGGTCAGTGAAGAAGTGCAGGTTCAAGCGGTGGGATAGCGGGATTACCTCGGTTTATCAGGTGGTGCTAATCGGACCGGGCCGATGGCAGTATGGGATTGCTGGGCCCTTAAACTTGCAGCAAATAAAGCCAAAGTGACTCCAGAGGCTGGATTCAAGGATGCCCACATATCAGCCTCCTAGTTGTTTAGTCAGTTCCATTCTTAAATACATTACAGCTTTAAACCTTCTAGATGCGTGAATCTAAATTCTATAATTATTAAACTCACAAGTGACATTTAGCCACAATAAACTACTGTTGGTTCGGCTGATATAGATTTGTTGCAACCTGAATTTACGTTTTGGCAAATGTTAGAGAACACACACATAAAGAAAAACCCAGAACAGCAGCATGCAGTTCTCCTCAAGCTTCTTTTTGCATATTTTATTCGCATGCTGGAATCCATCTTCTATTTCAAAACAATTCTTTTTTCACACATGGACAAGCCTGTGCAGCAAAGTTTCACCTGCTTCACAATAGGCGATCATCGTATGCACAATGTCAAATGGTCTCCAACTACAGCTTTTCTACACATTTTAAAATGTAAAAAAAAAAAAAAAAAAAGAAATTATGTGTAAAAGCACCCAGGGATGGTAACAAAGGGTATTGGTTTTCACAAAAAAAAAACCAGGAGATGGAAATAGATGGAATGGTTCTTAGATCAACAAGGGCTGACTTCAGCCTGGCCGGCATTAAAAACCAGCAGGCTTGGTTTTCTTTCTCTCAACCAGACGCTCGACAATCCGTTCCATTGAGATACTTTGTCTCTAAGCCTAGCAGGGGGCCGTCACTGGACCACAAAGGTCATAACAGAATACTGCTACATGAATGATGCTTCACAGTTCGTTCCAATGATACCCCTAAACACTAAACGGGAGGCCCATGTGGGTACGATTTGGGGAACACAAGACACCAAACTCACTGCTTCAGTTTCACCTGCAATAACTGCCACCTGATAGAGGACGGTTCTACAGAACTCTCTGATAGATACCAACATTTATGCTTCCCTCCAAATTGAGTCTGCTAGGGGACTGCCCAATCAAAAAACCCGATCGAACTCAGGCTGACTGGTGGTGGCAGGGTTGCGGTTCTGATTGGCTGGCTGCTGGGGCATGTGGCCCCGCCTCCGGGGCGGAGCTAGGTATTCAAACATAGATGTATTGTGAGTGGAGAGCATGTTTTTCAGGTCGGAGGGCATGGGATCAGTCCAGAAGAAGTCGTGGTTGAGGGCGTCATCGCTGTCTGTGCGCTGAGCGGGGTCAAGAACGAGGAGCTTATCGATGAGGTCAAGTGCGTAGGGGTCCTTCACATAGGCCTTTAATCTCTCCTTCACCTTTCTTTTCTGCCCTTTAGGTAATTCCATTTTTTGGTACAGTTCATATTTTTTGTCCACGCTCGGCCAGACCTGGAAGGAAGATGGTACAACCCGGTAAATCGTAAATCTATTTCCAACAACCTATACATCATGAATATTGATTTGTATAGATTCCAAAATGCCTCTATGACTGTAAAACACACACAGCTACAACTTCGACCCAATTGAGCAGCACTAGAACATGATAGAAACCTTGAACACACAGAGCTCGCTGAGGAAAAGGTACTGAGGACTCCAGCAGCACTGAGCACTTACACCCTTTATATCATTAAAATCACCCACACCATCAAAGGGTTTAAATACTACTTGTTATGTAATGCAAAGCAGTAAGTGAGTAGCATGCAACAAACGGGGAGGAGGGCGGGGCTTTAGTAGTACCTCTGCAGTGATGGAGCCACACAGCTGGCTGATTAGTGTGAGCTGGTGCTGCTCCGTGTTGCCCTGCATGATGGGGCTGCGTGTCCACATCTCAGCCATGATACAGCCGCCACCCCACAGGTCGATAGGGGGGCCGTAGTCTCGTTCCCCTGATGGAGAGAACAATACAGGTGGAGGGAGACGGACAGACCATTTACTTAATGATAGTTATTGGTGTTTCAGGAACAAACCTGACATGTTCAGTGTCATTGACAATGCCATAGGAAAGACTTTTGACAAATATTTTTATTTGTAAAGGGCACAAATGCAAAGGCCTGTTTGGGGGGGGGGGGGGGTTGTGAAGCCAAATTAAATATTGGAGGAGTGCACATCCACCTCTCCCCCTCCCTGCCCAGTTCCTATGCGCCTGCGAACTGTCTCAACTGCTTTTTAGACGTTCACAAGTCACAGAACACATTTCACCATTAAAATATTTCATATTATACTTGGCTAGGATAACAATGAAACTGACACCTTATTGATTCTCTTCTTGGCTACCCCATCTCGCTCTCCACAACACAAAGACACATATGTAGGTGAGAGCAAGCCGGGTAGCAAAGGCCAACCACCTGCAACGGTGCCCAAGAATCTGGGCACTAAAATGCAGGAAGGGGCACCCGGTGCCACTTACCCAGCAGCAGCTCTGGGGGGCGGTACCAGAGCGTGACCACGCGGTTGGTGTAGCGATTGCCTTGGCTGTTCTTGGCCAGGCTGAAGGCTCGCGCTAGGCCGAAATCGGCCAGCTTCAGCACCCCCTCACGTGTGATCAGCACGTTGGCAGCTTTCATGTCACGGTGCAGGATCTGAGGGAGCAGAGCATGCGTTGCGCTGAAGCCGTGGTGGACGTGTGCATGAAACAGAGCACTCCGTTTGCCATCCGTGCGAATATCCTGGGTAATTCTGTGTCAAATCACCACACTGATGGACGTCATCATCACAAATTTAACCCATGAAACTGCGATTGCACACATTTTGGATCAATGTTATGGGAGATTTAAGATGACCGATTTGAAATTTATGGGGGGTGTGTGTGTGTGTGTGTGTGTGTGTGTCTTTCACTGGCTGTATCTCCCATAACACCATAACATAAGTTATCAGAAATGTCTTTTCCAGCTCTATACTATGCAATTACAAATCTGCAGGACCTGATTTTTAAAATACTTTTTTACTAAAGCTAGCTTATAATGTCACGAACATCTCCAGAAAAATTGGTCTTTGGTTTTTGAGTCATTGCTGAGATATCATGGCTTATAGGTACTTGCCATATTACTTCATGTAAAGATGGCTGCTGTGAAAAAGGCCCATTGGTGATATGAAACAATGTGATGCCACATATGACTTCTAGGCAGCAACTCATGAGTTCAAATTAACAATGAAAAAAATATCTTGCTTCTTCACTCTAGAGGAGCAGAACCCCATAAGTGTGTGTGGTCAGACATCTTTTAAAATAAAGCTTTTTTGAATGGATATTTCCCAACCTTGTTCCTGTGGATGTAGTACAGTCCATTGAGAAGCATTTGCATGACCTTCTTGATCTCGGCCAAGGTGAACTTGACGTTGGCGTTGCTCAGCAGCCCCGCCAGGTCATGCTCGCAAAAGTCGAACACCAAGTAGATGCTGCCCTTGTACCGATTGAACTGGGTGGCTGGAGGGACGGGGGAGCACCAGCCGTGTGAGGGTACGGGCGACAGCGATACACGGAGACAGCACATCTTTTCTGGACAATGCGTGGACCCACCTTTAGTCCTGCAGATCTCAATTAGGTTGACGACATTCTCGTGTTTGAGAAGCTGCAGTATCTTTATCTCTCTCAGCGCGGTGATGGGAAACTGGACAAAGAGCAGAACAAACTGTTATAAAGAACCATGAAGGTTTCAATGCTGGAAGGGGGGGGGTCATCACTCACCCCTTCTTTCTCGTTCTCCATCAGGACCTTTTTCAAAGCCACCTTTTTTCCGGTCTGCCTATGCTTAGCTTTAAATACCTCCCTAAGGAACAAAGAAAAGATCCGCATACATTATATACATCGGCCTTCCCGACGCAACAAAGGGCTATAATAAGGCCCACTGAAAAAATCCATTCACTGTTTTTAAAAATATCGCTTTTAAATGCCAAGATAAACGGGTAGTGACCGTCTATCCTTGCAATTCGGCTAGCTGGCGTTCCCAATCAAACCCCGGGTAAGGCTGCCTATGGTAAGCCTAAGCTATTTAACATTCACTAACGTCACTTCTCAAACTGACCCTTACCCAAAGGTGCCCTGGCCGATCTTCGCCAGCTTTTCATATTTGGAAAACTCATCGCAGAAAGGGAACTCCACTCCGTCGTAATATTTGGACATAATGGCAGTCTCCCGGTCAGGCCTGGAAGGAAAGCAAATGAAACACGTTTTACGAGAGCTCGGCTATCTCACACCCGCCGTATAACGATTGGCGCGAGTCACTCATCCTCTCTCGATCCATCAAAGTTACCAGGACAGAATCAATAAGCCATAACACAACTCAAGTACACACAGAAAACGTTATATCTGCGAAATATTCATACTTTTCAGCGCCGCCGGAGCTTCCGGTTTTGTCCCGCTGCATCCCTGTTTGCTTGCCGGATACTTATTTTCCGGTGCATGCTGGGATTTGGAGTTCTTTATGGTTTTATGAGCATGTATTGCGCATGCTCATAAAACCCTACCACTACCACCCCCCACCCTCCCGTAAGGGTGTAGCAGTGATTATCGCAGCGGTTATACAGTGTCATAAGATGTTGAACAGCAACACCCTTCCAGCGAAGAGTATTTGGATCATCTTCTGTATTAAGAATGACTAGGATACTGTAAATGTAGTACAACACTGAAGGGGCGTTAAGGATTTTCGCCATTATCTGGTAAAAAACAAAAGCTTGCATTATATTAGGCGAAAATCATGCATTTAAGTATGGATGATAAGGACATGTCCCTGCAATATTGTGGCAGTATCTACACCCTAAGATTCTGTAATTAAGAATGATCACCATTAGAAAGTGAGGGTTTATATTAGGGTTTATTTAGCAGTAGTTTTTGATCCACACACCACCAGCACATGGAATCAATATCGCTGCAGATATACAAGGTGAATCTAAAATGGTCACCACATTTTTCAAGGCAACTTAAAGTTAATCATATTTAGTCAAATAATTCTTTATATTCCCAGCACATTCAGTTAAAAAAATTCTTTTCACAACAATAATTGATAACAATACTTAAGTGCTGTTGTTGCTGACAAGAATAAATATGAAATGTGTGTATAGGGGGAGGGGGTCATTTCAAATGTTAAACAGTTAAAATGTTAGAACATTTAGCATTACCAAGTTGCACACAGATTTACAGGTTTGACAAGCAAGCAACTCATTAAATAATAGCATACATATGTGGTACAGAAGCCAACTGAGAAAAACTCGTGTAATGAAAGTCAAAATTGTCAGTCTTAAAGTCTGCTGTCTATTCACTAAATGTAGCCACTATTAGAAAAGATTCAGAAATGCAGGTGTTTAAAGAATCAGTGGTTCCTTTAGAAGAATCCTCTGCTTGCCATCAAATCAAGTGATTTAACTACTTGAATGTATTTTGCATTATATACCAAACAATGTACTGTTGAGGTTCAGATCTCATTTAAGACTACATTGCATAGGTGGATGACAAGCTCACACCTGCCAGTTTTCTTCCAGTCAAGAAACATGTAAAATCGCAGTAGCAGCAGCTCTCTGAGGACCAGAGAAGTGCAACTGTGGCCTACAGTCCCCCTTCAAACTTGAGAACCACCATTAAAACTAGACAAGGAAGCCGCATGTTAGATTGAGTTTGGCTACTCTATTTGGTACAAAGACAGAGGATAGGAAAATAGACAAAACAATGCTAAACACAGTAAATCGGTATATGTCACCAACACCGGACAACAAATATACCATGATGTCAAAATAAATTACAATGCAGCTAATGAAATAACACCAAGATATTTAACCCTTTCTTGCCTGTCCCCATGTCCCTGGAATTTGCTCTCCCCTACGGCCATCCCAGTGCCTTCAATATATGGCAGGCTGTGAAATAAACCATTAGTCTTCAGGATTTGCTCAGGGTGACAGCAAGCCACAGCCAGGAAGGCCAACAACTGCAGTAGATGCAGCTGGATAATTGAAACAAGAGGTTTTATCGTTGTGGTCTACTGCCCCCATCTGGCATTTTCTGCTCACACAGTGTGCTTCACAGGCATATATGTGTATGCAAAGTGCTCTCAACATTATTAGGAAGGGCACTTCAGAAAATTAATTGAATCTTTTAATGCTGCTTCCCGTGTGCAGTTAGGCACAATCACAAGACATACAGGACAGTATAAAGGAATAAGAGAATAAAAGCAAATCAGGATTTTTTTTCAGGCACTGCTGGTAAAGAAATGTTTTGGTAGGTTTATGCTATTGAGTCCCCCAGAGGACCTTTTGTGGTATTAAATTATTTCCGTCCGAAATACTTTAATCAGAAGTAAAGCACGCCTTCAGGTTTGATGGTCCATGTCAAATAACCAGTGAAAATCCACTCAACTTGTATCTCGATATTACAGGTCACTGCATCTAGAATTTGAACCGCCGGCTTTTACAGTCTCTCCCCCTGCTCCCTGGTGAGGAAAAAAAAACACTACGTACATGTATACTTCTTATATACATAAACAGACACAGAAGAACCAGGAGGAGCACATCTCCTCAGTGTTTGTAAACAATTATCACTTCAAGTATAAAAGCTGGGCCTGAAACCCAGTCTGTTGTACTTTAAGGCACTTGGTGAGACAGAAGATGGAACAAACACAGGCCACGGGTCACACCCTTGTTCGGCTCCTCAGCGGGGGAGGCGGAGCTTGGGGAAGCACTGCTAGGCAGCAGAGGAGGGATCCAGGTGCTTCAAAGCCCCGCCCACCAGGTGCAGACTGCCAGTAATAAGTACATGGACAGCGGCCGCCTCACGCAGAGATTCCGCCTTCTCCGCTGCATTGGCCGGCACCATGGAGCTTGGCTGGCTGGAGCTGACCAGCACGGGGTCCTTGCCCTGGGCGATCCACCGGAGGGCACTGAGGATGCAGGGGAACACCAAGGCGGATGCCATCTTCCTCTCCACCACTAGGGGGAGCCCTCCGGGAATGAGAAACTCTGTATCCGACCTGGTATCCTGCCTCACCAGACTCCTCCAGCTGCTCTGGTTGTCGAGGCAACGGGTCAGCATGCCTTCCAGTGTCACATTGAAATTCTGCTGGTCTGTACAAAGATTTAACACATTGACACAAACAAACAAAACAACAGCCTCGAACAGTGTTTGGTGCCGTACAGAATCCGTCACCTGCACTGCTGGATGCGGCAGCCTCCGTGATGTTGGGACAGAACACCGCAAGATCGAAGTGGCACGACTGAGAAAGCAGAAATGCAGATACGCGTCAACCAGATGTGCAACGCAAGCATGCAGATATGCACGCATCAGCTTCTCTACAGAGGACATATCAAGTCTAACAAAGCCTTTGATGGAAAGCACACAGCTGCAGGAATTTATGAGGGAAGCCATCTCATCAGGGCCCTTAAATGATCTAACCATGTCCAGCTTCACTCACCACAAGAATTTTGAGCAGAGCGCCAGAGTCTCGTTCTCCTGAGGTGTTGAACAGCAGCACCCTGGTAACGGGCCCCCTGGTGGACAGAAGCAGAAAGACACGGAGGTTAAGAACAGCTCTTAGGCCTCCCCGAGTACAGGGAGCAGACAGCGTCCCCTGTGGTTCAGGTGCCCCCAGGGACACGCCTGGCTCACTGACCCGGCCGCATGCTCCTGCTGGGCGGCGGCCTCGCGGAACCAGTCCACGCAGGCCAGGATGCTGCGCGTGGTGTGAGCCCCGTCTAGAAAGTAAGTGAGCGGCCCATGCTGCAGGGTCTGTGTGCGGCCAGGCCACTCTGTGTCCTCCAGCCCTGTAGAGGGAGATAGCAAATCAAAGCATCATGACACATTCATGTTTACAGCACCACCTAGTGGCACCTCATGTCATACAGCTTAGTGCCATATATAGCAATACCAGCAACACCATCCCCATACTGACCCTTGACCATGAAGGTGCTGGGCCGGAAAGACGAAGCCTGCGCGATGCTGCCGTTCTCTACAGGAGGCGAGGGCTGCAGGTGACCTGGGAGATTATACGTCACCTTTAGCAATAAGCCGGGGAGGCGGAAGTGGCCGCCACGCTCAGAGAGACACAGACCGGACTGGCAGCGCTGCTGTAGCCAGCAGCGGCTGAGCTGGAGGGCGAGGGAGGCGTTGGAACGCTGATGCCTGCCTGCCAAGCCCAGGGGGCCCACGTCTGGCTGGTACTCCTCCAGGTCAGGGCACATACTGAGGGAGCACTGACAGGAGGGAGGTAAAGGGGGCCGGGGAGTCACAGCCGTCAACATGGAAGCTCAGTGAGGAAGAAGGACACGCCCCCATCACACCTGATAGGGTGTCACTCACTCCAATTTCCATGGCCCTGTCCTGCAGTACAGCCATGGACCCATCAGGCTGCTTCACTGTGAATGCTGGGACACCTGGCTGGGGGGGGGGGGAAGAATAGTTGTTCAGGGCTGCATTCCCTCCCCACAGACACAGTAATCCCCAGAATTCCCTCCTTACAGACACACAGCTGGTTCACCTTAAAGATCCCCCCTTTCTGCCAGGCTATCTTCTCAACGGTGTCTCCCAGGATGCTTGTGTGATCAATTCCCAAGGATGAGACTCCACACACCCAAGGCTTCCTGTCAGGGTGCACAGACAGAGAAACATAAACGATACTCAACAAAACTGCAGGCAGTGACTTTCCAAAGCACGCTGACCAGCATTACAACACTATTTAAAGTCCAAAGTCTAAGGTCTGCACAGACGCATCTCTAGGGAAGTTACAGGACATCCCGGAGGCACCATGTTAGCGGCGGGCATGATGCCAATACTGGCACGATAACAGACTGATGTTACCCTTTGGTAATGGTAAACAAGGCCATGTGACTCTTATGCAGTTATAAAAATACAGATTGACAGAGAAGGCAGCAGTCGCTGTCTCTGTGCCAGGAAGCACTGTGTGAGAGGAATGGGTGCAACCCCCATGAGGGTGGGGAGGGGGAGACATTGCACATTGTCCGAAAACAAACAGCATGTAGGTCTGAAACACTGTTACGGCCTGTTAGTCCTACCTGATTATGTTTGTGCAATCATAGGCACCTCCGATGCCAACCTCGATCACGGCTAGATCCACCTGCACGACAGGAAAAAGCGGCCATTAGACCCATAATTGCAAACATGCAGATAGGCATGTTGGCAGCCAGGCACACACAGATTATGCATCTATATTTTTGCGGGGACTTTCCATTAATTTCTATCGGCAAAACCCTAAACACGGCTATGACAACCTCAACCCCTACCCAGCCCTAACTGTAACCAAACAAAATACTTTTGGCATTTTTAGTTCTTCGATCGCATTCACAGATTTTTATGTAACTGAGGTGCCCCTTGTGGGAACCAGTAAAATGTCCCCAAAAGGTCTAAATTACATTTTTATTGCACTGTGGGCACATCAGGTTAACACAATGCAATATATACACGTCCAGACACACACACACACATAATTCAGCCCGATCCATGGCACTGCCTCCCCCAGGAGCTCACACTGACTTGGGGAGAGGGGTGGCACGGCCGGGGGAGGGGATGCAAGAGGGGCCAGTTACAGTGCCTGCAAGTAGCTCCTTTGAATCACTGCCAAACGTGCTGGCTGATAGAGAGAGACTGGCAGACTCACTTTCTCCTGCAAGAAGACGTGGAAGGCTAAGATAGTGAGGAACCGGAAGTAGGCTGGCATGCTCCCCCCGTGGGCATCCTGGGTGGGGGTGGAAGAGGAGGCACAGTCATAATGGGACCATCAGCGGGAGCCACGCGAACGATGGGCATCGTCGCCAACCCTACCTTTGTCTCGTCCAGCCTTCCGTACACCTGCCAGAAGTACTTGGTGAAGTGCTCTTTGCTGATTGGCTGGCCATTAATGCGAATCCTCTCCCGGACCTGCACCAGGTGCGGGGAGCTACAGGGGCAGGTTTCAGGATTAACGAGCAGAGAAGAGGTACTCTCTGCAAGTGTGATCCAACGAACACAGTGAAATTCTGTTGCTACCGTTGTAGCGCAAGGCCACAGGGCAGGAGGTAGGAGAACATACAGCCATCTCCACCTCATAGGTGAGCTGGGTTATGTTCATATCCCATATGCAATTTCTGGACACGAGAGACATCAACATAGATGCCTTTAAGAAGGCTTTTCTCAGCCTATAGCAGTATTTCCCAGTCTGGGCCTCGGGGACACTAAGGCAGTCCACTGTCTGGCAGGGCGAGAGTAAAAATGTGGACCGTGTGGATCCCCGAGGACCGGGTTGGGAAACGCTGCCCTACTGGGTACAATCTTGGTCAAATCCATTCCATTCATCTAAACAGTCATATTCCACAGAGAATATAGGACTTAAAAGCTGAGGGGAGGATTTACCAAAAGGAGTGCACAGCTGGTAATTGCCCTCAATTCCTGTTCCTAAACATTTTACCTGTAGAATCCAGTGCGGAAGCCATAATTCCTAAGAATGCGTTCAGTGAAAGCACATGTGGATCCCTGACAAGGAACACAGACAGGACTGTAAGAATACGCGCAGCTTTGCTTAGCAAATATGACGTGGTGTGACTGGGCCCCCCCACACACGCACCTTGCCCTTTGTGCCAGTAACGTGGATGATGTTCAGGCTGTCCAGCTCCTCCACCTGCAGGGCAGAGCCGATGTCAGAATGAGGACGATGGGACGGACAGGGCACAAGCCGCAGTTATAACACAGGCGGGGGCCCCATTCTCCCTGTGTTACGAGTATATAAAATGCATACACAGTGCTCTCTGTATATATAAACTCGTGTCCAGAGAGGAGTACTGGAAAGCAGGTTTGTTGGCTTAGCGAGGTTACTCCTGAGTTTTACATACCATGAGTCATAGCCTAGTCTTTAAACAGGGTGTACTGGCAAGGTAATTTACACCACATGCAGAACTCGCTCAAAGCAGGTCTCTGTGCAGACTTTTGGCTTAAACCAGACAGTCCCACCCCATCACCAAAAAACAGCCTATGGCTAAATTTCTGGAACGGGTGATACCGCTGATTTTCTTTTCTATGCGATACAGATGAAATGAAATGTTCTTAACCCGATATCAGTATTAGGTGACGGTCTCTTTGCGGCTCCTTGCCTGTTGCAAGTTAACTTTTAACCTGCAGAGTTGATAATCGGCATCGTAGTACCGTTTCACATTGATTGCGGCAAATGAGGTTAATCAACTCAGCTCTACGGTTAACTCTGGGTACATAGAGCTCACTTTATAGTACACCCCGCTCATGGCCTCGGCCCCCGGTTCATGCTGTCCTGTATTTTGTACTCCAAGTACTGTGAAAACCTCGCCCCCATGTCACCTGCTGTTGTATGTTGCACCGTAATCCTGGGGGATCCTGCTAATTTGTGTCATTGTACAGTTACATATGCATGGTATTACAATGAAGCCCCATTGACTTGGGTTCATAATAATTATGTAAACGTTATGTAAACTACTGGCTTTATTTTAAACCTAGGCCACAGTCTCCATACGATCCCCAGAATCACACAAAGTATAAAAAAATATATTACTTTTAACAGGGTCTTACTGTAGAGGTAAAGAAACTTGATAAAAATATATAAAATACACCTGTCGCATGAACATTAATTCTACAGTTTTATTATCCATGCTAGACAATTATGAAAAGTTCATGAATAACTGGCAGCTGACCCAATGGAACAGGTGCAGGAGGACTTTGGCTTGTTTGGGGTGTTGGGGAGAACAGTAGAGGGTGTTACCTCCAAGCCCGAGCGCTTGAGGAAGCCCCTCATGGCCTGCAGCTGAAGCTGGGGGTGTCCGCGCTCGCGGCGCACTTGCTCCAGAGCACTAGCGTTGGTCTGCAGCGTGTTCAGCGCGCACACGGCGTCCTGCGAGGTGTGAACGCATAGGGTTACAATTAATACCAACTCAGAAACGCGTTAAAACTGCGTTTCATTACGTACTTCACGCGCTCGAATACGTACTGAACTGGAATTTGGATTGAAATATATTACACATTTAACAGTCCAATTAAAATATCCAACTGGTGAATATGACCAGGTTGCCAACAAGTTAATACATCTGACGCCCAATGGCGACAGAAGAAAAGCCTACCTCAAACACGTGGACCGAAAACAGGAGATGAGGTCGCGTCAATAACTAACCAGCTTGTGCAATCTAGTCCATTTTGCCCAGGATTTGAACATTAGAAATAACTAAAATTACACTCCGTATAGATACAGCTATTTTACAGCACATCAGTCACACTGTTAACGAAACGACACCTCTCAAAATTTCAGTCTACATCTGGTAAGCTGATGTAATACTACTCAGCAGTAGCAACTGGCCGTCGTCTTAAAAACTAAGCCCAAAAGTGTAAATATGTCCATCTTGTTAGCTATATATACTGTAAGCATCTCGGAAAGCGTCTTATTCCTTACGTGACAGCATTTCTAGAAAAAGATTCAAGTTCAGAATAATATCGTGTATATTTTACTGGCAAACATGAGGTTTTATCCGCAGAGATCCCCCACCTGGTACTCCATCCTTGGGAGCCTTGCTGTCTTGGTGCTGGAAGAGCTCGCCGCAGTTAAGGTTGCCCAGCTTCGGCGGCTGAGAAGCGCGGCCAGCACACGCTCCCAAACGCGGGACAGGCGCGCCATCCTCGGGTTGCTCGGCACACAGGAACAGGCCAAATTTGGTCGCGTTCCCCCCGCGCGACCGGCACACAACTCGCCTCGCTATTGGCTCACGCGGTCTTTCCGTTGACGTCACTAATTTTTCAGGTGACGGAGAACAAATGCGACGATGGTATGCTCTCCGCACGTGTGCAGGTGTACTACCTGAAGTGAGCGGGCAGTTTCTCTTAATTGTATGGTATCGATAATTGGGTTTTGAGACTTGAAATCGGTGTTGGTTTTTAACTGAAGCTGAATTGTAGTTCAATTCAGAGAATTGCGAACTTTTGCCAATTCAAAATCATTCAGGACGTTTTCTGTAAAATATTCCAGTTGAAAATGAAGTTGAATATTTAACACGTTACGGCAAGAGAATTGTGGAAAGCATTAAAAAAGTCAAGTTTCAAATAATTGGCCATAAAGGGACCTTGCATTTTTTGGGCGAATTTTCTGCATGAATCAGAACTGCTGTCAAATTTTGTGTATTCCGCATACTCATTATTTGTGTCAAAACACTACAGATAATTAATAAAACATTATTATATTATTTGGAGAAACCAAATACCATTACATTAGAAATGGAAATGTAGTTTTTTCTCTCTGAATGTGGTTCAAACGTAACTGACCTTAATGTAATGAATGGCAGCGCCAATATGAAGTGGTAGTTGTTGGGTTGGTTTAAGCTTCCCTGGAAAATATTTGACACAGTTGGTGGTATTGGCTATCAATTAAAAATGTTACTTTAAAACGCCTAAATTACAGATCACATTATCTTCTTATCTTATTATCTTTATAGTCAGTTTTAACCCTCGAGTTGAGTTGACCCAAGGTGTTCAGTTACACTCACCCACATATCCTTTGTTACCTTGAAAATGAATGGGTTTGATTTTATGGATGAAAATTGTAGCAATAGCAAATTTATGCTTAAATTTTCTGCAGAATGTTTTCCTTGCCCAGTTAAAAGAATTATGGAGATGTTGTTTACAAAAGAAAAGATTACGAAAATAAGAAAGAGATGTATGGGTTTCCCAGTTTTACCTATAAGGTCACAGAGGTACACTATACGATTATAAATGATTTGTACCCCTGCAACAAGTTTCGGAACTGCAGATTTAAGTTGAATCTGAATGATTGCACTTTTTGTGAAGATCACTCTGAATCTTTGGAACATTTATTTTATGAATGTAAATTTTCTTAAAGTATTTTAATGGACGGTAAGATTTTTTTTGCCTGAAAAATATTATTTTGCTTGCAAAATTTCACATAAGATGTATGTACATACATAAGTAGATATCTTAAAACACTCCCCTTTTCATTTAATTTAAAACGATCTTGGTATATACTTTAAGTCCTTAAGTAAAATGCACAAACGGAATGCAAAATTGGTATAAGGTGATGCAATTTTATTTTGTAGAGTAAATATTTGCATCTGTTGTTTTATTTTTAAATTATTGCTCATATTTTTTGTATTTGTGTTTTGCATTTGGTTTATAATAATGGCGAATGTAATCTGTATTGTAAGTGTTTTTATTTATTTTTTTAATGCGAATTTGAGATATAAAAAATAACACGATTATAAAAACGATTTGTATAAAATATTTGATTTGTTTTAGATGATTGAAATATCGTACCTAGTGACATCTGGTGGCCAAATAGTGCCCCATGGACGCCACAGTATGACACCTGTCTTGACGATACGCACAAAATCCGAATGCACGTGATGTTAGGCTATTAAAGATTATGTTTAAAGCAGGGGCGTCGTTTGGACTATTTCAGGGAAGCTGGTGTTCTAGCCCCTCCATATAAATAAATGTATATTTATTAATCATGATTAACTTTTTATATTATGTATAATAATATCGTATGCAGTATACACTGCAATCAATTACAAACGTAACATCGCATCTCCAAATTCACATTGCGGGCTACGCTTAGGACACGGGGGAAGAGGTTGCAATAAACCAGTATTTCAGTTGATTACCAAAAGTGTATCCACAGATGTGGAACCCATGGATATGGATGACTGACTGTACTAGTATAATGCAAGTGTACAGACAAAATGCTTGTTAGTGATGCAGTTAGGAGTGTGGCTATATGGGATTGCAGGGTTTCATCTGATGCACAGCACAATGTCAGGCTTAAATGAGGTTCTTTGGACATTACAGTATGAACCAGGATGTTTGGTTTTCAAATGGAATGCAGCCACGTCTTCTGTTCTTCATTCCTTCCTTATGAAAAGACTCCTGCATCCAGTGCCAGAGGCTAGTGCCAATATGTTAGCAGAGTCATAGCAGGAAAAGAACTAAACCACACCAGGTCCACAGCGCTTTGTGAGGGTTGTTTACCTCAAGCTTGAATGACACTCACAGGTATATCAACTTTTTCTGCCAATTTGAAGAGTGAAACCGGACTTCTATGGAAAACAAGGCACCTTTTTAAAATTTAGTTTCCTTCTTGCTTTTATCCATTTTTTTCTGAATTTTCCTTCCTTTAAAGTGATAAAATTGGTTTTAAATGTACATACAGAAAGTTTTCAGACTCTTTTGGTTTTTTACATATTTTGTTGTTTTAGCTTATACTAAAATCCATCCATCCATCCATCCATTTCCTATACCCACTTATCCTACTGGGTCGCGGGGGGTCCAGAGCCTACCCGGAAGCAATGGGCACAACCCTGGACGGGGGGCCAGCCCATCGCAGGGCACACTCACACACCAGTCACACCTACGGGCAATTTAGTAACTC
>JABFEB020000113.1:19119554-19131454 GCA_019775895.2 Stomatorhinus ivindoensis
CTACTTCGCGGAAATTCAGTTATCGCGGTCGGCCTTGGAACCTATCTCCCGCGATAAGTGAGGGATTACTGTATTCACCATATTTTCCCCCAGGGTCATTAGTGACACCTTGTGTTACTGGAGGGAATGATATCACAGTGAACTACTACAGTACAGATACCAGAGGGGTTAATGGAGTTTTCTTCAGATGCCTGAATTTGATTCATTTGAGTAGATGGGTACTTTACTGGCTAGCAAACACGAAGCAGAGTGTCTTTTAAGCTTTGCAGATTACGGATGTAATTAGGGGACAGTCCCTAAATTATTCCCTATTATTTACATTAACAACACAGATTATGGCATAGTTGACTAACTGCTGAATACTTGATAGTACAGGAGACACACAATGAAGTTTGAAAGGTAAAAGAGTGAGATAAATTTATGATTTATGGGTAAATCTGAGAAATACAGTGAATGTAGCACAATTCAAGCAGGAGGCTGGAAAATGTAGATTTTATATAAAGGATGGAAATAATTCTAGCTACCAAACCAACACAGGCCCAACAACACAAATTCCAACAGAATCGAAACCGCAGGATACTGGAGTTACAATGATAAACATCTTATATTGTTTGAGAATAATGTTTATCGACTTCCATTTATTTGTTTTTTGTTTGCAGCCACATTATAAAAATATAAGAGAATGCTGCAAAGTCAGAGAACTCCAGCACTTGAGGTAGTTATTGGTGTCTAGACAAATTTAAATTTAGTTTCCTCTCTGGAGACACATGGAGAGGATGCATGTGTCCGACAGAATTGTGGGTAATTTACATCAGATACGCGAATGAGGGAAGGTGATGTGAATCATGACAAAGACCGGTGGTCACCTGACACATGGAAAGTCATGAGCTCTCCCCTCATCATGCTGCACAACATAAAGAAAATTAACCACAATGCTCATAAAGACCACACAGGCGTAAATGCTGCTGTTTTTACAGTTGTGCTTGATGTAGTGGTTACATCAGCATCTCCAACAAGACCCAGCGCAGATGAGCACACAGCTAAATGAGCAAAACATCTCACAAAAACCTGAAAGCACTAAAACGTCCTTCGTGTATTTGGCATGACATCACTCTGTTGCCATTGACTGAATGGAAAAGCACACAGTTCCCATGAAAAATAAAATATAAACATAAAATGTCTTAATTGAATCTTAAGCAAATGTAATTAAACCAACCTCAAGTCATTTGTATAAACGGCACTGTGAAAACCAATAAGGAAAAACCACAAATGAGTACAGTCAACACTCTCTGCTGGAATAAAAATAATGCAGTGGGCTGTTCGGATCAAAAGCTCAGATTTTTTCTTTCCCTGGAATTACAGGGATTCAGTTTCTTGCTTGCAAACAGTTCAGAAGTAAATAGTTAAGCTATATAATGATGGGGAGGCCACACACAACTGTGTACTGTGAACAAACCTGGGGCACAGGGATGCTATTACTCTGTGAAAGCAAGGCTCCCAAGCTCGGTAAGTGTCTGTGTTGAGGGTGAGTAGTCTTCAGCTGAGATCATGGACCCGTCTATTCTCTACCGCTCTCTAGGATAGGCTGCCTAAATTGTTCCACTCTGAACGCGCAAAGACTGGTAGCTGCCAAGCCATGGGCTGTGGTCTTTCCTAGAGTGATTCACAGTTGGCAGCTCTCTTCCTGGGAGGTGACTGCTGGGGGCTGTTATTTTGCTATGCCCAGTGGTTCCCCTTCTTCTGCATTGAGGTCCAGCAAGTACTGGTGATGATGCCGTGCCTGAAAGTTTGGAAGCCGGCATGGGTTCTAATCCTAAAGGCTTGTTATACATTATTACCCCCAGGGCTACTGTAGATAACCATGAACACGGCAGCAGCTCATCCGAAGAAACAGGACCTTAGCACATGAATCCAAGTATATAACTGCAGTGTCACAATCCCAATATCTATATATGGTGGAAGATTCGGACTGCACAGCAACTTCCCTAACCTATTAAAATAATCTATAACACTTCACTTGACAGGGCACAAATAATGTAATATTATACTATTACTTCTGTATTAATTAACCACAATGTAATAGTTTGTTATGGATTAATCTCATGACACTAAATCATTAATGAATCGTGATTCATGTTTTATCTCAAGCAATATTTGTTACTATTTGTGTTAATTCTGCAAGCCTTCATGAACTACTGAAGGAACAAGTCACGAACAAGACAAGTAAAATACCAATGTCATGCTTGTTCATTAATGAATCGTGATGCATCTGTTATCTCAAGTAGCTTCTATATTTGTTCATTATTTGTACTTCAGTAGTAACTAAATTATTACTAAGTATTTGTACCAAATAATTCAATATTTTAAACAATCACCCCTAAATTACCACATCTTGAAATTTGTATTAATGGTAACGAATCTAAATGCATTTCTGAAACACAAACAAAATGCTGATATTGGGAAATTGTATTAAATCAGTTCATGGATGCATCAACTGCTTGCTTGGGCAGAAAGCATTTGTGCTCACATTCTTTTCTATAAAGAGAATGTAAAAGACAAAGAGAAGATAAACTTAACATCTTTTCTTTTTTAACGAAATGCTTTTATTCATGGTCAAACTCTTACGGACCACATTCGGTAAAACACGCCTCGTGCAAAACTTAAACACCACATTTCAGCGCGCCTCCTTCAGCGAAATGTGATCTGAGCATGCGCCAAGCTGTCCTCAGTTGCATTGTGGGATCGATTGATACCGTCAAGCACATTTTTACAAAAATATATGTTGAATAATAATACCGATTAACTTAATCGTACAATTAAGTACACTAGTACTACAGGATGCGTTTTTTTACACAGATTTGTTTTACACATTCTTGTTGCCACTGACTCGCGACAAGGGTGAAAGTTGAAAGGTCAGAACGCGTGCCGGGGCGCGAAAGGTCACGACTCGAGTGGATAGGAGTTACGGTGAAGAGTAGCCGAAATTTTATTTGGAGATTTGTCTTACGTCCGTAGATGCGTAAATACCACTGTAGAATAGTTAGGCGGTAATTTAAACACGGTTAAAGAAGAAAACGTGGTAATTAATCCGCCTGTATACCCCTCGCAGAGCAGACATTTATGTATAGCTAATACACACGCTTAAGCCAATATACAATATTTCTTTTTAAAAACCATTTTTAGTGGCGAAAACGGTGGAGTAAACCATGGCTGAGAGACCAGAAGACCTGAATCTTCCGAACGCCGTCATCACCCGCATCATCAAAGAGGCGGTGAGAAACCACTGTCAAAAAAGATTATTATAGTGTCGCGTGTAATTAAAGTACAAGCTGGAAAGCATTCGTCGGACATAAATGGTCACTTTGTCCTGATGTGAATGAACAGACTTTGACGCTGTCACTCTGTCTTTCTGCTCCGCCAGTTGCCAGAGGGGGTGAATGTGTCCAAAGAGGCCAGAAAGGCCATTTCTCAGGCTGCCAGCGTCTTCGTGCTCTATGCCACTTCGTGGTAACTTTTTCATTGTCCAGCATTTGTCTTTGCAAAGTAAACGAAGACTGTGAACTAAGCTTATGTCTGGTGTGTTTTATCTCCTTCCCGTCCCACGTCTCCCATGGCATCAGTGCCAACAACTTTGCCATGAAGGCCAAGAGGAAAACCTTGAATGCAGCAGATGTGATGGCTGCCATGGAGGAGATGGAATTCGAACGGTTTCTCCAACCACTGAAGGAAGCTTTGGAGGGTGAGTGTGGGATTCATGATGAGGGTTACGGGCTGGGCATGAATTTAACTGCATGTTTTGCTCCTTGGCAAAAACAGGCCTACTGCTAAAACTAGTCTCCTTCCCCAATCTTTAACCTCTGCGCCCCCTGCTGGGCCCCTCAAAAACAGATTGCACCACATGTTTTTTTCTGGGCAGGCTTCAAGAAGAGCCAGAAGGGAAAGAAGGTGGCCTCTGAGATGAAGCAGAGAGAGAAGGAAAAGAAGGCTGATGCAGAGAATGGCAAGGGCAAGGAGGAAGACAATGAAGATGAGGAAGAGCGTATGGATGAGGAACAAGAAGAGGAAGAAGATGAAGAGGAGGTGGAGAATTGATTGTTGGTTACATGTCAATATAGTCTGCTGTCTGTCTGTTGTTGGACATTCACCTGTTATGGATGGTAACCACTATTACGACCTGATTGGTAGTTCCAAATGAGTAAGAAAGTCACCTGACTTGGGTGAGAGAACTGGTAGGTCAGAATGTGGGTTCTGTGTGTAGTAGTTTTTTTCCCTGAATATTATGTGTTTGGAATACAGAGGCGCAAAGGGGTTGCCAAAACCTGTTTGAAATGGTGTCTATGATGGGTGCTTTGACAATGCAGCTAAAAGAGGCTAAGAACTCACCTTTGCTTCCGGCCCAGTGGAAAAGGACCAAAAGCCTTTTGTATAACTGCCTTAACCTGGAGAGTAGTTGGATTAAATGGTTTGTAACATTGGCATACAGCTCAGGGAACTTACTAAAGGCACAGGCTGGGAATAGTGAGGGATCTGTGAGGGCTGGATTACTGCATCAGCTACATTCTTTACAGACCAAGGCAAATTATAAAATCAGATTGGAAATAAGAGAACCTTAACCAAACATAACTGAAGATCTGCATTTGTGATACCAGTGGTTCATGGGGACTTTTCAAGGTGCTTTTCCTAAATTTGTATATATGACTAAATAAAGTTTGATACTTTTGGAAATGTGATTCTTTTATGAAATCCATACGATACAAATGTGCCATGGGAGACTAAATCTGACAGACCTGAGGGGGTCACATTAAGCCAACCTGCTGCAAAGCTGTGTCATTAAAACAGCACCTGTTGGTGATCTAATGCCCATAAAAGTAGGAAGTGCACCAAGTCCACTTCCACCTTAAATTTCCATGATGCCCAACCCTCAAAGCTTCAACTACACCCAAACAAAGACTCTGAATCAACATCTCTCTTGCAGGGTAGGCAACCCTGATCCTGGAGTCCTGGTACCCAACAGGTTCTCATACCTAACGAGTTATCTGCCTGATTTCTGGTGTGCTTCATTAGAGATCAGGTAGGACAGAAAACCTGGGTACCTACCCCTGGTACTACTTCAACAGACCAACAGTGGTTCTCCATCTTGTTCCTGGCACCCCCCAGAATGTTTTCATTCCAGCCCTACCTTCATCAGGCTTATATGGTCTTTAATGGGAAGGGAGCGTACCAGAGCAGGATTGAGAACCACTGGACTAACAGAATACCTGTTCTCACTGCAACATGAACAAAGTGCTTGCAGAAATCACTTTAGGTGTCCACTGGTAATTCACATCATTGCCCATTTTCACTTTAATTTACTCAGCATCCTGCCTCTGCAGACCAGTAACAGCATTCATTCACCGCATGCCAAACAACACAAGGAAAGTTAAGGAAACTGTTCATAAGAACTTTATTTTCACACCCCTATATTCCACCATGTTTACTCCTGAAAAGAAAGAAGAGAATTAATTGGCGTTCATGTACACGAGCTACAGAAAGTGGCAGAGCAGCTAAGTCATGGCAAGGCCACTCACAGAAGGACACTCCAGTCTGCCGCTGTTAATATCATCAATGACATCGTGGGGGGGGCGGCCGTCGATGGTGCAGCCCACAGACTGTGCAGTGCCCAAGATCTCCTTCACTGTTCCTGTGTACAGTACACCATGCCTTCGTGTCAGTCAAACTATGGGTTCATTAGCAGTCAAGTGAAAAATTTGACCTTTGGGCCAAAGAGCTAAGTAAAATACAGGGTGATTTTAGTATCTAACCTACTGAAACAGTCAGGCAATAATTTTTTGTTACGACAACTTGTGCAACCTACTAGGTCCCAAGAAACATTTTTTTTTAAACCCCAAACCCCTAGTTCTTACCAGAAAGCTCTCTGGCAATGGACCGGTTCCTCATCTGGCGAGCAATGCTAATGATCTCGTCGAAGGTCACACTGCCACTGTGCTTGACTGGGGGGGACAGCAACCAAATGCGTTTGTGGGACATTCAGAGTGGCGGACATAATAGCAATTCTCCAAATACATTAAATGCTATCCAGGGGCCAGGTTTAGGGCCCCACATCAGGCATGTTCCAGGCCTTTTGGCACAGAGTTGCCCATCAGTTGGGGCAGCACTGCTTCCTAGAGCTGGGTCTATTCAGGCCCCCACTGGAGCATACCAGTCACCATGCAGGCAGGTATAGTGGCGGGGGGACTATTCTATCAGTCAAATGGCGCGAAAGTTAAATTATACAAATGTAGCCCAAGGAGTTCATAAGCAGCTATGGAAAATGGATGTCACTTACTGTTCTTGACCTTCTTTCTGTCACGGGGAGGCTCTTTCAGGGCCTTGATGATCAGGGCCGACGCAGAGGGCACCACCTCGATCTGTTGGGAGAATGCAGATCCGTCGGGCAAACTGCAGCGGGAGGACGAAACGGTGCTCAGGCTCCCGGAGGACATACCGCAGCCTGCCTGTTCTGGATGGTCAGCTTCACCGTGATCCTCAGGCCCTTCCAGTCCCCGGTGGCCTTGGCAATGTCGTCACCCACTTTCTTGGGAGACTGGAAGGAAGGGTACATTGTTCAGCAACATTTATCACACATTCTTCAATTTGATGTGTGAATCTGATGATCAGTAGAGAAGACTAAGAGCTAGAAACTGAGGTTCAGCATCTCCGGGGGTTGGTGGCTTGTTTCAGGTCTTTCGGCACAGAGCTGCCCACCGTTTCGAGCATTTCTGCTTCCTAGAGCTGAATAACTTTGTGTCCCCACTGGAATATGCCAGTCACTGGCACAGACAGGCATAGTGGCGGGGGACATCAGCTCGAACCCCTTCTCTTACACAACGATGCTATTACAGGCACACTTACCAGACCCAAGGGACCGATTTTGGGGGCCAGAGCTGAGGTGGCACCAACTTCTCCTCCTGTGCACCTCATGAACACTGCAGAACACGTAAAACGTTAAGTTACCTGAACTCATTTCTGGGCTGTTCTATAGCAGGGTTTTCTAACCCAGTCCTTGGGGACCCACAGACGTTCCATGTTTTTGCTCCCTCCCAGACAGTTCACTGGGAGGGAGCAAAAATGTGCACTGCTGTGGGTCCCCAAGGACTAGATTGGGAAACATTATTATAGAATTAAACTAAGTAGTTTTACATTAATAGTAGCAACATGAAACTAAAAAAAACTGTCAAATCTCCAGATGAGCATCAGGGGAAGTGTGGGGCTCAGCAGCTATGTTGCCATATTGTGCCTCAGTGGAATGAACATGTCTGTGGGCCCCCCCCTGTTGAACATGTGCTGTGACCCTCACATGGAGAGCAAGATGGGGTTAGCGGAGAGAATTTCCCCATGGGGATTAATAAAGTATCACTATTCCATCACTCGACCTGGCAAGGGAAAGTTCTGCAATATACTGCAGCTTCCTCTTGCGTTCTACAAAAACCAACTGACAACTCAAATATGATTGGTTCACAAATACAAACTCCACAAGAACAGCTGCTTAAGGCTTCATATTTTTGACCTAAATACATCCATTTGCTAAATCTACAAAAAAAATAAAAATACTGACCAAGTAAAATGTGACATCAGGTTTCCTTACATAAAACTGAACCAGTGACGCAATGCAGAATTTTTTCCCCATCAGCCTGTTATACCTGTGGTCTAGCATAACACACCAATATACAATCTCTTATCGGCTGCGGAACAGGAACCTGGTGAGGTCCCCATAATATAGAAAGTTCCATGATGTCCAGAACTTCAGCAGAATGGAAGTTTGGAAATCTACCTTCAGAACAGTTAATGCTTATATTTAACCAGCCCGACTAGTTTTGAAACTCATTCCCTTGATGCTACATTCCATGTTTAAAAAGTAATACTGCTTACGAGTGTTCCATAAGTAAATTATATCACAATGGGGAGGATAAATTGATTAATCCAGTGTTTCTCAACCCTGTTCTTTCCCCCTCTCCCCAGAAAGTCCACATTTTTGCTCCCTTCCAGCACTACTGTACATGGTATTTAGGGTTATTCATTGATTGGTTCAGATGTGCTGGGAGGGAGCAAAAATGTGGAGTGTTAGTACATCCAGGGGTGGGCATCACCACCGGAATTACCAACTTCTGTATGCCGTACATTTACACATTCTCAACTATGACTAAGACCTTAAAGTACAAATTACACTTTAATATTTGAGGCTACTTTTAATGTGCATTTTTAATGATCAGAGCAAGGTGTTTTAGTTTTATCATTTCCCACAGTCAGGGGTGACTGCAGGCATGAATGCGACTACATGAATCAGTTTATTTTACCAAGAGGCTGCCTGGTAAAATACGAGGGTTTTCGTAAATTCAAGTCTTAGCAAGAACAGTCCCCGTTGTCCACTTACCTTTCAGAACACACTACGCACACCGACTGTGCATGTATCCCGTAAATGTTAAATGCCTTTTGCGTTTATAGATTGGACAGTGTGTGGAAAGCTTTCCGAGAAAGCAGGTTAGCGATCCACATTTGTGAAGTACTGCAGCTACCGGTTAACTGCAATAACTAGGCTAGACCACGCTCGTATGAAACCAGACCGCTCTGTCCCCACGTGGGATTATTATGGAAGGTAAAACTGCCGTGCAGCCGGTTCCCCCGATGCGGTTAGACAGCCGCTAGATCCACTAGGACCATGTGCATTATATAAGCTACTAAAGGCCTGGTGCTTAATGTTAGGCCTCAAATTATCCGATATAAGTATTACTGATATACAGAAACGTCGATTATCCCACCAATATTCAAATCAAACTTGTCACTTTACTAATCTAATATCCATCGATTCATAGAGGATTATTCGTTTTGTTTACAAGTATTCAAGTGCTAAACAAGCGCCCGTCATCGTGTACTAAGGATATCGGTGAGATGACCGCAACATTAATTACACGTACCAATTTTAACTTCAGTCGGGTCAAACTTGGGAGGCATGGTGTCGCTGTGGAAGTTGAGCTCAGACCAATTTAGGACAGGTGAGGGTGTCGGATGAACCCGGATTCGGGACGACCGAAAAGTGTTGCACCTTCACCGCGTGTTACGAAAAGAAAGGAAGGCAGTACGGGCATGCTGTGCTTTACGTGTGTGCAAATGTCGCGAGAACAAATACGCCATCTTTCTTGTGGCATGTCGTCTATGGAGGGCATCCATGATGTGTGTGGCTCACAGGTGTTCTGGGACGTATAATATCGCGGTGTCAACACTGAAAACGCGAGAAACCAGAGAGAAGGAAGCAAATTCCAATATTTCCGATGATCGTTCCGGGAACTTCAATAATAATCCATTAATTTCAGGACTCGGTATGCTGGTTGATTGCAGGCTCGGGGTATGCTCTTAGAGTTAATATTGTTTTTTCCGGGTCTTCTGGATCTGTCAACTAACCAAGACCAGAAAGAGGTAACGTTGCATTGTTCATTTGGAATTCAATAGAATAAATGTCACAGTTGGTACCGGTCACATTCATCCACACCAAACATTAAGTGAGTTGTATTTTTGTTGTTAATTGTGAAGTTGATTAATTTTGTTGTTTTTGTTGGCCGTTATGCTATAATGGGTACAGCTGAAATAAATATTGCGCGACTGCAATAATAAACAAATGGCTCAGACAGGACAGGGCTCACCAGGACGGCGGCTTATCAGACTCAGACCCTGGGTCTTGTCATGCTGCGATACTCCATCCACTGTCTGTGTTCGATTGGTAACACCATGGCGAACATAGTCGGAGATATACACCATATCGTATTTTTTTTAAAATCACGGACATGGTATTTAAAAACGTAGCCTGCATAGTGTTTTTCTCCACCAAAACATTTTGCCACGGACACACTTGTCCGTGCACAGGCAGAATAACAGTCGCTGGTGTATAACTGACTGTGGGCGTTGCTGGCATTACGTTATCATTTACGAAAAAAGGTGATCCATCATACCGGCTTTGGCAATTACCAGCCTTAGGAAAAACAATTAACACACTGTTTCCTTTTAATGCTTTTATATTTAAACATGTTTGAAGACTTGCGCAGTGAAAGAAAAATCAGATACGCCCATGACCCTGGGAAGGCATAGGGATTTATTTTAAACAGAAAGTTATGTTTGTTTGTTAAATATGTCAATGTCTTCTCCTCTGCTCTAAGAGCTCCAACAGTTGTTGTGACACATATAACCTTTCCACCAGCGCCGTGACACCCCTCCGAAGTGAGGCGCCGTGGGGACGGACTGCGGGGGTTGAGACGCTCCGGCATTTAACCTCAACATGTCGCGGTTTTTCCGTAAGAAGAAGCCCAGCGATGACTCCAAAAAACGCCTGGAGTATCAGTTGTGCCTGGTGAGACTCCTACCGCTACATATCAGCACTTGCGGAGCCGCGTTTATGACTAGCGAATCCCACATGTTACGAAAATTGTGTCATTCGTGAACTATTCCTTATTTTCAACAAATATTTTGAGTGAACGAATGGATCTCTGTAATACGGAAGAGGGTTAGGGCCACCATGAAACTATTATTTGAATACTGACTTTTTTTCTCATAATTCTGACATTAAAGTCAGAATTCAAATGACATTTTCATGGTGGCCCTAATCCTCTTCCGTACTGTCACCGCACTGACTTGTTAAGCTCTTTAAAAGAGTGATGTCACGTACACTACTGAGACGGCAGAACATCTGAAGGAGTCAACATGGAAAATGTGGCTTAAAGTGCAATGTAATATATAGCAAAGTGAAGTATGCAGGACTTTTATAACCTACACACTCATCAATTTAAGGTGCTGAGTCAAATAAGTAAATTTAAAAATGTTCAATACAGTTTTATTAATTATATCAGGGAATTAAATTATAAATAATAAAAATGTTTTAATGGACAGGAATGAGGGATGCATCAAACTGTTATGCCTAGTAACATAACAGCTTACCGTGGGAAAGTTGCTCAGATAATGTTGACATAATTGGAGGAACCATGGAGAAATTTCTAGCTGCTAGTTGTGTTGAAGGAAAATGTGTTTGCAAAGCAGCATCTAAAACACAAAATATGTCGATGCGTATCTGCAATACTGATTTGTGTAAAAAAAATCAAATATACCAGCCCTACTGGGACCCTGTCAAGAACGTTTTAATGCCATTGATATATATATAGACGTCTGGAGGTACTGTGGGCAGTTTTTTCCCAGTCCATATAATGTACATGTGATTCATTTATATTTAACTAACACTTGTGTCCAAAAAAGGCTTACAGTAGCGGGAAGAGGTTTAATTTATGTCTGCTTCGTGGGATTTGTTATTGAGTTGTTCATTTTCAATACTGGGCGATCACGCAATATACGGGACCTGTGTCTGTGTGTCTGTGTACACATACAGTTCTGGAAAAAAATTAGACCATGGCACAATTTTTTGTTTCTCTCATTTCTCCATTTATGGGTATGCATCTGTGTAAAATATAGGTTTTTTTCCCCCATCAATGAAGGACTTTTTCCTTAGTTTATGCGACTTCGGTCCTGGTTCTATGAGACTTAAATGAAATGTCCTAGCAGTGCACTTCACAGTTGCACTTAATGTTTCCTATTCCTTTTTAAAGTCACTTGATGTCAGCCAATGATTTATGAGAAACTGTCAGATAAGTCTTTAAGAGATGCTGTATTCACAAGACCACACATTTTTTACGGGCTGCCATGTCCTGTCACACAGCAGGGGAATGCAGTTAGCAGAATATATTTTCCTGTAACGTTTCTAGATGAATGGATGAACAGCAAGACATTATAGTCATAATTATTGATTAAAGATGCAGCACACAGAAAGCGATGGCAGTCTGTGTTTTTCCTCTTCAGACAGTTTCCTGTGTTTAACAGCTGGGGGGGGG
>JABFEB020000113.1:19141425-19164136 GCA_019775895.2 Stomatorhinus ivindoensis
GGGGGGGGGGGGGGGGGGTGGGGGGCGGGACTGCACTGAGGTGTGGGGGGATGAGCAGATGAGATGGGAGGTGGGCTGGACAGGGAATCTAAGCCAGGGAGGGTAGTGGGTGGGATTGCCCTGCATTACCCTTCAGTCAGGAACTGCTTATACCCGTTTCCTGTAAAATTGTACATTCTGGATGAATGTTTCATTTTGCCGATCGGCCGTTAAGTTCATGCTGTCAGTGACGAGTGCTTCTGCCTGGCAGGCGGAGCTGGAGATGAAGAGTGAGTCCAACCAGCAGAACTACTGGATGATTCAGTACCAGAGGCTCCTGGATGCCAAGCCGCTGTCACTGCGCATGCAGGTCGGTCCAGAGCTGCCTGGGCATACTGATGGTCTGATGGTGAAAGGGAGTATGTTCTCTTAGTTTCCACCAGAGGGCAGAGTTAACCTTGTATTATATGTATGATGTCCAGATGTGATTGATTACATTTTCATTGAGCAAATGAGTCTGCAGCTCAGGAAGTATCATTAGCTTCTTTTTTGATTTTGATTCCAGACAGCCATCCAGTGTTATTAGAATAGTGTTATTAGAATAGTGTTGCTGGTGCATCATTACATTTAACTTGTCCAACCCGAATCCTATTTCTTCTTTCACACTGACCCCACCTGACCCCGTGTATGTCTCTTATCGGATCTCACCTCAGGAGGCTGGAGTGGAGCAGGAGCTGGTGTCTCTGCTATGCAAGCTGTCTGGGGAGCACTACCTCCCGGTGATCGCTCACCACCGCCTGAGCGCCGAGGCCCTACGTCACATGACCGTGGCCGACCTGGCCAAGGTGCTGCCTGCGTCTCTCTGCATTAGCCATGCTCATGATGATGAACATGTTACTGTTTTGTTGCTTTCCTGTGTCACCTGCTCCTCTTCTCTGACACCTTGGTAATGTCTGCGTCTGCAACTGCAGCTGGGAATCAGAGAGGTTGGGATCCAGAAGGCTCTTCTCAGCTGGTGCCGAACACAGGAAGTCTCTCCCACTAAAGGTACTGGTTAATCACTAGTTATCCACCAGCTCAGCCAAAGGAGATGCTAGCGTCCCTGTTCTCCTGGTGGTCATACATACTGGTGTGTGAATGTATGACTTGGGGTTCATGCCATGTCGACCTCACTCCACTCGCCTTCCCACCCTACAGCTGCCCAGCCTGCAGATGCGGCTGCCAGCCCCCTTGCACCCAGCACCCCCCTGCCGTGCCTTCCTGGCCAGGTGGTGGCGGTGGTCCCCTCGGCCCCCAAGCTCCAGGATGAGGCACCCGGGAGCTCGGAGTGTGTTGTTTGCATGGAGATTCAGGTAAATGCCAGACGGGGGCCACATTCCCGCCAGCATGAAACCACAACAGAGTTTGACCAAACGGACACATCATGAACCATTTGTGGTATTTTTTGATCCCCACTAGATGGTGCTCTTGGCTTGCTTTGGGCCATGTTTTGAGCTCTTCTGTGAACAGACAGCACCATCTAGTGGGGTCAAAAAATACAGCAAATGGTTCATTTTACGAGTTATTATTTTACGGTAACCCCCTTCCTTGGTTGTGAAACAACAGGGCTTCCCGGGGACTTGAATTTTTGTTTTAATTATTGCCTGAATAATTACACTGATAAAGTGATTAAAGTGTGAGCCAGGCAGGGAATGAAGGCCACACGTGGTCCCTGAGGACCACGGATCCGATGAGGCTCTCTGCTTGTTGGTTGACTTGGCCTCTCTCTCGCTTGCCTCTTCCCAGTCCCAGGTGGTCTTCCTGCCTTGCGGCCACGTGTGCTGCTGCCAGACGTGCAGCGATGTCCTGCAGAGCTGCCCCCTCTGCCGCAGCAACATCTCCCAGCGCGTCCGCATCTACCACCACTAGGGGGGCATCACATCACGTGTCCCCCACACATGCTGCTTGCCATTCTACTATGGGGAAACCACTCGCCCAAAGATGGAATTACGAAACGCAGCATGATCTCAAACCCTGTGCCTTTACCCTGTCATGCATTAATCTTGCTGACTGGTCAATGTGAGTGATAGACTTCATGGTTTTGCTGGCCTGGTGAATCCTGTAGCGTGGTTCCTGGCACTGCCCTCCCCTGTCCTGGATTTGGGTGGTGCTCCCCTTCTCAGCAGCATAGGATTCATGGAGCACTTCCCACCTGACTGGGATAGTATGGCGCCCCCTGTTGGATCACAGCTGATGGCCTGGCGAATTCTCCCACACAGCCGCCGCTGTCACCTCTACACATCTCAGAAGTCGCAGGAATTTCATCTCGCTGTGTTTTACATTCATGGCTCAAGGTTCAGGATGTTTTTGGTCAGTGTATCAGACATTTTCACATACTGCATGGAAACCATTCAACCGCAGTGAAATATTAATCACGGTAATGTTAGTCTCTGTCAGATTACCGTAAGTGTCGAAGTAGTCTCTCGTGTCGGTTATTTAAACAGTGCCTGATGATGAAATCTTTGATGGTATCATACCGAACTCTGTCTTCTTATTAAATATGCAAACGGACTCCTGATTGATATAGTATGCATGTGGTTGGTTTCAGAATAAAGCCTCTGTGTGGTGTGTCGTGGTACAGTACTCTGTGTTGTTTTGGTGGCGATCTGTACACTGGACATGCTTCATTAACCTTTCAAACAAACTAAGTACTGATACATTTTCCACATTAAGTAAATGGTACATCAGTCTCGCACAAAGGATATGAGCCAAACTGATACTCAGAAATACTTTACTAACAACGGTCCTCAATTAAACATCCCAAAAGACAGGCTTGAGCTATTAAACCAGAAAACCAGCGTTGAAAGGCCACTTCCCTTTGGCCATCTTTCATGTGGGGAAGAAAACGCTGAGCAAAGCTTCGGGCCACATGAGACAATCAACTGCTTTGACATCGTGTTGATATAGTTTGATATAGCGAGGTTTCAGTGAATGCCTGAGATTATGTTCCTAGGTGTCATAATATAACACACTTATCCCTCTTAATTAATGCTTCACACTCCTAATACTGCTCACTCTTTGCACATTTCTCAGGTCTAACCTTTGTCTCCCCAGGAAGGTCTTGCTTTCCGCCTCTATAAATAACTCTCTGTGAGCCCTCCCACTACATCCCCCTCTTGCAGTAAATCACTGAGTGATGCATACAGCTCTCAATCCTGAAGATGCAATTGGTTGGATTGGGGGGCATATGACCTGATTGGTCAAATGCTATTGATGTCATGGCTCCATAACTACAGTCAGGTCTGGTATTGGCTATTCATTCCATGTTCCAGTTGACACGGCATTACTCCCTTCTTCTGATTGATGGTTTTGCCCATCCATATCCTGGATATAGGCCTTGCTCATCTGAGGGGCCTGCAAGTTCTCCTTGGCCTCTCCAACCGCCTGTCTACCATTCAGACTCTGCTGGGGGCCACCAAGGGATTCCCCATCTTCCTCTGCATGTTGATGCACCTCCCCAGAAGATTTTAGTCCCTCCTCTTCCTCACCAGCGATTTCAAGCTGATCTGGTGACACCTGAGCGTCAGCCAAAACCTGCAGTGTGACGCTCTGAGGGGACAAACATTTGACACTTCAACCACATAAGGAAACAATGTACAGGTCTCAAATAAATTGTCATGAAGCAATATAACCCTAAAAAAAGCTCATGAAGCCGTTTCAAAGAAGAAAACAGCTTGTAGCAAAGAGATTGGGGAAAGCAACAGGGTTGGGGTCATTCGGGAACGCATTCATCAATTCCAATCCAAATCAGGAAAGGGAACTGAAGTTGGAATTTAAATCTCCCTGAATTCAAATTCATTTCCAGTTCTGTTCCCCAGAGTCTTTTCTTTGCAATCCCAACTCCAGTTCCATCTCCTGATCTGGATTGGAATTGATATATTTGTTATGGAATGACCCCAACCCTGGCAAGCAGCTATCTGGGGCATTTTCCCCGTGATTTTCTGGGCAGTACCTTGATGATGCGAGCGACAGCCCCCACCACAGCCTGCCCACTGTAGGTTTCCTGGGGGTCAAACTCCCCCCGCAGGGTGTGAAACACACTATTCATCACACACATCATCTAGCCAGGAGGGAGACAGAACCACAGGGACAGTGATAAAATGTGTGTATATACCAACTCACTACAAAGTCAACATATCAGATTCATTTTTGTCATTTTGTCAACTGATCATGCTTGAGATTACCGTGTCCCTGAGTCTCCGGGGCTCCGTCCTCTGCGTTTGCTGTCGTGGCAGCTGCTCTACCAGCTCACACTTATCACACACCCCCTCCTGCTGGTCAAGGAAGAAAGAGCTTAGTACCTACATGCTTTTGTTCACTAGGACCAGTGGTGTACTAGCAAATGAGGGGGTTAGGGTACAAATGCCTTCACAGGCTGAATCACTATTTATTTATTTACTTGTATTCATTTATCAGACAGTTTTACCCAAAGCAATTTACAATTGAGGGAAAGATTACAGTTTATGTGGGATTCATGGGATTCAAACCCACAGCCTTTGCACCGTTTGCACAATGCTGTACTTGTTAAGCTACAGGCGCTCACAACAAATGCAAAACAAGAAGGGGCTGGACCACGTGATGATTGGATTCCCAGCACACCATTTCCAGATGGAGCCTGTCCACCCTCAGCCCCAGTAGCTCCGCCTCCAAGCCACGCACCCTGCATCCCGCCTCCAGGTGGCACTGTTTCTCGGCCCAGTGCTGTGCTTGCATCAGTGCCAGTCTGCCTTTCAGCTCTGCAAACAGCGGCATGGGATCTCATGAACTCTGTGACAGGAGACCGCCAAGGCGCAGCTTTTAATTCCACATACCTATGACCTGCACTTCTAGTGAGGCAAGCCGGGTCGCATTTCTATCGTTGTCCTGCAGGGCGGCGCTCAACCTAGCCTCTAGCTCTGCAGATTTCTGTTGCCGAACTGTGACCTCCTGTTGCAGCTGAGACAGGCGTAAGGTGGAGGATGCCAGCTCTCCTGTCAACCACACCTGGGCAGCAGCGGCGAGCAGGAGACACACAAACCATGAGTACTGAGAGCCCTGAGTGTCTGGTATGAGCTGCCCCCACTCGTTTTACCTCGTCCCTTTCAGCTTGGAGCAGGCGCGCCCCACCCTGGTCGCTGGCCACCTGGAATGACTTGCTCCTCTCCTCCAGCTGCAGAATATTCTGCTCCAGATACCTTTGAGAGCATCAGTGAGAAGGTATAGACAGTCACACCAGTGACCAAGCAAGATCTATCAAGTATGAAAAGGAGGTGATATTTCATAGCGGTACTGTGGCTGGTAGACAGGGTTGTATACAAGGGGTGGGGCCACATTGGGTGGGGCCACAGGGGGGGGGCACATGGGGCACTGGCCCATCTGAAAGTCGATTGGCCCCCCAGAGTGTTCCCTCCCCTCTCACTCACAGATTCAAAATGTATAATTGGCTGTTGGTAAGGTTGGCTACTCTATATGAATTATGGCCCTCTTATGCTCCCTGGGAAAAATCCTGGAATCACCCCTGCTGATAACTGACATTGCATAACACCCTTCACACCAATCACTCGAAAGATAATGGATGCTAACTGACCCCAAAAACTGCCCGTAAAAACCTGTTATTTTGACATAGTGGGGACCATTTTTTTAGTTCCCACAAGGGGAAACTCAATTTCATAGAAATCTGGGACTGCAATCAGAGAGTACAATATTAAAAAAAGTCTTGTATTTTGTTTGGTTAGTTATGGTCAAGGTTATGGCTGGGTATGAGTTCGGGTTAGGGTTAGGGTTATGCCAATAAAAATCAATGGAGAGTCCCCACGATGACAGGAATATACATGTGCATGTGTGTGTGTGTGTTTCACCTGCCTCTGGTTCTGGTGGATCAGCTCCCTGATCTTCATGTTCTGCTCTGTCACACGCAAGTTCTTCTCAGACACATCCTTCTTCAGACATTCATTCTCCTTATGGGACACAGGGAGAACCACGTCTCAAGGAGACACTTGAACGCTCATTCCGACGAGAGGACGTTCTCACCATCCCAGGCATGGGGGTGTGGTGATATTCACCTGGATGATCTTCTGGATGCTGTGCAACAGTGCAGGCGTCTCCAAGGAAACCACAGGCATGCCTAGCAACAGGCTTCCCTGCTTTTGAAGGCTCTCCACCTAGCAACAAAGTGGGTTGAAAAACAGCAGAACAGAACCGGATGGAACAGCATGCAAAACAGAGCGGTCCTTAATCACAAACCTTTGAGGCCAATTGGTCAATTCTGTCTTTCACTCTCCCGACAGCCTGTCGCATTTCTGTGTTCTGCTGCCAGGCCTCAGTCATCAAAAAAGAAGTGACATCACAAGCTGTGGGCAGGCGAGGCATTGACCTTTAGGTTTAATGGGATGGTTTACTGGAAAGAGGTCTTTGACAGTGCTGGTGATAGAACAGCAATATGCAGTGCTCGTTTAATTCTGTAAAAATGCTGCAAATGTACTTGCTTCATAAAAACGACCCTGTGACAAGCAATGTCTGACACATCTGCACTTATTTTCAATGCAGACATTCTCTTTATATTGTCAGTTTTTTGACTGACTCTTTCAGTTCTGTTCCGGCCATTTTGCTATTAAATGCAATCATAGCCATTGGCCTCCCAAAGGGATAATAAACACTGTTTGGTGTTTTATGTTATTGTAAAGGTGTTACTAATTAAAAAGCACCCAATGAGACCACTTGTCAATTAACTTTTTAGCTCAGAACAGCTCTTTTAGAACTTTAATTTGGGTTTCAATTTATTGCTATTTGAGATGAATGTTTTACTTAAAGCTACCAGTTCTAAAGTGGTATATATTTTTTGTAAAGAAATTAATAAAACCGATGATTTTTGTTATAAAACCAATAAATATATAATGTGTTTAAATTAATTAAGTGAGAGTCCCAAGACTTTGGGAGCACTGTACTTACTCTGGAATGGCAGAGTGTCTGTGGGTGGCATCTGAGCCCCCAGAAGGTATGGGGGGTCCATCGGAGCAGAGCGGGGACAGCTGGAAGTGACCTGTGCACAAATACTGATTAATGTCTGGGCCTTCCAGCGCAAATCAGGAGGAAACATACTTTTGACATCTACAATGCTTTTTCAAAATATCCATGTTTGAATTTGAAAGTTGTGATAATCTGAAATGGACGAGTTTACATCACAGCCTCAAGTCGTAGTCACAGTGTCCGCAAAGGTCGAGTGATGTAATTCTCCTCATCAGCCAAAACCACATGGTCACCCGCTACCCCGAATGCGTGCCACTGGATTTTTGTCCCCGCACAGACCTGTGCACGCCGGGTGCACACACACAGCAAGATGTGGAGGCTTCCAACTAAATAAATTACTCACATTTATACAATCCGCCCTTAATTAAAAGAAAACGAGGACGCCCAAATGTGTGTCAATTTGCAGCGTGAAATCGATCAAAGAGAAGCAGCATTCTGCAAACAAAAACGGAAATCCCAGGGACGTGCACATCGCAACCCTTTCCTCTGCCGTAGGATGCTTTGGATAAAAGCATCACGTAAATGAATAAAATGTAAAATGTAAATTGAAGCAATTTCGAGGCCGATGCTACTGTTCATGTGAGGCAGGCATCCACGTTCGCTCACCTCCGCTTGACGTCTAAACAGAACTGGATTCACACCTGCTATCCATGACTGGGCTGCCAGTGTATGCATCCGTTGAGTATAAACAAGGCTTCAGTCCTAAAACTCAGCACTGCTACTGTAATGAACGGGAGCGGTCAGCGGCTTTGGCACTGAACACCCATCGTCTTACCTGGAATGCAGGATTAGCACCAAGAAATTCAGGCTGCACGTTGGCAGACACAGGGGGCGGAGCCACTGTGGGTGCAGCCGCCATATTTGGAGAGTGGGAAGTCACTGGCAGTACATGTAGAAATAACTTCCAATCAGGATGGCCAAATGGGTAAACTTCATTAACATTTCCCTTTATTTACAAGCTACTACAGATCATTCCAGCTCAATAACGCTTAGTCCTTGGCTCACTTTCCATTAAATAATGAAAGCTTGCTCCAAACAAATCCACAGGGTGCAGAACAGAAACAGAAACAGAAACGGAAACAGCAATGTTCAACCCTGACCCTTTAACGTGTTTGGCGTTCACAATATATTTCACAATACGGTCTCTTCTAAATAGCCAGGGTCAGACTACGGTGATTAACGTGCACACGCCGAGGGGGTGTACGGGAGAGGCCTATGTGTGAGCTCACCTTGTGAGGAGGTCAAGGGCTGTGTGGAGAGCCGGGCAGCCTGTCCATTCGGGCTGGGATCCTGGAGTAATGGAGTGACAGCAAGCAAAATTCACTAATGAGGCTTCATAAATGGAAGCAGAGCGGCAATGCACCCTGCCCTTGTGCCGCTGAGATACCTCAACCAAGGAATTAAAATGGTCCCCACAATGTCACCCTCCCCCCCCCCCATCTTCCATAACATCCTATGTCCCTGCCATCCTGGACATCAGATCTTATGGGAAGTCACTTCCACACAGGGGCAGGTACGGGGAACGGGGCTACAGGCCCCAGGTGCAAGCCGATTGGCTCTGAAGGTTCCAGTCCGTTCGAATCACAGATAAGAAACATATCATTGGGTAATAAGGTGGGCCCGTTCATGTGAATTATGGCGATTTCCCCAATACCCACCACTGTCCTGGGGTCACTGTGTTTTGCCAGGGCGGACGTAACCCCCATGGGAGGTGGCAGAATGGGTTGTCCCACGCGGGCCGCACGGGAGATCAGGTCACCCTTAGAGGCAGCGGGGTCCTGGAAGACCGAGGCGTCAGCTTGAAGGAGATACACCAGACCATGGCCGCATTGAGCTCAGCGCACATTTGGGGGAAAACAGACAGCTTACGATTAACTGCTCAGTTTGGGAATCGAAGTCTGCAGTCAGGGGGAGGCGGCTGAAAGGAGGGAAGATTACATGGGAGTTAAGCCGTTTTCAGGTGTGATCACAGTGAACAGAAGTCGCACAGCTAGCTGCACACCCCTGTATGGTGGAGAACGCAGCTGTAACTGGTATAAGCCTTTCACGGTCAAGACTGTCGAAGGCGAAGCTCGGGGCCTCTACAGGTACCAGGTCCGGTCCATTATCCTTGCCAGACTTAATCTGAATATGAGAGAAAGGCGTGGATTTGTCAACAAAGTCCAACATAAGCAGGGTACTGCCACCCTCCGCCGCTTCCCGAACACTGAACCACCACCTCACCCGGTGCAGCCTCGTCTCGAATATCAACGTGCTGTTGGCAGGGACCAGGTTCGGGATGCCCTGTGACCCATAGCCCAGGCTTGGGGGCACCACCAGGAGGCGCCGCCCACCCTTCTGCAATCCCAGAATGCCCTCCTCCAGACCCTGTATCAAAGAGCATTGGGTATTGAGTCAGTCACTCATCCTGAACATTTCTCTCTCCGTCGGGAGACACGAACAGGCGCACCTTAAGCGCTTTCCCGGCGCCGAGCCTCAGCCGTAGCGGCTTGCCCCGCCCATGGGTGGAGTCAAACACCTGGAGGGAGACAAAGGCGGAGCAGTTAGAGCCTCCATCCCCTGATGCTGCAAACTATCAGGCAGGAGTAGAGGGGCGAAGGTATCCAGCAATGGCCAGGAGAAGCGCTAACTTGAAGGACGGGATTTTCACCGTCTAACGATTTGCTCATTTACCATGTTTTTATGCCTGTCTATGTGGACTTATGTAGATAGGCCTGTGTTGCCTATCTATGTCTGCATATCTATGTCTGGGTGTGTCAATACATATGTCTATATATGTCTATACGTCTGTGTTAACGTTAACGTTGTGTTAATGCTTCACTTAGAGACAAGCCTATTCCTCACCTGTCCGACAACGTAGTTCTGCAGCAGATAGCCGGTGTAGGACACCTCCAAGGAGTCGCCACGCTCCACCCCGCGGCCCTCCCCCAAAACCAGGTCCTGCAGCACCACTGTGTCCAGACTGGGGGCGCTGTTACATTTTGCCAGGCACACCTGAGTGTGGGTGACAGAGTGTGCATTCAGATTTGCACACAGACGGCATTTCAGACCATGCATCCGGCTTACTTTTTAAGCACCTGCTTGCTGAAGTCCTCTGTGGCCTTCTCAGACTCGAACATCACTGACCAGTTCTGCTGATGATCATCGTAAAAGTTGCCATAGTTACCAGACTGGAGCTGTTCAGCACCGCAGTATAGGAGACAATGGGAACACAAGGTGAAACACAGAACTATACAGCTGATCTGTTACAGTTCACACAGTCATGTTTGGTCATGCATGGTCAAGTACGGTTTTGTGTGGCTGTGCACGGTCATAATCACATGCCGCACATACAGAACGGTCATTAAAAATCATGTTTAATCAGATGAGATCCAGCATGGTCATGTGCACTAGCTCACCACGAAGGCGAAGCCTAGGGAGATCTTGGCAGAGGTGACCTCATTCTGCTGGTTGCCATAGAGCAGAACCTTGTACTGGAATGGAGGTTGGGTTTAGTACGTTTGCATTCTAATTTCCACAACATAAGATCCATAAATCAGGCTTTTTCCCAGCAAAATAATATTCTGTAAAACATTCAAATATCAGGTTACAGTGTGAGATCATGAAAGTTCTCTATTTCCCTTTATCAATCACAGCACGGCTGTCAAATTCAGGCTAAATCACGCTACAAAAGAGAATGGGAGACCAATTTTCCTTTTTACCAAAAATTTAAAGAAGTTCTGAGTTTATAGATAACCATCCAGCAACACAGAACAAGGCCACGGTTACTCGTTACATTATGGTTAATGAACATATATAACCATCTCAGACAGATACAGAAACTACACATACAGTCACTGAAAAATAGGAAGAAAGACCCTGGACTATGAGTAAAGAAGACAAAAAGTGTAGTAATCAACTCGTACACATACAGTACTGGTCAAAGGTTTGGGCACGCCAAGCCACCTACAGAGGAGAGTGATAGAGTATTGTATTGTATGGCCTTTGTAACTGTAGCCCCAACACCTTTGTAACTAGAGTATCGTATTGTATGGCCTGGCCACCTGACCTAAACAAGAAATGGTTCTGATCAGGGATTGAAGGAAAAGCGGCCAATGAGAGCTCAGCACAGTTGTGGCCGCCTGGGAAAAGCATCGCAGGAGGTCACCTCATGGAACTGGCATAGAGGAAACAATAGGGTTAACCAGTCACTGGAGCAGTTAGGGTTAAGAGCCTTGCTCAGGGGCCCAGTGGTGGCACCACTCTGCTGATCATGGGATTTGAACCAGCAGCCTTCTGAGTCCCAAACCACAATGCTGCCTCACCTCCCACAACATTTCTTTTTTGGTCAGTGCATAGTTCCATATATGCTATTTTATAGTTTTGATGTCTTCATAATTATTCTAAAATGTAGAGTACAAATAAACCATTCTGTGGGAAGGCGTGTCCAAACTTTTGACTGGTTAGCTGTTGCTTGAATGCCCCTCCTGGCACTTAAATTTCTGACTCAGATCACATGACCCATTTCCCAACCACCGGTCTGTGTTCTATGGCTCATGGAAAAGAGGTCAGGCAGAGTCCCTGACAGTGCAGTCCAGCTCTCACCTCCCCTGTCACATGACTCCCCAGGACTGCGGCTCCGATCTTCCCCACCTTTATGTGCTGACCATTCACACTGCGGGCCCCCCAAAACACACACATGATGTGGGTTGACGTGGTCAATTTGTATATGAACGTATACTTGTGTATGGTTTGAATTTCACATATAAGAGCTGTCACATTAATATATACTTCAGAGCAGTGTTTCCCAATCCGGGCCTTCAGGACTGTTTTTGCTCTGTTTGAACGCCTTGCCATGCAGTCCACATTTTTGGGGAGCTGGGAGGGAGCAAAAATGTGCTCTGTCTGTGGGTCCTCGAGGACCAAACTAGGAAACACTGCTTTAGACCTTCACACAACAGAAACACAGCAAGTCTTGATAGCCAAGCAGCCCAGCAATTCTTATGGGGGTTCATACTTACTATCTAAATGCCTGGACTGCAGTGGCAAATAAGACCATGGGAACTTTGTGGGGCGGAGCTAAAGTCTGGGTGGGCAGGCCTGTAATGGAAAGCAGAATTACTGTAAGCCTAGGAAATCCAGTGACATCACATCCTGTTTTTCTGATGTAATAATAAAAACCGTCACGTGTTTGTCTAGCATTTTATAGGTAACAGTAATGTATACAGAGAAAACACTTAATCCTCAGATTCTGGATTCCAAACTGGTGCTATTACTCCTTAAACTGATGGATGCATCGTTCTTTAAGAAGATTCATTTAATGATCCTGGGAGGGACATCAGTGGTCATCTTTTTTGATGTTACACCAGGTTCAGCACCCTGCTGCCACTACCTGGGTTAGGGCAGCTCTTCCTGGGCTGCGTGGGGGCCTTGAACTGGAAGGACTGGTTACCCTGACTCTGTGCCTGGTCCAGTCTAAACAGCATGGCCAGCTTTGTCCTGAAATCACACACACACACACACACACACGTTTGTAATTATACCTTTGCGGGGACTCTCCATTCATTTCTATGGGGAAACTCTAATCCCAAGATGACGACGTTAACCCCCACCCAGCCCTAACCTTAATAAGTAACCAAACTAAATACAAGACTTTTGGCATTTTTAGTTTTTTGATTGAGGCAGAACTTAAGAATACCCCACTGCCAAATACAGACTGAGTGACAGTATAACATTTTCAGAACAGGTTAAACAAAAATACTATTCAGCAAATAATACACGATCACTAATACTCTAAAATTCAGTCCTCAGGGAGCTCCAGACAGTTTTTGTTTTCTCCAAATTCACTGATGAAATTATCAGTCCCTCCCAAATTTATCAACAAGAGTGTTTTGTTTAAGTAGAAATCCCACTGTGATAATCCCATGACTTTTGCATGTGGTTAGAAGGCCAAAGTGATAGCCTGAGTGATAACATTGACACTGTGACACTATCAAAAAACGTCTAAAGGCAAGAAACCTGTCCCCACATGTCTGCGTTATGCAACAAACTCTGCATGACACGACTGACTCAGCTGTAACGCTCTATCTGTTGGCTCCCTTTTTCCTCCATCTAGGGCAATTTAAAGATCAGTTTCAGCCATACATTCAATCCAAAAACAAACACAAACACTCAGAAACTAATGCAGAAAGAACGCCACAGAAACCAGAAAAACAGAGCATAGAAAATACAATCAAAGTGTGGAAAATGATCACGCAGTAGAATCTTCCTGGACCATCATCAGTGCAACTGCCATTCATAAGAGCCTTTTAAAGCTGCATGGAGTAACCTTAAGTTCACTTCGAATATACACATTAAAAACTGAGCATGAAGAAAACAGAATAATACTTTTCAGTTGTGGGTAGGAAAGTGGTCAGAAGGTTGTTGGGTTCAGTCCCCTCTCACCCTTCTTGTTTAGAATAAGGCTTTAGTAACATGACTTAAATGATCATGAAATTTCATAATATGAATTACCTTCAAACCAGGATGGCGAGCTTGCCAAAAGAGAACGATTTAAAATGGTTTTAAGATATTAAGACAATTAATATTAGTTAAAACACACCCATAAAGACACACGATACGCATACAAAATACTGACGCCTGGGTCTCCCTCCACAGGTAATCAGTGGTGTCCCAAACCGCAGGAAAGTCCACCACATTCACTCCTCTCCTCTTCCGCAAAGTACGGTCCATCCTGCGTTCTTTCTTCAGCCCTGTTCTTCCTGGGTTTCCTCCTCTTCATCTATTTATCTCTCCCTGTTGCTCCAAAGGCAGGCCCCTCATCCTTAGAACATTAACCAATCAAATCAAAGCTGAGAGAATAGCCATAGGTGGAAAGGTTGGGGGGCGTGTCCTCACCTGTATTAACAGATATCTTAAAGCTGTGTTTCGCAAACCAGTCCTCGGGGACCTCCATCACTCCACGTTCTTGCTCTCAGCAAAAGGACTGGTTTGCAAAAACTACCTTACTATCTATGTTTCCCAAAACCTGTTAGCAAATTACATAGTTGGAACCATTAAGTTGTTTGAAACTACGTTATTGGGAAACGCCCCCCAGGTTTACATTACAAACACATATGCCACTGACATATACAGCACTGGAAACATTTAATGTATATTATGTATGTATATAACAGCCCATATCGAACTGCTACTCCATATATGAAGCTAAGGGTTATTGTTCAGTCAAATAAATTTGTCTGCAATAAGATTTAATATCAATTTCATTGATAATTCTTTGAAACGTTCTTAATTTGTGACGCACCTGCACTTTGATCACCTTGCCTAACAATTTCGGTCTTTCAATAAAATGAATAAATACAATATTACACAAAACTCGAATGAACAGCAGCCTTAGGTCTTACCGTGCCGGTTTTAAGGGGTAGTTAGAAAAATCTCATCATCTCTGATATATTTCATTCAACGTTTTCCTGAAAGTTTTGGGATATCAATCTTCTGTTTGCTTTACCCAAAACTATTGTTTATTTGCACCGAGCAGGAAGTTAATGTACGTGGTATGATTCACATTTGGCCAGGACAAGAGCAAACGTCAAACTAAAAACAGCTGCGATGTTAGGAAACTTAGTGCCCGCTACTCATAAAAAGCCATCTTCCAGCCAGCTCCGCAACACACTGCAGACACCCTTCTCCATCATCGCATGGTAAATCAATTAGCCAATCAGATACTGTCGTAATGCTGCCGCGGCGTCCAATCAGAACAGAGTGCCGTAAAGCGTGGCGACCCGGCGGTGTAGTCCGTACAGTAAATGTAATGTTGCTAATCGTATACAGCACTGGAGATATAGGAATTGTACCCTCCAAACTACCGAATTTGCTTGCTAACGTTCAGATTAACATACAACGCTAAGGTCTGTAGAGCTTTATTGCGTAATTTGGAACCCAGTAATATTTTTACTTAGATGATCGCTAGTCCTTTAACTCATACTAAGAACATATACAAAGCGTTCGTCATTGAAACTGTTTGCATTTGTATGTTGATCTGTCGGTTTTATGTCACCGTTATAGCTATTTATCATTCTGCAGTATGTCAATTATGTATTGTCTTACTGTTCTTAAGTGTGTATATAGTCGAGCAGTTTCTATGTACAGATCCAGCTGGATTATATTTGTGGTTATGGCGGTCTGACTATTGAAAAAAGAGAAAAAAAACAATAACATCAACAATAATTGATAGTTAAGGAATATAGCTAGGTGGTAACATCTATGGCTAGGACCGAAACTTACGTTCCTTTTATGATTAGCTAAGCCCAGATGTTGCATGGTGGCCAACTTTGGTTAGATGGCTACTGTGAGATTTTCTGTTCAAGACGTGTCTGCATACACATGCGCACAGATGTACATGTATCTAACGGGTATATTTTCTTGTAAATAGTCTTTACGGTATACAAACTACCCAACGCGTTTCATGTAGCTAATTCTAGGTTTATATGGAATAATATAGATTTGCTGTAAGACTTCTGCGTGAGAGTTGGCAACTCTGATGCTGTAGGACGACTTCCAGGCGTTGTGCTGCCTTGCTTCCTGCAGGATGTCCGATCACACCCTACTGGTGTTGTACGGCAGCCAGACCGGGACGGCCCAGGACACGGCCGAACGCATCGGGCGCCAAGCTCAGAGGAGACACGTGAAGGTCCGGGTGGAGGCACTGGACTCTTATTATGTGGTAAATGTTCAAAGGGCGTGCTCCGCAGCTTGGGTGATAATATTATCTATGGCTTAACAAGACTCGGCTCTTCAGTGAACAAAAAACGTGACGTATTGGTCTCTACCTGCATGACATTCAAATCTTTATAACACGGCCAAGGTTTTCCATTGCCCCTAACGAATTTGGCAGGGTAATGAATTTCTGATACAAACAGAACTACTTCTGCATCTTAAATCGTTGTGAACTCTGCAGACCTTACGTACTCCCACACAGGCAAACCTGATCTCAGAGTCGTTGGTGATGTTTGTTTGTTCTACAACTGGCCAAGGTGATCCGCCAGACAACATGAAGGTATGTGCTGGTTAGCCAGTCAGATCAAAATGCTTGATAATGCTTGATTGCCTCTATCATTTATTCCTTTGCTTGTATCTGTCTGTGAATTGCCTGCATATTGGGTTTCCCCATGGTCCGCCTCCATCTTACATCACCTGTGCCATTTGTACCGTCATATATCCATGAATATATTGACTGTAAATATACAGCTTGTTTTTTCACGTAGAAATTCTGGCGGTTCCTATTCCGGAAGTCTCTGCCCCTGGGTACCCTGTGCCGCCTTGACTGTGCTGTGCTGGGTTTGGGAGACTCGTCCTACTCCAAGTAAGAGCTGACCCCGCTGCTTCTGCTTCTTTTTATGACAGTTATCCACAAAGTGTGCTGCTTTTGTCACTGCAGTGCATCTTTCTGGGCTTCTGGAAGAACATTTCTAGAGCCTCTTGATATGGGAAGTCAGAAACGTCTGGCCCATTTATTGAGATCCGCATGCAGGTTGCAAGATGGTCTCCTTGCAGCCTGTTGCGGATGTTTGTCTTGACCTGCAAATACATCAACTGTTAGTCTTTAAAAGTGATAGCTGACAGCTTAAAATAGTGATAGTTTAAAGCAGAAAATGCCATTGTGAAACGTATTTTTTACCCTGTTCATTTTTGTCTGCTTTTCAGTTGGTTGACGCGACATATTTTCCGACACGCTCTCTGTCCGCTGGTGGGAGTGTGCTCACCTGTGTGTAAATGTTTGCATTTAATGCACTTGTTTGATCGCAGGTTTAACTTTGTTGCAAAGAAGCTCCATAAGCGGCTACTGCAGCTGGGGGCCAGCATTCTGCTGCCCGTGGGACTGGCAGATGACCAGCATGACCTTGGGTAAGCACGGTATCTGGAGTGGGGGAAACAGGCCTTCATCCTCCTGAGTTGAAATGGCTGCTGTTTCCCTCTTCATACTGGAATGGACTATAGACTGAAGCAACGACAGCATGTGGTCATAGTTGTACCTTTATGTGTCACAGTCCCGATGGAGTGATTGACCCCTGGCTCACTGCATTCTGGGAAAAAGCCTTGTCCTTGTATCCTCCCCCTGCAGGACTGAAGGCGCTTAGTGACACAGAGTTGTAAGTCTGGGATTTACAATGCAGTTACTCCACTTTAACATTTCAGATACAACTCCTAATAATCATTTCACTGCCTTGGTTTGCAGACTCCCTCCTAGGTACACTTTCCACTTTCTGGATAATGCCACAGAGAAGCCAGCTAATTGGTCCCAGGACATGACACTTGTGACCAATTGTTCGCAACCCTGCCCCTTCATGGCGCAAATGATGTCCAATCAGAGGGTGACACATCCCACGCACTTCCAGGACGTGCGACTCATCGAATTTGATATTACGGGGTCAAATATAGAGTGAGTGCAATGCCATCGCATAGAAACATCAACTGAATATAATATAGAGTGAGTGTCGCACTGTCCCACAGAACCTTGTGTACCTTCTCCAGCAAAATATCAAGCTTTATACCGTTAGATGTGTCTGCAGATTATTATAGGTACTATAATTAATATATTAATTAGGTATATTAATTATAGTAGGTGCCATACTGATATTTAAGTTGATACTGATATTTTATTACTTCTTTTTCTTATTTATGTTATTATTCATTATTGTTTATTATGTTTTTTTTGCTCTGTTGGGTTAACTGGGACCGTGTGTACACAATTTCATTCCACCTCATGCAAATGTGATGCGAATGACAATAAACTTGATCTTTGATCCTTGGTTATACTGCTCTTCTTCTTGGTGGAGATGGAAACTTTACATGAGAACAGTGTGTCCACGTCTGTGCCCCTGCAGGTTTGATGCCGGAGACGTGCTGATGATACGACCCCAGAACTCGCCCGAGGATGTGCAGCAGCTGTGTGAGCTGCTGAAGTTGGACCCAGAGCGGCAGTTCATCCTGACGCCAACAGATGGCGCCGCAGGTTGGGGCAGTTTCATATTGTCACAAGCTGCTTGAATTGTTTCCTGGTGTGTGGAGAACCTTACCCTATGACGTGTGGCCCCTGTGCCTATCAGCCCCCGGGCCTGCCCGTCTACCCCAGCCCTGCACGGTCAGGTACCTGCTGGAGCGTCTCCTGGATGTGGCCAGCGTGCCACGCCGCTCCTTCTTTGAATTTCTGGCCTGCTTTGCCACCAACGAGCTGGAGAAAGAGAAGCTTGTGGAGTTCTGCTCTGCACAGGGCCAAGAGGAGCTACAGAGCTACTGCAGCAGGCCCCGGCGCACAGCCTTGGAGGTAGGCCCATGGGTGTGGTCTTAGGTACCTGTGTGGGTGGGGTCATATTGGACACGCCCCTTGGAGGCAGTCCCATGGAGGACATGCATAGTGGGTGGAGTCATAATTAATACATCTGACAAGTAGAGGTATGTTGAGTAGCATTGTGGGCGGAGTCTTGTCCCTTAAGGGCGGGGTCATGTAGACAATCTAGTCCAGAGGGAAGTTTCTCTGCTCTCTTCCTCCTCACCTCCCTCCCTCTCCTGAAGGTGCTGGCCGACTTTCCACACACCTTGGCCACCATCCAAGTTGACTATCTGCTGGACCTCTTTCCAGAAATCCAGCCTCGCTCCTTCTCGATCGCCTCCTCGCTGCTGGTAGGCATCCTGAAGGCTCAGGGGTGGGGCGGGTAAGCACCAGGTGTGCCAGACATACTGCTGTTTATAAATATGCCTCCGGCGCTGTATGAAAACCACACATCCATGTACTCATTGTTGTGCACCTTACCTGTTTAGTTTCAGCACGTTTGTCAAAGGTCCAACAGTTGAGATTTCCCTAGCGGCAGAACCAACCTCCTTTTTGTGACCGTAACCACAACCAGGACTCCCCTGTCCTCCAGGCCCATCCACACCGGATCCAGATCCTTCTAGCTGTGGTGCAGTACAGGACTCGCTTGCACAAACCCCGCAAGGGCCTGTGCTCATCATGGCTGGCCTCGCTGGACCCCGCGCAGGGTGAGCAGGCGCTGGTGCTCACTGGTCTCCCTGCTGCCGCTGTATAAGCTGGCCCAAAAGGCATCATGGTCCGCCAGTCTCCTCACTCTGGCATGTGCCACTCTGCAGGGACGGTGTCTGTCCCTCTCTGGGTGAAAAAAGGGGGGCTGAAGTTCCCTACTGATCCGAAAACCCCCGTGATCATGGTAGGGCCTGGGACTGGAGTGGCGCCCTTCAGGTCTGCTGTACAAGAGAGAGTCGCCCAGCACAAAACGGGTGGGTATTTTTCTGTCCCTCACATAATCATCAGTCCCTTTTAAGGTACAGTGTAGTTTTATTTAGTATCCAGTGTTATAAGCTGCTCCTCTTTGATTACTCTCTAGTTTTACGCTCTTCCTGCTTCAGCACTTGCTTTACTTTAGTATTACACAGTACTGTGTTTCCATTATATCTAGTATTACATTCTCTCTTCCAAATGCCTCCATAACAGGAAATGTGCTTTTCTTCGGCTGTCGCTCCGAGTCCAAGGATTTCTACTTCCGCTCGGAGTGGGAGGAGCTGGAAGGAGCCGGTCAGCTGACCCTCTTTACGGCTTTCTCTCGGGATCAGGTAGGCGCAGGGCGCCGTACTCTCACGCACACACAGACACACAGGCCTGCTCAGTGTGGGTATGTGCTCGCGCCCACAGGAAGACAAGGTGTACGTGCAGCATCGCGTGACGGAGCAGGCCGCCCTGCTGTGGGACCTCATTGTGAATAAGAATGCACATCTCTACATAGCTGGGTGAGTCTGACCTCTGGTGGAGGTACCCGGTAGTACAAAATCCGACTATGGCTGTCTGAGCCATGCATGCAAAAATCAAACAAGGAGAACATAAAGAACAACTATTTTTTATAGCTGCAACCCATCCTGGTGTCTGTGTACATAATCATCATTTAAGAGTATTTTATTGGCCCCGCCCCTTTCCCACCCTCCTCACACCAGCAATGCCAAGGAGATGCCCACATCTGTGAGCGATGCCCTGAAGGGGCTCTTCCAGAGTGAAGGCGGCGTGTCCGCCTCCCAGGCTGAGGACATGCTGGGTGCCATGGAGAAGGCGGGCCGATTCCAGAGGGAGACCTGGTCCTGATCCAGCTCAGCTCAAGGATGGGGTGCAGCTCATGTGACCATGTGACCAGCCTCTGTGCCAAGGAGCCCATTATGAATAAGGCTGCTTTTTGGTCAGACAGTACTTTAAAGCTTTAATGGCGTTTTTAGCTTTGGGCTAACTGGATGAAAACAGGCCTTAGCAGATATCCGCTGCGACCATTTGGACTGATGTTATTACTACAGTTACCGCTTAAGAAAAGGTGACGACTAGGCTGCAAATTCATTCCCCCTTGGTTATTTCCAGGGGCTGGTTACAAGTCATTTACCAACTGATGCTAGATAAAAACACTCCCACGCCTAGCTTTTCCGCTTTCCGGAATGGTCACAGCAGATTGTATCAACGGTGGTCATTAAAGCACATTTTAGGCTCCTTATAAAGGATGTACAGGAACAGACTTCTCCTGCTCTTCCTTAAAAGGGACGGTAGTAAAAAAAAAACAAAACAAAAATGAGGGTTGCTTGTTGTGTACAAATAAAATCATATTCCATTTTCAAATGAGCTGCTGTCATTTGTGGGCCAATGGAAAGTTTTACATTAGTCTAAAACATTTTTGTATATATAATACAAATGCATACCTTGTTATATGCTACTTGAATGTTTAATGAATTTGATTATATGTCTTTTTCTAGTTATTAGTTGTAATATATATATATTTCCAGTACGTGGGGTTTAGTTATGTGTTTTTCGTGTAGCTCATATGAGAATAATTCAAGATCTGAATCTAATTCAATGCATCAGCACCAGGGAATAGGATCCCACAACCTTCTGGCCCCAAGGTACTGCCCTCAGGACTTGAGTTTGACCATTTCATATACCAGGCAGGTCTCTCCTTCAGCGGATCCCCTAACCCTCCAAAAATCGGAACTTCCACGGCAGTTCTAGGTGCAGATGTCACAATTCCGCAGTACAGGTGTTCCTATTCCTCCAGGCTGGTGGCTTCACATGTTGGCGTTCCAGAACAGTTCTTCATATAGTTACCAGAGACTGATGAACACAGTGGTTCACTGTGCTGACGCACTGATATATAAACCTGGCTGGCGCTCTTTCTGAGTGCTGGAACAGCATGCTGCTAGGAGCCTGCATTGTTTTCGTGACACCTCTCCCAGAATGCACTGGATGAATGCCAGTCTGTCAGACAGAGGGCAGGACTGTCCACACATTGCCCACTGCAGTCAAGCCACCAAAACCCCAATGTCACTGCACATGGCAACTGCAGTGCAGGACTTGGACCAAAACCAGCTTCCACTGGGCACTTGCAGGAACACCGTGGGTTTTCACAGTGGGTTAGTCTATTGGTACTACAGCCAAGGCTCTTATTTACCGTCAGGGTGAAGGATGAGCAATGATGATGGACTTAGGTGAAACCAAAGGGATGAAATTCAGGCATTTTCCATGCATTTCATGATAAGTTATATTTTTTTACAATTCATCTCCAAATTTGAGAAGGTCAACTGGCAGAAAAGTCATGACAAACACTCACTTGTGACAAGGAGACACTGTGGTCATTATGTCATGCGATTGAACAAAACCCTCAACCCCAACTTCATCTTAAAATCCAATTACACCCCTTTCATGCTGCTAATTTACAATCCCAGATCCAGATACTTCATGGAAAAGTGTCCCAATTCAATAGCCGATACAGGAAAAATGAAGGTACGCTGCCTTGTGGGTGCACAAGGCCCTCTAAACGTCACCTTGGCTAAACCATGACCATGTTAAAAAGCTTTCTGTGAACAACGGGGGGCCTCCAGTCACACAAATAAAACCGGGCTGGAACGTACAACACGAACAGCAATCAGGTGTCCTGCAGATGTTGGCAATGTTCTACACAGAACTGGATTCAGGTTAGGAGTCTTGACAACCTCCATACACCTGCTTCTTCTTTCATGCACACCAGTTTATGTGGACCCAGCCCAGCCTACATAGACACCGATTGGCTGGATGCCCAATGGAGGTGTGGCTGAGGTGAGGGGCGGAGCCTGGAACACCTCACCCCGCCCTCCTATCTAAGTGCCAGCGTGTAGACCTGGTAGATCTCCTCAGGGAAGTTCTCCTGGCGTTCCTCGTGGATGATCTGCAGACCGGCGCGGTGCACCAGCTCACGCACCAGCGGAAGCTCCCGGCACACGCTGCTGTCCACTTCGTCCAGCACCACGCCGTCGTACGCCACGTTGTCCTTCACCACAATGAGCCCCCCGGGGGAAAGGCCAGTCCGGCAGCGCTGCAGGAAGCTCACCAAGTGCTCGTCTGTTAGGTGACCTGGGTCAGTCCATACATCAGCCAACATTACCACCAGGTGCCAGTTAATATTTTCTTTCCATTTACATTGCGCTTATCATCTAAAATTAAAAAAAAAAAAAAAAAAAAACTACAACTGGATATTTTAATGGAGCATTTCATCTGGATGTAAAGCACCAACTTCAGGGGAAGATGGTGGCGCTGGAGGTAGCAGAATCGTTTGGCAACAGTAGGGTTGCCGGTTCAAGCCCTGGTTCCTTCTGACCCCATCAAAGTGTCCTTGAGCAAGACACTGAACCCCCAATT
>JABFEB020000113.1:19194132-19209267 GCA_019775895.2 Stomatorhinus ivindoensis
AACCTCTTTTCTATGATGCCTGTCCCCCCATGTGGCCCGATTACTTCTTGTTTGTGTGATCGTGTGTCTGTGTGTGTGTGTGTGTGTGTGTGTGTGTTTGCGTGTCCCACAACCAGACACCGTCTAGACTGTGGCAATTACAAGCAGGACTCCACACATATGGGTTCTGTGAGACGTCAGAGCAGGCTGGGACAGCGATGAGGGGAGTGGGGGTTAGGGGAGACAGAGATCTGGAAGATGGGGCTAAGTAAGAGGGGGACACTAAGAGGGTTTACAGCCAAGATCTTTTAAGGGGGGGGGAGGACAGGTCAGTGTCATTTAATACATGTTTACCATGTCTAACTCTGCAGTCTGACCTGTCCATATAGTTGTTAGAACATGGAAATATGGGAGAGACATTGAGAAATAATGCAGGATGATTTTGAATGCATTTCCCAAACAACTTAAATTAAAAACTTTTTTCAATTAACTTTCACTTTTTAAAAGGGAACCAATCAAAATGAACCACCTCCTCTCTGATGGCAGTAGAGGAGGGAAATTAAGACAATGCATGCTGGGAACTGAAGTCGGGGTGGTGCAGAGGTCACCGTAATCCTGTCAGGTAAGTGGCGGCTCCTGCAAAGTGGGGAAACCTCGCCTCCACGTGAGGCGCAGACGATGGCAAGTTCCCCAAGTCGAAACGTAACGCGCCTGCAAAGCAGCGACTTTACGAAACAGGGAGACGAAGGAGCCACTGCCAAGACTCTGAGACTTCGGACGCTTTGAGATCCCTAATTGGACTGTCCGGCTTCCAAAAAAAAAAAAAAAAACATGACACACACACAGGTGGGAAGGTGAAACCGTAAAGGCCCTGCCTGCCGGCTGGTGGGCAGCACTGGAAGAGAGCGCCTGCTGTCAGTGATCTTTACTCACAGAGGACCCGGCCCGGTCCGCGCCGGCCTCGTCCACCGCCCGACACTCTGTGCCTGACTTTTCCGCTCAGCTATCGCTCCTTTCCAGATGGCCGGCGTCAGCTCCAGGAATAACGTGCGAGAAACAGACCGTCCCTCCATCGATTTTCCGAGCCGCTCGTGCAAAGGGGGGGGGGGGTCGATGAAAGTATATGCAACTTGCAGCATACATAAGCAAGGAAACAAGCGCAAAATGACTGTAAGCTTCCAAATACAAATGATTACTCTATCAGAAAGCAGACTAAGAAACAGACACATTCATATTAGTTTTAGGGTGACTAGGTAAATTGCACTTGTCTGTCACATAAGACACCTTTCTCTCTTGCTAATTACCTTTGCCTTAATTTCTCCTTCTTTCCCATCCTCTGCTTCCCTGGCTCTGCATTTACATTTATCGTCTTCTCTCATTCTCGCTGTGCCTCTCCTTTTCTCTCTTCCTCTGTCCCTCTGCGCTTCCCCATCCTTTTTTTACATCACCCTCCGTCCACAAGGTTGGATTCCCTTTATTTGGTAGCTAATCGGCGCTTGCGGCAGGTTCATCGCGTACCTTACAGGAGAGAAAACACAGACCTCTTTCGGGAGACTGGGGTTTTGTTTGGCTGAGCGAAAATGACGATCGTACATAAAAATAGATGCATGAGGGGGAAAGTCGTGGAAATGTTTAGGGAACAGAGTGGATCTGGAGAACATGATGGCTTTACTTTTCATAAGGTGCGGAAATAACGTGTTTCTGAAAACTCATGGGCTGCGGAGCATGGTCTGTGCTCTGTAGCAGCAGAGAAAATCATTTTTCATTTTAATTACACAGCTTCAGATGTTATGATCTATAATTTATCTTTAAATTGTGTGATTCTGTTGTTATTGTTTTCTTTTTTATGGAAGACATTTATCTTTAGATATGAAAGCCAGGAAAGATAAAGGTGAAGTTTTCTTGTCCTCCATCTATCTGCCTCTCCACTCTCCATCTCTCCACTGCTTTTATAGACCTTCTTGCCCTTTTCTCGATCCCCTTCAGTTCCTCCACCTCTGTTTCACTGTAACCCCTGTAGTTGCACTCCCCCCCCCCCCCCCCACACAAACACACACACACACACACACTTGCACATGCATGCCCTCACACAACCGCACACACATGCATACCACTCAGTCACAGACCCACTCCCTGGTATTAAAATTCACAAACAGTGACATGCGCAGACATGCAGACGCACACACAGACGTGCAGTCGCAAACACAGCCCGGCATGGACGTGCAGAGACAGCTGTGCGCTCTCCTGCAGACGGTGTTGGACTCCTGTTGCCGCAGACGGGGTGACTTCACTGGACAAAAATGCGGTCCTCTCCCTCTCTCCCCGGGCCGGCGCTCACACTCACAGCCTTGCCGCTCCCTCTCCCCCTTCACCTCCTCAAAGATGTGCGTCTCAGTGTTTCATCGGGGACCGTGGGAGGAACTGCGCTCCTCCTACCAGCCGCGTCTTCAGCAGTCGGTCTGGAAGCACACACACAGGCAAGGAGCCTTTTTGTCCGGTTACATGTTACATGCCTGTTTTCAGGCGACTTAAACTGGCCGCACGCTTCACACTGTTTCCTCTCGTGGATGCCGTAACCTTCAGCGGCCAGGTCCAACCTCCTAATGATCACGTCGACGGTTGCGCGGTATCATCAGGGAGGGCATTCACCTTACATAATAAATAGGACATCCCCCCCCCCCCCGCCGGCCCCCGCGCACCACCTTGTGCTTCCCCTGCCACATCGGGACCCAGTGAGTCAGCTGTCATCTTTCCCACTGCCGTAGCTCACCCTCTGCCCGACAGCAGTCTGCTGGGGCAGACGCGGTGGTCTCAGCTGACCAGGACATGTTACGTAACATTGTGCACATTCGCTCTCCAACTGTCTCCGTACCGTGACGCGGTGTGGAATTGGCCACTTTTAGCTGCCGGCTTCTCCCCGACTCACCCGGCACACAGCAGCATGGGCACGGCCATCCTTTAGCTGCTGTCTCAGCTGTGAATGCTGCCTTCTCCCTGCGCCCCGCCCATGCTATGCTGCAGAATGCAGATCCCGCAGCATGCGGATGGAGGTGCAGCATTGAGACCTGGAGATTACCGGCTCAGCTCCATGAGTCCCTGCTGTTACACTCCAATAAATATATTCGCCCAGCGGTGCCGCTCTCTAAATAATGTTTACAACTGAGATTTGAGAGAGATATTTTTAGACACCCGTGTGCTTATCGACATGCTATAAATAACACACCCACCATGGATGGCATGTTCACTGTACACATTACGCTCCCAGTGGCTCGGAGGAGAGCTCTGGTGGGGGGGGGGGGGGTTGCATGATCTCTGGGTGTCATGTGGGTTTCGTGTGTATATCTGTGTTACTGAAGAGAGTGCTATATCTCTGCATTCATATTTTGAGAGTCTAGCTAAAGAGAGTGATGTATCACTACATTCATAATGTGATAGTTTAGTCGAAGGGAGTGATGTATCACTACATTCAGATGGCGAGAGTCCAGCTAGAGAGAGTGATGTATCACTATATTCAAATGGCGAGAGTCCAGCTAGAGAGAGTGATGTATTACTACATTCAGATGGTGATAGTCCAGCTAGAGAGAGTGATGTATCACTACATTCAAATGGTGATAGTCCCGCTAGAGAGAGTGATGTATCACTACTTTCAGATGGTGATAGTCCAGCTAGAGAGAGTGGTGTATCACTACATTCAGAGGGTGATAGTCCAGGTAGGGAGAGTGATGTATCACTACATTCAGATGGTGATAGTCCATTTAGAGAGAGTGATGTATCACTACATTCAGATGGTGATAGTCCAGCTAGAGAGAGTGGTGTATCACTACATTCAGATGGTGATAGTCCAGCTAGAGAGAGTGATGTATCACTAAATTCATATGGTAATAGTCTGGCTAAAGACATTCATGGTGCACAAACATATTTACGAAAGTCCAAATGTATCAAAAGTTAAAGCTTTTCTCTCACATTTCTGTTGTAATTTTAAAAGCAAATAAAAATGAATAATATTATAATGGGAATAAGCAATAATCATGGAAACACATGCTATTACTTGTGTGTTAATTGACCACAAACTAAGTCTTGGTTACATACTGATCTCATGTTTATTCTTCATTGATGAATTGTGATGCATCTCATATCTCAACAGGTACTATATTGTTGATCATATCTGTTAATTCTGTAAACCTTTGTAAACTACTGAAGGAACAACTAATGAATAACACATTACACACTGATCTCATGCTTGTTCATCATTAATGAATCATGACACATTTTTTGTCATGTAGCAAGTATATTTCTTTATGATTAGTACTGTAGTACTATTAGCCCCCTTAAGTAAAATGTTACTAAAATTTACCATAATATATCACTTAACGAAGAGGAAAGAAAATCATTTCCTTTTTAATGCATGAAGCAAAGACCCAAAGGTGGATGTATATTTTTTTCGGCGGGTTAGGAATAAAGGTGCCAGTTTGCAGTGAATATTCAAACAAACATTAAATTCTAGCTTGTAGGAATATCTTTCCTGCTTACTGACAGTTCATACCCTTGTTTATGGGCAAATCCCCAGAGGATTACCAACCCTCCTTTGGCCTGTGCAATGCTGGTTCTGAGTTTGAGCAGCGGGATAGATTACTAAGTTACTCCTTGCTGGGAGCATGGCTGCCTAGTCGATTCCCAGAATTCAACACCACCCAGTACCCAACATGCAGGTCCACAGATATGTTGGTAGGAGGTGCTTCTAAAACAGACAGTCTAGCTAAAGAGAGTGATGTATCACTAAATTCAGATGGTGATATTCCAGCTAGAGAGAGTGATGTATTACTACATTCATAATTTGATAGTTCAGCCGAAGAGAGTGATGCATCATTCCATTCAGATGGTGATAGTCCAACTAGACAGAGTGGTGTATCACTATATTCATATGGCAAGAGTCCAGCTAGAGAGAGTGATGTATCACTATATTCAGATGGTGATAGTCCAGCTAGAGAGAGTGATGTATCACTACATTCAGATGGTGATAGTCCACAGATATGTTGGTAGGAGGTGCTCCTAAAACAGACCTTGACATCAGATCCAAGGCCTTGTTCTAGCAAATAAGACATATTACAAAGAAGGAGGACTATATTCACCAATCTTCCAGCTACCTATAAATCTATCTTCACTAACTGCTATCATCGAGTTAGGGTAGCAGTAACCGGGAAACCATAGGGCTCAATGCGGGCTGGATGCCAACATGCCATTATTTCATTATTTAATAACTAGGTGTTGACATAGCTCCACTATTTCTGCCTTAAATGGCTGAATCTCAATGCAGTGTCTTAATTATAATGGAAGTGTATTCAAAACTCCTTCTGGTGTTTGCATAAAGACACGTTTTCAAGTTCAGGTATAAACAGGTCACTTTTGAATTAAAATGAGGTGGTCCTTGTGGTTGACTTTATCTGTACCACTCAAGATTGTGTGTTCTTGGCTCAGTTGCATTTCCTAGAAACTAAAGTCCTTTAGTGCTTCTAATCTGTTCTTGCCTAGCAGCCCAAACAATTACCCATGTTGATCTCTGCTCCAGAGGTTCCAGTTTATCAAAGAGTTCAGAGTTGTCCAAAGCAACAGTTCTATACAGAGTATTGTGGGTGATATGTTGTTGGTACAACCTCAGCTACATCCTTACTGATCCAAGGATCCTGTTTTCATTTTGATTGCTTTATTGCAGCACCAGGGTGAGGTCCTTCAAGCATCTATGTGAGCGTCTAAATCCTTCTCAGAAAGTGATGTTGCTGGCCCATGTATAGTATCCTAGTTATATAGTTTAATGACTATAAATTGCTCTTCATTTATCTTTGCTGAATTTCATTCTCAAGTGTCCGCCAGCTTTATACTTTCATCATGGTATTTTAAGTATAAATCTTAGCTTCATGGTAATTTCGTTTCATCTGAAAATTTGTTCTGTTTATAAAGTACACCAGAGTATGTGACGTTGAAGTAACGCTCTTGATACTGAACCCTGTGGTACTCTATTGATTAGATGTACAATGATGTCTTGCTTCCTGTTTGCTGGCTAAATCTTATATCACTTTGTTACACTGAACATAATTAGCTTTAGGGTCTTTAACATAAATCTTTATCTTGATGTGTGTTAATAAATCTGGCACCCTTAAAAGTATTCGTACTGTCAGCCTCTGTCAGTTGCAATCTGAAAATAAAGCTATGATTTGTTTAGACAAGATGCATCCTTCAAAATAGACATCGACTATTCCTTATAATGTTATTGCTCAACAAGACATCAGATTTTCTTCTGTTAACAGAATTATAACTGCAATATACCTGTAATACCAATAAAATTAATTAGACTATGGTTGGGAAGATAGGGTCTATTTTATGGACTGAAGTTACATTAGCTATTTTCTGATCAATGAGTATAACAATCATTCCTGATGTTCTGATTCACTCTTTACGTTGCAGTTCCCTACTGGTCACAGTTGACTGGAATGAGCTTTTCTCAATAGTCGCTTCCCACTCCAGCTCTGGCGGTGACATTCCTGAGTCGTTCCAGGCAGTACCTCTGTGAGTGTTCCCATTAACCTTCAGGAGCTCCACCCAATGGCAACCAGGTGGTACAGTGCAGAAGAATCCCTGCAGAGATATCCTTGCCTGCAACCAGTCCATGGCTTGATTGCCTGTAGCTGTGCTTTGACTCCCAGACAATCAAGCTATTGACATATAGCGCTCGCCCATTAAAGGCAATTGCTTCTTCTGCCTTTTTTTTGGGGGGGGGCCTCAATCTCTAAAATACTTCCAACAGGCTGGTCCTCTTTCAGGCTATTCGCAGAATTGAAACCAGGTTCCCACAGATTCTAGGGGTTGATGGATGCAAAAGCATAGAGCAATGGGGTCAATATCCCAGAGACGCCCAATGACACCCAAAGTATCTCCTCAAATGCTGAATATGCATATTGGTTGCACTGGTGTTGTATGTTTATTAGCTTGGCTGACACTTTTATTCAAAGTAATTTGGGGTTAGTACAGCAGGGACCCTGCTAGGCAAAGTGGTAGAAGATTCTTATCTGGATAAAACCAGGCTGTGATTAACAGCACATGATAACCTCACACTCCATGTAGTTCCAGAGACTTATTTCCTAGCTGGATGACCACTGGCTGTCTCAGCAGTGTCTGCGGGCGGTGTCATGTGACTGAGTTTATCCGTATTGATTTGTTCTGTGTATGTATTGGAACGTTTCATTTTGCTGCACCCCAGTAACTCAACCCCCTGTGTAACTCCAACCCCAAACCCTGTAATCTCCAGATGTTCATTCCATTCCCCGTTTGACCCCCGAAGCATCAGGCCTACATGTTTATTTTTTGGTCAGTCTGACCAAACCCAAGCCAGCTCCTCCAATTTTGCACGTAGGTCTGTGGCGTGATCCTGGCTGCTGAGTCACTAGTTCTATCCCTGAAAAGGGAAAATGTGTCATTTGGCAGTTCCTGGCAAGTCCAGTTGTCAGGGAGCTTTGTTCACCGTTCCAACCTGAGGTCACATGGTCGCCATTTGGATTATCTTACACAGCAAACTTCTGAGCATGTTGTTTGAGAAAATGGTGGTTGCTATGAAGGATCCATGACGACCATCTAACAAACCAATGCTCAGGATCAGATCAGGATCGTATGTGGGATTGTACCCTGTGGCATGTGTCAGCATCGTTCTCCAGATGGGTCCAGTTTACATAGACTGTCGCTATTCTGATCATGTACGTTCTAAATTTCACTTCTGCAAATAAGCGCATGTAAAAGATAAAGGCTGAAGATATTGGGATTCAGGTATTGGGATACTTGCATGTCAAGTATGACTGCAGAATATATAAAAATATATAAAATGACACAAGAGTGGATCTGTACGAAATGTTTGAGATCTGTTTTCAAGCTGGCAGATTTAACAAGAAATTTACGAGCAACAGTGAAATGAAAAGAGAACAGAAATACAACAGGAGGCTCTGAAGTTGCCAGAGAATCACCTTCAAATCACTGCACTAACGGAACATCTGCAGTAGACCCAAAAATTGCACAGGCGCTCCGCTTCCAGCGGTCACGGCCCCCGAAACCACGCCGGGCCCCGAGCGGCCTGTCTGCGGGACTTCCTGCGACATCCGCGTCCGTCAGCACGTTCACAGAAGCCCCCTTAAGCCCCGCCCCCTGTGGCCTGTGAGGCGCGCTGACAGAGAAAGCCATGCGTAGCTGCACACAAAGCTTCACCATCTCCTCAGAAAGCAAAGATATTTATTTTTGTCCTTATCAGACATTTCTATTATACGCAACAGCTGACAATTGTGTATGTTCGGTCAATGATAGAACTGGATACATATACATATATATATGTGTGTGTGTGTGTCTGTATGTATTGTCACTGTCTAATGGAAAATAAGTATCTGCAAAAATCCATTATTTCAGGATTGCAAAAAATACATTTTCTCAGAAACTACTCAACAAAATAAACCTATAACAACACAAAGAGACACCTTGAGCACCACGAATAGAAACATTTACACAGCCAACAGTGAATTCAATGGTTTAATGTTTTAAATGGACATACGCGGATGATTATCTGTGAGGCAAATATGTCAGTGTCAACAAGATACAGACTAATCTTGTTTTATATTCGCAATTAACAATGATGTTAGCTAGCTAGCTATCGAGCTATCAGTGTTAAGCTGTTAAAACTAGTGATATAATGTAACCTGTAAAAGTCCATCATGAACACAAATGTTAGCTAGTACAAATATAAATGCTAGTTAAATAGATGACTTCATAAAACATTTTTTATTGATCAATTTGAGGTCAGAATGAATGTATTCCATCTATAGTACAAGTCACAATAAAGTCAAAAAGTGGACGTACATAGTTTTCATTGGACAGTGACGATGCACTAAGTGGCCACTTAATTAGAAACCTCTGCATAGTACCATGCAGAACCCTGCTTTATCTCCTCAACCCTTCAAAGGTTGTTAAGCTGTTCGTTCAGAGAAGCCCTTCTGCACACCGCTGTTACGCGGTGCTGTCATTTTTGCACTTGTGGCCTTCCTGTTAGCTTTAACAAGTCTGGCCAGTTCCCTTCTGACCTCTCTCAGTAACAAGGTGTTTTGGCCACAGAGCTGTCCCTCTGATTTCTGTTTATTGCACCAATTCTCTATATAGTCTAGGCATCAAAGTACGCGAAAATTGCAACCATTGTTCTACATTTAAAACTGCCTACATCACGCATCTTAGCTGATCTAAACCTTACCCAAACAATAACTGAGCATCTTTGCCCCTGTCCTCATGCTACATATATTGAGTTGCAGCCCATGATTTCCAGTTTGGTATGAGCATAGTGTTTGCCTTTACAAGCATGTGAACCTAATAAAATGCCCTGTGTGTGTGTGTGTGTGTGTGTGTGTGTAATTTCATTGAATTTTTCTGATGGGATTCAACATCAGGCCATGTGGGACTTGAACAAAGCACATTATGGCACAGATCCAAGCGATGAACTAATTCATAGCCACACTGTTCAGGCAGCTCCTGTCGCGACCGCTGGCACCAACGCAACCGGATAGTCGAATCTCTGCGCCCGTATCCGCCTGCTGGGACGATTCATATTGCGCCTCTTTTGCCAGCCTCCTTGTGATGTTATCACCCTGGTCTGAGCACCACATTAAGGGTTAACGTCAGCTCTCAGCCCTGGTTGAGCACGCCGGTCTCCCTTCAGCTCTGTAAAATCAAATCCATTCGCCATCCTCAGAAAAAAAAAAAAAAAAAAACTGAAAAAAACAAGTTGAGTTTTATCTGTTAGCCTTATAACAAGCGTTTAATGTCTGCTTGTACTTATGCTGAGGTGCTTTGACACAGAAAGATAACCTGACCCCCATACAGGACTGGGCCAGTCATCATTTTAGTTTGTGGTTGTAAAGTAAAAAAATTAAATAAAACAGGGGAAAAAAATCTTCAGAGCCTGAACACTGGTGTAATTTGGTTCAGAGTAATAAAGACTAGTGATAAAATGTTTAATCTGCCTGCTTTCTCTGTACTGCCTTTGAAATAACAACCTCTCCCGTGCTAAACTCAGGCACACACACACAGGCACCCACCCACCAACACGCACACACAAAATGGCACACATAACTGCACCCCCACACCCCCCTCCTTGTGCTGTGCTTCTATAATTCAGATCCTGTCAGGCTGGTTCCAGACTGCTGGCGCCAGTCTCTCTCTCCCGGAAAAAAAAAAATAGAGCGAGCGACAGAGAGGGGGGGGGGGGGGGGTCAAAAAAAAAAATCTCTTTCAGGGACAAAGATGTTGGAGCCACACACAGGCAGAAGGAGAGGAGCAGGGATGAGAGTTTCTCCAGAAAGCCTTGGGTTTTCTCCCCCTCTCTCAACATTTCCCCAAATTCTCTCTCATTTTCTTTTTCATTCAGTTTTCCTTCCTGTTCATTTGCTGATGTTTACCATTTGTTCCCCCCCCCCCCACCCTCCCACCACACAGACAGCTAAAACTGTATCTTCATTAACTATGTGAGCTTTCTGAACTTTTGGTGAATTCGACAAATTCTTCGAAGGCTCAACTCCCGGCGTACCGGCCATTTTACCGAAAGAAAAGAAAAAATTAAAAACGCAAAACGGAAAAAAATCCAATGTTATGCTAAATGAAGATGAAGCCAGCGGTGGAAAATGAGTTCGAAGACAATCAGAAAGTGAAGCAAGTTGTCAACATTTCCTCTAATGCTAAAAATATCCACAGGAACAAATCAGTTTATTTCTGTGCTAATGGACGGGTTAGCCGTGCAACGCTAACGCAGAGGAGCCATCGGGAACCTCTCCTAGGTCCTCAGCCTCCTTTGCGCTCAGCCATTGGAAATGGTGTTACATCCGTGTCACATCAGTGATTTTTCCGTGTAAGATTGGTTAGTTTCTCGTTAAAGTGTAGGGGGCGCCCTCTGGGGTCAGGTTCATCCTGGTACATCCACATTATCTGCTCCCCCAGCTCACTGGACATAACGTCAACGTGACCATTACATGTCCGGACACAGCCCCTAACCCCCATACATACCTCATACTCAAACCCTGCCTCATTGCAGGGGTTACTAGTTCGATGGGTGACAAAATCACAGCACACAGTGTCCCGATGCAGTTATCTGGGGTTGCGGTGTGGGATTAACCTGCATTTAGGCCCTGATCTCTCAGAGCACGCATGCACGTATCTAGCGCGGCCCTGCTGGACATTGCCCGTCACCACACGTGACCGGCACATTTTTCCGGCACGACAGTTCTGTGTCGATACACCTGATGACCTCTGTTTTCGTTAAGACCCTCTGAGCAGCACGCCGACATAGTAGCACACACCACGAATTACACGAATTACCATCTTATCAGTCAATGCACATATGCATGGAGCAGCTATCGTCTTTCGGAGAGTGGTCTAGAGCAAGACCACCGACGGTTTCTCCCAGCATGGCCTGGGCTCACTGACTGGCTAGCTGGCTTGGGTTTCACTACGGAGGCGGGGTTTTTCAGACTGCCGGGGCATAGGGAGTGTGCAAAGAGAGTGGAAACAACTCTGAGATATACATGCATGTATAGAAAGAGTGAGGGTCTGTTCAGATGGAGCTGGAAGAGAAGCCTGTGCTCTCACCAATGGGCATTGAGCAGGGGTGCAGGCCTTGGGTAGGAAGGAACCAGGCCGTTGGCAACAATCCACTTACCATCCCAGGGCCTACATGAGGGAGACAGGGGGGCGGAGACTGAGGTCCCCCCGCACCTGCTCCAGACCGGACACCCGCCTCCATGCTCGATTTGCATACCGGGCACCCATTGGGCGGTTTCACCCACAGGAAGCCACTTGGAGAGCCGGTGTTCTTCCTGACAGATGTCTGGGGGAGGGACCACGGCCCATTTCCATTCCAGTCTTTCTTTGTGTGTGTTTTAATTTTTTTTTTAACGCCTTCGTCTGTTGGAACCATCCAGAACCCAACTGCCAAGTTGTTCTTTATTTTTTCATGAGTCAGTGTGGCTAGGTCTAGCTGCTCCTGGAGCCCGAGCTATGGAGATTGGTGTGGGCCCCCGTCCGCAGGCCGAGCGATCACTGCGGATACAGGTGGGCCGCTAGCACGCTGCTTAAAGACACACACACACACACTGTGACCTGAAGCTTGCCAGTTTGAATCCCAGGAGGGGTACGACCGCATGCAGACAAAAAGAAAACAATATCAGAATATCTCCGGTAAAATATGGGTCTGTTTAGATGGGTGAATACTTCGAGTCATTTTGGATTAATGTGTAAGCTAAGAAAATAAAAGACGTGACCAGTGATGGCTGCTGGTTATGTTGTATAACTACATAACATCCCAGCTAAAAGGGAACAGACCCAGAACTCTAGCTACCTTTATGTGCTGGTCTTCTCAAAGCTGGCAGAGAACGTTCTTACTGCAACATTAATACAACATTATTTCCACATTTTACATTTTAACAAAGGTTCTGTGAATATCAGCAGGATAATATTATTACCAGAACAGCCTTTTAATGCAATCAATGTTGAAAACGAATGTTTTATAATGAAATGCTGTCCTGTGAAAGTGCTGTACGTACAAAGTACAAGCATGCTGTCAGCCCCCATGCCAGGAGCTCTGATGTACAGTGACAGTCTTACCTGCTGCTCTACCACGGCCTGCATTTGCTTTATATTATTACTCTTAGTTATAAAGGATATATAGGGAACAGCAGGAAAACTGGACACTTCCATACCTTAATTGTAACATTTAATAAACGTTCCTAGTATGAACAATTGTTGGGCGGGGGCGGGGGCCACGTAGCTACAGATGGGGACAAATTTAGCTTTGGTTGTGGCTACAAAGTAGCCAAACAATCCGATCACATGGGCAGTCTGCTAACCTGTATCTGTTTCTCTCTCTCTCACCCCCCCACCCACACACACACACACACACACTTGGTGTTCCTATCCAAATCACAACACGCTTAAACTCTACCCAGCCTTAACCTTAACCATAAATAAACAAACTGACTTTTCCTGAACAATGGTTCCCACAACATCAAAATAACAGGTTTTAATTACAAATTGGGATACATTTAGTCCCCACAATGTATTATAAACATAATCGACACGCACACACACAACACACACGCAAAGTGATGATGTACATACACTCAATAATTAACACTATCAGCTCAAAAGTAATATTTTAAATTGAAGTAATAAACTGTATGATCCTGTATGTGTCAAGGCAGGAGACACAGAACTGGATTTTCACCCATAAGGTTGTGGGATCAAGTCCCAGACAGTGTGCCGTAGTAATCAGTCTTTTCCTTGAGGGAGGAGATTAACTGGACCACTATGGTGAAATGTCCTGTTTCAAACTGGACAAAAGGGAATTACAATGGAATAGTGATACTTTATTGATTTCCATGGGGAAATTCTCCCTTCGCCCACCCGGTCTTGCTCTCCATGAGACACAGACACATATGCAGGCGAGAGCAAGCTTGAGGGTCACAGCACATGGGCAGCCAGTGTACAGCAGCCCTAGAACTGGGCTTAAGGGTCCTGCTCACGGTCCCACAGACATGTGAGGTTGGGGCTCAAACCAGCAACCTTCTGATCACATTTGGAAGTCTACTTTTGTAAACTTCATGATTTAGGTGCAACTTCTGTGGTACCAGCCCAGGTAATAATCAGGACTTCCAGTATCCAATCAAACTTTTGCCTCAGTTCGGTGGGAGGGACATGGTATCACTGCCATAGTGGTCTCATACTTGCCCTATAAGTGATGATGTACAGGAGTCACATGGGGGTTGCCTCAGCAAGGAGCTGAGTCCTTCCAATCTAAAAAGAGAAACTCTGATTCAGATGGCGTGCGTCACTCTCCATCTTGGCTCAAGATTGATCGCCATCTTGGCTCAAGGGCTGAGTCCCAAGCTGGGAGAAATTAGAACCTTCAACCCTTCCCATCCAGAAACATCCATCAAAATCAAAGAGCTGACACTGAAATTTACTCTGAAGAAAAATAATTCCAGGCAATTTTCTTTGTATAAACTCCTACTTGATCTGGCACATCTGGTCCTGAAGGGAAACCAAACTGAGACGGCCGGGGAATCCTGGGGGGGGTTCAAAAACACACAGGCGGAAAGATCTGCGCTCCTTTATACTTTAAAAGATTGTGATCTGAAAGCGCCGGTGTAGAAATATCAATAAATGAAGTCTGTTTGCAAGGAGAAAGTGAAATTCATGTCAGTCGTTTTTTTATTATTTTATTTTATTTCTCTGGGTAGCTCTGCTCAGCTGAAAAAGTCTAGGAAACCTTTTGGCTAAAGAGATTAGATTGAGTATGGAAAGAAAAATTTCAGAGTGGATGCTCCTGACTCTGAACACACAGGAGAGCGGCTGCTGCCTTTCCCATCTTTTTACCTCCGTACCAACGGGAGACCATCCTAGTGAAAAAACGAAGCGTTATTTAAGACCTAAATATATTAGGCTTGCCAAGGATAAAACAAGCCTTAGCGATAGTTTTGTTGGTCTTTCTATCTGCAATACATGTAATCGATTACGTAGTGATGTTACTCGTACGTAAACGCTATTAGTCGATTTACCGTTAATTAAAAGAGGAGCGAGACTGGCAGAGACATCCGAACTCCGGCTTAGCAATAAGAGAGCACGTTAAACGTTCATTATTTCCGCACGTCTGCTCGGCGAAGCCAAACACACCCTCTGATGTGTCTCAGATCCCGCAGCCTTGTGATGTTTTTAAGAGGGGCGGCAAATTATTAGTTTGATTCAAATGTAAAGGGGTGCCGGGGACAAAGCTGACTGTTGGAGAGGCGGTCTGCGGATCTCTTTCTCTCCCCCAACGGCTGCTGAGGCTCTGCCTGCTCACCCAACCCCCAGTTAGCTTGGAGAGACAGCCGAGAGAGGGAGAGAGCAAGAGAGGGAGGGAAGGAGGGAGAGAGGGAGTGAAAAACAGCTCAAAACGCAGTAACACAAAGGCAACGCTAGCTTTCCATCGCTGGCTTACTAATCGGACTCTTTGTTGTGCTCCGTGCGTGCCTGTCCCTGTCACATGACTGAGTTTCCCCCATTCATGTCACATGATGACTTGGGCCCTTGTGGCTGTACAGTGGGATGGGC
>JABFEB020000113.1:19304422-19326884 GCA_019775895.2 Stomatorhinus ivindoensis
TACTTAAAATTCTCTGGCATTGAATGAATGCTTACTAGCATAAAATTCACCTTCATATGAAGACAGACACATTATACTTTTAACCCTAAATAATTTGTATAATTTCTTTATTTATACATGTATAATTATACCATTCAGTTGTAGCATTTAAGATTAAGGACATCGTTCTGGATTTCCCTTCACCTGTATCTTTAGTGGAGTATCTTGCATGCTTCCCCTTTATTAAGGATGGGTTTGGTACGATTTTGGGATTAGTGCTGCATGATCCAGCTGTGCAGCTACCCATGCAGGCAGGCGGCAGCCAGACGCGTCGCTGTTTCCCGTTAGATCCGTCACAGCAAAGCCGATGGAAACTTACAGTGGGCACAAGACTTCGGACGCAGAGAAAAGGGCTGATCACAGTTATTATGAACCATTAGACAGAACAATAAGACAGAACAAGACACGTCTCCACTCCATCCGTCTTTAGTCCCAAACAGAAACATAAATCATATTATTTTTACAAGCACATTGCAGAAAACTCCTACTGTATAAAACTCACTTATTTTGAGTCTGAACCTAGTGAGTAGCCCTAAAGATAAGTTAATATCCTTCAGAGCTAGGGGTTTTTGGTTCAATACCAACCCTCTATTTTAACAATCTTATCCGTAATGTTACCAGTCAGGGTACTGTGTAGACTTTGTGCCTGGAGTGGGGAGGTTGTTTGTTCAAATCCCATGGTTTCACCATTGGACCCTGAGCCTCCAGTTGCTCCAGTGACTGTGTGACTTGCTTTCTTAAAAAATATATGCCAGTTTGAATAAAAGCGTCTGGTAAATAAATGTTCGATATATGTTTTTACATTTTTGGCAGGCTTCTACTTTTTTTTTTTATTGTTTGTGCTAGCACAGTAGAGTAGAGAAGCCGCAACCCAACTTTCCCTTGCGGTTGTCAAGGTGTTCCTGTCTTGTGTCCCACATGACCTTAGGCCAAATGACTAAAATGGCTTCAGTTGAGACAACAATTGGATATTTTACTGTGGAAATTTAAGTTAAGCACCTCTCTCAATGGTACAACAGAATGCTTCCATTAGGATTTGAACCCTTCGGCCCTTTGGTCTGTCTAGTTCTTAACCGCTACGTCACCTACTGGCCAGTTTTGCATTCTGAATTTAGAAGTACAGTGTATTTTTTTGTAGAAATCAGAATAGCTGCCCTTTCAGGTTATCTGGACTCAGTGCTCACAAAAGGCTGGGGGAATTCCGCTTGATGAGAGAGGGCTGTTTGCTAAAGGACGTCAAAGATCAATGCAACCTGGCACTGCGAGTACCAACTGGTCACGGTGATTTAATTCAAATTGGTCAATAATCTACTCCACTCTGGACTAGGACTGTTTAACTGGTGGGCTGGTCCACAGTACAGGGGCTCCTTTCAGCTTTCTGTACAGGTAGCAGATGCTTAAAGCCTTTGTGGGGTCACAGTTGCCCCATTGCTCATGAGGCCAATGTCATGCTCTCCTCTACCATGCATGCAGTGTTCTGTTTAAGAACTAGTTATGCACATGGACATGAGCCCAGGGGGTAGAAAACTGCTCTCCGGGAAGAGTGGTACTTAACCTGCGCTGATAAGAAAAACATCCAGCTTCATGAACGTGAAAGACCACACGCTGTGAAAATCGACTCAAGCTACACTATGTCCACCAAAGGCCTTACAAGAGATCAGGTGTATCTGTGTGAGGCTGATGCCATGACAACACCACCATCAGCACCCCACTCTCCTCCACCTCCCTGTTTTAAATATTCTGACTCATGCCTTTTTTTCCCTCATCCAAATCCATTATAAATTCCCTGCTGATCCACACTGGAGACTTGGAAGCTGGATCTTGTAGCGGAAATTAAAATGGTAACTTCCTGCTTTCTACTGAAGCTGAGCTGGACTGTGTCTATAAGGGGCTGACTAGAATATAAACCAGCGCCACCTTGAGGAAGGGAGGTCTCTCTACCAAACAAAACAGGGTTTAGTGCCGGATTGACAACCGTTGCCGTGGTGAGTTTCCGCAGCATGTTACCGCGACAACCTGCATTGTCTGATCCCATACTGTGAGTCTGCCAGCCCGGTACTGGGAACACAAAGGGACAAAGTTCATGATACGTGAGAACAAGATGGGGACGCTGAGTCATGCTCATGATGATGTCACTGTGCTACAGCATTATTTTGATTCTGTGGAAATTAAACATCATTATTGCATCCAACATTAAAACCGAAAAAAAGTGGGGAGGGGCTCGATCCTGGATGCTATGGGCGCAAGGTGCGGAACAACCCAGGATGGGGCATCAACCCAGAGCAGGAATACAAATAATGGTGAAATATTTTATGTAATTGTAAGGGAAGGCAGAATAAGTGTCGGGTGATTTCCTATCAGTATCTGAAGCTAAGTTTTGTTTTCTCTGCCCCCTCCAGGGAAACGCATCCGGATCAAACCCCAACTCCCACTCAGCTACAAACCATTCTGCTTTCTCTTACAGACCTGCCTCATGCATCGCATGTAGTGTATTTGTGCATTTTATCACTGTTAAAATGACAAGTTTAAAATTGAAAAAATTTCTTTAGTAGGTGTGTGGTTATATTGCTCCAATGTGTGTGTGTGCGTGTGCATATGTGTGTGTGTGTGCGTGCGTGTGTGTAGGTGCGTGTGTGTGTGTGCATATGTGTGTGTGCGTGCGTGTGTGCATGCATATGTGTGTGTGCGTAGGTGTGTGTGCATATGTGTGTGTGTGTGTGTGCATAAGTGTTTGTGTGTGTGTAGGTGCGTGTGTGTGCATGTGTGTGAGTGTGTGCGTGTGTGCATGTGCGAACAGGTATACCTATCCTTATGGGGACACAATGTCCCCATAACGTGATAAATAACTCTATTTTATAAAAATCGGAGACTGCTATGAAAAAACTAAAAATGCAAAAACTCTTGTATTTTGCTTGGTTACTTATGGTTATGGTTAGGGCTGGGTGGGGGTTAAGGTTGTCATAGTTAGCATTAGCATTTTTCAGAAAGAAATGAATGAGCGGTCCCCATAAGGATATGTTTACCCTACATTTGCGTGCGTGTCTGCAGCAGCAGCGTGTGTGTGTGTGCGCGTCTCTCTCTTCTCGTATCTCCCTCTCCACGCCGGTTTGTGTGTGGCACCTTAAAGCTGCTGCGAGGCGCTGCCCCCCCCGCCAGAAGGCAGTATTGACACTACCGAAATAGCTGAGGAGAAAAACACCACCGGCAGAAAGTCAGCAAAGACTGCTTCTCAAGCTTTTCCCAGCTAGACCCCTGATTGCCGTGAATGACTGTCTACACTGACGGCTTTGCAAGAACAGGAATTCCTTAAAACCTTAAAAATGCTCAGACAATCTCCCAGTGTAATGGTTACACTGTGATTTTCCTGATACTAAAATCAATCATTTAAATTAGTGTCACTGATCAAGTAACCTGTGATAATTTTATGTTAATATCCACCTGGTTTTCAAACCACTCACTTAAAGCCAGTCCCTTAAGGCTTTTTTGATTTCATGCATTGTCATGTTTTGTCATGAGTGAAATGCAGTATACCTATATATACCCATTAAATACCCCAGGTGGATTCAAGGTGCGCTTGTTTGTCCGTTCCTCGAATGCACAGCGCCGACTGGAGAATTGGAGAGCTGCGTCGGCTCGCTGTGTCGACACAGCACCCAGAGAACGCAGCTGCAAAGAACTTAGCTGGTTTCAGAGGGCGTGCCACGTTCCTCAGAGCCGTGTTCAGTAAAGTTAGACAGGCGCGACCAACTGTTGGCAAATCCCGCCCTTTCCCCCTGCTCTTTAGTGTGTGTGTGTGCGTGTGTGTGTGAATTATGTTTATATTACGTTGTGGGGACCAAATGTCCCCCACAATGTGATAAAAACCTGTTATTTTGACATGGTGAGGACCATTTTTCAGGTCCCCACAAAGATCTGAGAATGCAATTAAAAAAGTAAAAATGCCAAAATTCTTATATTTTGTTTGGTTACTTATGGTTAAGCTTAGGGCTGAGTAGGGTTACGGTCGTCATGTTGGGATTAGAGTTTTCCCCATAGTAAGGAATGGAGAGTCCCCACAAAGATATAATTGCAAACCTGTGTGTGTGTGTGTGTGTGTGTGAGCACAACTGTCTCTTTAATTGCCAGGTATAGGTGGGGAACACACCCTCCCTTTAGGGCTTTTTGGGCAACTCTCAACGAGTCACAGGAAGTCGGCATTCCAGTCAAGCCGGCAATACGGCTTCTTGAAATCCCCTTGCAGCTACAGCCAAACACACGTAAACAGGCACGCACACTCCTTCCTCCAGCATTCTAGCCGCCTGTGCTGCTCCTCATCTGCAGAATCACAGCAGAGATGAGGAGATGGATTTATGCATAGTGCATTCTCAGATAGCTAACAGCTTGCTGCACACATAAATGTATGTTTATATTGGTTACTTAGCAGTGCAACTGCACACATAGTTCACCAAGAATGCGCTGCAACAGCTCACTCAGAAGTAAATGTCAGTAAACTGGCCCTTGAACTCGCCTCGGTCCACTTAGTCTGGGATAAATTGTGGCATGCTCTTTATACTCCCAATCAGCAGCTCCACCCCCTATCCTGACAAACCAATCAGAAGCAATGCCACGGTCGTACCCCCGCCCATTTCCCCATCCTGTTACAAACCCCTTCCCAAAGTTCTCCCTCCCAGACTGCAGCCTCTGCTGGTTCCAAGCACACAGCACCAGCAAATCCCTTGCAGAGCCGCTCAGGCCGTCGTAACGGCATTCATGGTTACACAACCTCGTTGCCGTTGTTTTTATCTCTGAGAATTACCACACTCTGTGATGGCGGCTACACGGTGACTAAAGCTTACACAGCCTTACACAGCGAAAAGCAAAGACGCCGCAGAGGGTAAATTAAGAACCAAGAGGAAGAGAATGGTTTCTAGTTTTTAGCTCTTTCATGATTTTTCTAAAGGATCTGTGGTGTATTTGTAACCAGGATGTTTATTGTGTTATATTGTGCAATAGATATAGAACAATGGTTTCATTTGTATCTGTTACTGAATTGTGCCATAGAATGAAAAAGAACACAAATTGCTTATGAGAGAAAGAAAATACTATGAATAGGAGTAATTTTGTTGTTTAATTATCATAAATAAATATGGTGTCTGCCCATCTGTGTCCAGTTGCAAGTTAATGTTTTATTTTTACATGGGGGGGGGATAACTAGTTAACTAGATTTAATTTGCTAGGGTTGGGCAGGACTGCTGGCAGCCAGATTTTTTCTGCCTGCAGACGACATGAAAAAATATTGGTATCAATGTTTTGCTTGATTCTTCGTTTTTCTCTCTCCACACATTTACCTGCATTATTCACTAGTTTACGGGAGTGGTTTTTGGCAATGTATTCTCCCTTTTTATCAACTTATTTGGTTGAATATTAATATTTACTGACATCCCCGCGCGTTCACACGAATGGATGTATTTTATTTTGGAGTGTTAGTTGAATAAAAGTTCTTTTCGACGTCCTATCGACACACTTTACGGGAAGGAGAAAGCGCTCGCAGATTCAATTATTACCATGGCAACCGATCCCTCGCCTGGGGAGGATGGGGTACATGGGAGGTCAGGACAAACCGTTCCCTTGGAAACGGAGCACGTCGCTCAAGACGACAGGTCCGCCCATTTGCACGAGTGATGCGCGGGAGTGGGGGGCTGGGGGGGCTTTAATTGGCTGAAATTCTGCCACTGGGCTTGACAGCATCGCGCACCCTTAAAGGGAAAAATAAAGACGCTCTCCAGCTAGATCATCACTATTGGAGTTTCTGACGCTAGCGCTCCATCGTTTGTCATTGGTCTTCTACGGCTTTTTAGGATACATGCATTTCTCCGAGATGCCAACAAGTTAAAATCAAATATAAACATTTTTGTCTGAATTGCAAAAGAGCCCATAACAACTCGCATAATTATGTATATTTTTCTGAAAATGGTTGGAATTCTTTTCCATGTGGGTACATCCTGCGTGGGTTAAAGGTTTTTCATATCGGATTATTATTATTATTATTATCATCATCATCATGATATATTTTTAAGTGTTTCTTATAATGTTTCAGAACAGGAAAATACTTCTTAATTGAAACTGATGTCCCAGACAGTAAATAGCTTTCTGGTTAGAGAACTGAATTCACAACATTCACCGCCCCTATAAAGCGGGCGATTGCTTTCTTGCATAATTTAATATTTATACATCGTTTCTCGATAAAAAAAAATGCAGGCATTAAACTTTGGAAACAGCGATGAGTATTACACATTATACCGCGTGGGGGTTTGCCTTAACAAGGGGGTGTGTATATTGAGCTTCACATTTAAATGCTGCGCTTGAATAAATGTTCTATTTTAAATAAAAAAATTCCTAAGCCCATTGCAAAGACAGCGACACTGGGAATTTTTTTATCAAATCTTATTGGGTTTTCGTCTCGAAACTGCCATTTTCTTCTGACTATTTTATGTAAGCGAGAAATAGGCGACTTTCAGATTGAGACCACTTCCGACTTACTTTCTATCGGGATTACTTTGCCTTTAAGATCTAAAGGCATTCGTCTGCCGAACAAAAATCGCTCCTCCCCGATGTTGTACCTACAGGTCCTCCTGCCACCGGAGTGCCTGCTACTGTCCTAAGCGTCACAAATCACCCGGCGACTTCAATTCCCACAATGCCTCCACAGGTTTGCTAAAATTGCTCTTGTAAGAAAACGGGACTTGTAGTTTTTTCTTCTTCATTGTAAATTAATGTGTCGTTTGAAATAGAATTATACCTACAAGACAAAAAATATGTTAAACGTTTTCAATAAAAATTATTTATCCTCCAAAGGCCTGTCCTGGTCAGGGCTGTGTGGTTTTTATTCTTAATGCTTTAATATACAAGTCATAGTTGTCATAAGTTGATATACCTAGAATTAAAAAAAAAGCTATAAGCCTTGTGACTAAGGCGTGAGTTTAGTATGAATGGGAAAAGTAAAAGGGAAAACTGGAACAGGCATTCTGTAAGGCAGTCTCTTCAATGGAGTTTGCTGAGGGGCCACAGCATCTACAGGCTCTGCTGTGACTGAAGAGGTCTGAATACCACTTGGATCCTGGTGGATGCAGGGTTGCCAGTTCTCACGCATCTGGCATGACACTCACGCTTTCAGATTCAAGCACTCGTGCAAAAATATTATTCCACTATACACCTACAACTAGCTACATCAAAAGTGTTGGGGTAGATTGCAAACACTACAGACTATTTACAAGGTAATAAAACGCTCACATACATGTAAATGTTTGCGCCCGTGTGTGCAGACTTGCCTCAAATCGAAAATCTCATGCCAGCCAGCTGACCAAAATTGGCCACCCACGTGGATGGCAGAGAGCAACCTGGAGAATTCCCTGATGTGCTTCACCAACAGAGCCAGAGCCTGCCACACAAACAGGAGAGTATTACCTACGAGCGTAATGACTCAGTTTGTCAGTATTTATAATGCCATGCTTCTCACACTCTGTTTAATTGGTGCTCAGTGTACTTTCTGACCATATCAGTCTGAGTACCAGCATCTCTTGTGCGCCGTCTTGGTCATTCGTTATAAGCATCATCTAAGTGAATCTGCAGTTGTGTTTATCCAGTTAGGCTGTTTATTAGCTGTACTGTGTGGCAGAGGTGATATCCAGTCATATTACTACCAAATTTGCTTTGTAGACATTAAGTCTCTGCCGTATTGTGATACTTAAAATTTCACAATGTGACGCATTTTCACATCTCTGTTTTTGGTAATCTTTTATAATTGAGTTTATCCAGTAACTTACTGACGTAATGAGGTAATCATAGCAACAAAAAGATTATGTGGTTTGACAGGGTTAATAAAACAAATGATATGTATTGATACTGCTTGTATTTTTGACTTGTATTTTTTTTAGTTTACATAAATCATAATTTTTCCGATTTAGTAAAACTTAACAAAGATTGAGTAAATGTATCAGCTTTGCAATATATTATGTAATTTCATGGAGTACTAAATGTAATGTCAATGAGACTACATCTTTTACAGTGTTATTTTTGTCTTAACGTCCGGTTATCAGAATCCCTTTCAACCTTCAAGATATGCTTCAAGACTCATCTGTTCCAGGAACACCTCCGCTAGCTCTCCAGCCATTGACCTGTCCTATCTTCATCTGTGATTCCTCTGTGGTCTCAGTCGTATCCCAAATGTGCTTTTTTGCATTTGTCTGTGATTGAATAGCTCTCTCATTAGCTTACTGATATGTTTGTAATCTATAGTCTTACTCTGGTGCTCACTTTAAATTTCTCTTGCTGCTGGTCATTCATTGGAAGCTCAGTCTAACTACACTTGCCTGGTCGTGTCCTTGACAGCTGTATGTTTGTAATGTAATATCAGCCTTGCTTGTATGTCACTTTAGACAAAGGCATCTGTTAAATAAATAAACATAAATGTAGATGCAATCTAAGAGCTAAACCAGTACACCTCTGCTGGTATATATGACAATTTTTTGGTGGCATGATATCTGTGGAGCTCACTGTGTCTGTGTGAATGTGTTACAGTAGTCATATCACCGCATGGAGGCATACACATTTCGTTCAACTTTGGACCATCTTACCTGCTCAACTGGAGACACTGTGACGATACAGTTTGATCTCTGGTCAGTGTCATGCCTGCTGTATAATCACAAAATATCTCCCACATGAAGCTGGACAGAAACATTTCAACCATATTTATACTCGACATCTTAACCTTTGACCTTGACGCTTTATAAAAGCTATTCCTTAAATACAATTTCCTTAAACATTGTGTTCGTGCATTTTATTTCAGCAAAAACTACGTAAAAGTCACAAGCATTTTTTTTTAATTTACTAGGCTAAATTCTAACATATCCTGTCACAGGAAAGTGAGGATCAAAACCACAAATACCTCAAAACTGAAAACCTGAGCTTTATGGACTAAGAGGCACACGAATCACACGTCCACTTCTGTACACCTTGGGCCCACGGACTTATCACCCTTCCAGTTCGCTAGGCTGGCTTACTTACATATGCGGCTATTGATTTCCCCGCTCGACGCATAGCCAAAGGAAGGCCGTTCTTGTTCCCAGGCATTGTTAAGATGCAGAAGCGGTACACCCCTGTCTCTCATGTCCGCCGAGATCAGAGGCAGCACTTAAGATGACCGTGCGGTGCTCCTACATCATGACTCCGTCCCCCTCTTCCCATTCCATGACTTCCATGTGAGGAAATGCTTTGAAGGCGGAGATGGTGACAGATTATCCATCCATCTTCTAACCACTTATCCTGATGAAGGTCATGGGGACTGGGGGGAGGGGGGTGTTGGAGGCTATCCCAGACAGCACAGGGCATGAGGCTAGGGTACACCCTGGATGATTTGCCAGTCCATCACAGGACATAGTCATTCACTATGGGCAATTTAAAGATGCCTGTTGCATGTTTTGGTCTACAAAAGGAATCCTGCATGACACATGGAGAACATCTGTAACACTTGGTATCAAAATAAATGGATTAAATAGTGTTCTTCACCTTTAAGTTATGTACCGTGGTACAATTTCTAACCACAATCCATCCATCCACCTGGAGTCCCAGGATGCACAGTGCACCATGCTGGGGTACACTCTGGACAGGATGCCAGTACAATTAGACACATCTGTCTGTCCACTCATCCATCTATCCCTCCATCAATCCATCCGTCTTCAACCTGGTCATCCTGATCAGGGTCACAGAGAAGCCAGAAGCCTGTCACAGACGACGCAAGGCAGAAATGCCAGTACACAGGACAGATAGGACACCACAGGAAAAGAACTGGTGTTTAAAACTCCTTCACAGAACATTACAGAACATATGTTATTATGTAATATTTGTCTCAGTTGTATGTCACTTTGGACCAAAGTACCTGCTAAATAAAAACAAATATAAATACATATAAAATACTATAATACTTTACATAATACACTACAATATAATTTACCAAACATACAAAGGGGTCATTTGTATCTGAAATTTCTTTTAGAAAATTTAGAATTTAGAAAGAACAGAAAGTCATACATTCTGGGTATTTTGTCTATATATGTTACAAAATTGAAATTAATTTATTGCATTCTTTCCAGGCATTCACTGATCCAAACAGGGGGTTGTTGATTCAAAACCCCCTTCTCGGTTCACAGTCGGACAGACACACACACCTATGCACACATGTGGTCGTGCATGCACACACACACACAGAAGAGAGAGAGAAAGAGAAAGAGAGAGAGAGAGACTTTGACTTTGCACCAGCCTTTATTAAGTCAGTCAACAACAGAAAAAACCCCCACTGCAACTTCAATTCACAAGATGGGTCGTTTTTACAAAACTAGACAAAGGAAACGAGTAAACAATTAACTAAATGAAACAAAGAGAAATAACCAGGACAACAAACAACAACAAAAAAACAAATAAGTAAAAAGAGACAATGGGCCCAAAAAAGACATACGGTGAATCAAGGAAACAATCGGCATCTTCAAGGCAACATTAAAACTTCAAGATTAAGTCCCCCTCATGGGTCAAGTCACATAGAACCCTACCATAGCCCCATACCTCAGAAAAGAGAGAGAGAGAGAGAGAGAGAGAGAGAGACCTGTACTCATATCTTTGTGGGGACTGTCCATTCATTTCTAAGGGCAAAACCCAAATCCCAATATGACACCCGTAACCCCTACCCAGCCCTAACCTTAACCATAAGTAACCAAGGAAAATACAAGACTTTTGGCTTTTTTTGTTTTTTGATTGCTGTCACAGATTTTTATAAAACGTAATTTCCCCTTGTGGGGACCAAGAAAAATAATCCCCACAATGTCAAATAACAGGCTTTTATCACATCGTAGGACCATTATATACCTGGACAACACACACACACACACACCTGCTAAGGGCAATCACCTGAGGAGAATGAGGAAATCCAGTTACCTGGAAGAAACAGAATGAAAACATGGACACAACCTGCACACTCAACAAACTTCAGGATTCACACTCACAGCCCATCCATTGTGCCGCTCTTACCTTTTACTGTGTTTTACAGGCTTCCTCTATGTTACTCTCCACGACTATGTGTACAAGAACTAAATTGGAAAATATCGAGAAGACATCCAGCATACTGTGCACACGTAATTACATTAGATACCCAATGGTATTGTTGTGCTGTATATTTCTGTGTTTAAAACCAAAGAAAATCATTGTCTTAAAGTCGACCATCCATTTTCAACCGAAAGAACCACAGACTTAATGACACGTGCTGTAATTTACAGAAAGCCACTTAAGCTAAAAAGGTGAAACTTACTGCTGATAAAAATTTATTATATATATATTAAAATCAATTGAGAATAATACTAATGTGTCGACATTTGCTCATTTGTTGGGCTGAACGCTGCCTGAAATTGTTTTTCTATAACTTCAGCTTCGTACAAGAAAACATCCAATTCCATACACGTGGATAGGAGGAAATCAAGTAAGCGTATAATTTAAAAAGTATAATTCATCATATAATAATGGCGTAGACTTGGGTGTTCCACACTGCGTATATAGAAAATATGATGACAGCAAAGTTGCAGGAGACTACAAAAGTAGTTCGGGTTTTTACCTATGATATTTTGTGAAATATCTGCTTGTTGCGATCTACTTGAAACAACGTCACTAAACAAATATGACTTTTAAAATGAATTACTTAATACTATTTAAACCAAAAGCTCTTTAAAATCTTACTTGTCAATTTCCCATTTAAAGTAAGTACGTTATAAATGTCACTACTGAATAATTTTACGTGTACTTACAGAAAATATTTTTGAGAGAAAAAGGCATATATTGCACAAACATCTACAAATATATTAAACAACTTTAATGCCGATTCCTTTTAAGTTTCTGCGAGTTGCTAAAAAAATTGCTTTAAATTCACATTTACCCATTGACTAGGCGCTCAGCATCAGCTCTTTGCGCGTCATGAGAACATTCCAGTCTGGTAAAGTCAGTTTAGTATTTGAATAGTACAGAAGAACCGCCTCCTTATGATTGGCTAGCAACTGCTCCTGTGGGCGGGGAACTCATGTCAGTCACGGTTCGGTTCCCATATCCATTGGCGTAATATTTTGGAGGCGGAGACAAACCCGCAGTATATATAGTCTGGCTAAGGATTTCAGGCTAATGATTGCTTTCTCACAGAGAGGGGGTCAGAGAGCTGTATTCAATGTTACTCCACAGACCTGACTTAAGCCGTCGCCCCCGGACCAGACACCGTGATTTCTGCTGAAGGGAAGACAGTTTTCTTTAGAAAGCAGGAGGAAAAGCACACATTTTCAAACATGATTGGCGCGACGGAGTGTGCGGTGGATGCACAAAGTCTAATTTCTATTTCGTTACGGAAAATCCACAACTCTAGGACGCAGCGAGGGGGGATCAAGCTGCACAAGAACCTACTGGTTTCGTACGTGCTGAGGAACGCCAGGCAGGTCTACATGAACGAAAAGTACGCGGAGATCTACCGGATGCAGCAGTACGAGGAGGTGATGACTGTCTGCAACGAGATCCAGGAGCTGAACCCGCTGGAGGAGTGTGAGGAGCAGAGCGCGGAGTGCTGCGGAGCCGGGAGCGAACCGGCGAGCTTCTGCGGCGCGGCCAGTCATTTAGCGGCGGCGCAGCCCGCGCATACCCAAGTGGCGAGTGCCTGTTCTGCGCCTTTATCTCTCCAAAGCGTGGAGATCTGCAAGGAACCAGATTCTCCTTTCTACCGGAGCTGTTGCGCCGAGGCTTACCCTGCCTCCAGCTGCGATTTCTTGCCGACAGCCAGTATGCACTGCAGCAAAACAACTGTGCTGGACCTGGACACCCACGTAGTGACTACCGTGGAAAACGGGTGCCTGCACCAGGACTGCTGCGCAGCGCTCCAACAGTGCTGCCAAGGCGCGCAACCGCCGGCGAAGAAGCGAAAGGCTGACTTCGGCTTTTACGCGTCCGAGCCCGAGGAGCTGCAGGACTTTGTGCCGTGTAAAAGGGCGAGGTTCGAGGACTGTCCTTTCCCCAGCGCAGAGCAGCTGGACACGCCGAATATCTCCAACCTGATCTCGATCTTCGGGTCGGGGTTTACGGGGCTTGTGAACAGACAGGCGGACTTCGAGCAGGCTTTAAACGGACAGTTTTGTAGCACGCAAGCCCTGGCGAGCCTTGGCGCGTGGACTAGAGCCATTGTGGCTTTTTAAATTTCTGAAATTAGGAACAGATGCTTTATTGAATTGTAAGAAAAGTTTAAGACAAATTGACTTTATTTTTGCAAGAAAAAAATAAACATTGAACAGCTTGAGTTTCGTTTAAATGGGGAGGGGGAGTATTATACCACGAGTGCGGTGCAGAATTTCATTTGACTCGAAAACGTCGACAATATTAACATTTTAAACTGATTGTTGTGGATTGTGTGCAAGTTGATTTCGTTGCCTTAAACACAATGTGTACTGCTGGCTGTCGCTGCAAACATTTAAAGTGACTGCCTGCTCGCGGACAGTTTCTCGTGCTTTTATTTCATGTTTGATACTGTCTTGCTCTAATACACGATTCAAATTGAACAATTCTCGGTTCGGTTGGAGGACTATCTTTATGAGGCTTTTGCGTGTGGGGGTTTAAATGTTTCATAGCCTACTGTAAGCAGTGTGGTACGGTGATACCTTTTCTTGGTGTGGAAAGGTACTCAATATTGAACATCACTGGCATATGAACTCTACTTCAGACAAAACTGAATCCTCTTCACCGCCCGATTGCACGCAGACACCGTGAATACTTGTTATTGACAGTAGCAAAAGGCGTTGAACTTGTATTTTAGTGCGGCCGTGCTTTCTGTATGCAGTTTGCTTTCTGATGAACTGTGTACGTTAGGGTGTTGGGCGTCCTATGACTTTTGCTTGAATTCCGTAATTTGTGTCACTTTTCCCATCGCACTTGTAATCGGAGCGATTACTATACCACTACAATTCCCAGAATGCACACATAATTCAATCCGACCAGGTAATTTAATGGTAATTTGACGACCCCTCCCCAGCAGCTCCACGCGCATATACAACTGCAATCTCGAACAACTTGTCGGCTAAGCCTTCGAAACTATTCATAGTGCCAACATTGCTTGGTTTTGTGAGTTTTCTTTTTTTTTGTATTCAGACCTTTTGTTCTAAAAAGGCAAGTCCATAATTTAGCCATGCACCATCACATATTAGCACTATGTGTCCTGATACAGACGTTACCAGACGTTCTCCATGTTTTATTGTTATTCTTTTTGTGCATATTAAATTGTATCACCGGGTAATACTGTTTTAGAAATATTTGTCCAAATTTATAATCTTAATAAAAAAACTTTAAATACTTACGGGTTTGATATTTTTTATGTCTGAAAATGAATATTCTGTCATGGGTCTCTTATGGAGGTCATACCTAATTGGGTTCTAGTTACAACTTGGTTACTGTTTTTGTCTTCACTTAACTTTTTCTTGCTTCCTACACATGAGCCATGAAGCCCAGTCCAAGTATTATGTGTGAATTTCTGACCCATTTGGAGCCTTGTTCATATTATCTGCTGGACCACAACACTGTAATGACCATGGAAAAGGGTCGTGCATCCAGTCAAAATTTCCTTTCCAAGCAATCGCACTGAAACTGATCCCCAAATGCAAGATTTTGATACCATAATAAATGTCTAAGTAAGGTGCTGAGACCCTCTTACAAGCAAGATGGGTTTACCCAAAACCAAAAAACTATGGTTCTGTTAAATTTATCCCTACCACCGTGTATGACTGTGCCACAGAGTACAACGTTTAATTCAATAAGTATTTGCAATGCCTTTAGTGCTGCCACTCCACTAATTTCGTTAACTGTGGGCCGTGTGAATTTCTTCCATCAAAATAAATAAATCTGATAAAATAGATGCCCCCTTAGTGTTTGATTAAAGAGCATCTAAATTACTCGCAAACGATAAAAACGCAAAAAATATCCATCAGAGGTGACGTCAGTCGCATTTATTGGCGCAAGCACGGTCGCCCAATTCCGTTCATGTAGCGCACTTTCGGATGGGACATTTTCATTCGACTTGCCGTTTGTTATCTCTGCTATATGCCACTTGGTGGTGTTCTTCAAAATCAATGAATGAAGGTATCTGAGCCTGCATAGCCGTACCTCCGGCTGACCCCAGCTACGCTGTTTTCTAAAGCCCCCTCCCCCTCATTCTCTCCCGCCTCTCGTTTGTATTTCAGTTCGCAATCTTCCCAACTCCTTTCAACAATTTACCGCAGTTCGTTCAAAACATCAGCACTGTTTCAAGAGTCTACTGTACGCGAAGATTATTTGGTTTTTATACTGAGACCATACGCCCATTTTTGCTGGTCTGTATGCTTTATATTTACAATTTAAGGACAAGCCTGTCGTGCATGATTCTCGAATATGGTTTACCTCCCTCTTCTGAAAAAATGCTGAAGGTAGTGCCGACGAATCATTAGACAGTTTATTAAAATTTAAAAACATATTCACTTTTTTCATTCCGAACCGATTTTGCTTATTGTGTGCCTACTTGAAAGCTGACCTTGTTGATACGATTTTTCGTTTATTTAGCGTTTGAATTCATTTCCCGATCAATGTATTTTTTTATTCTCAATCACAGCATTCGGATTTGTGAACCATTAAACTGTTCCAATTTCTCCTGTCGTGAAAATTACATATATATAAATAGCGGAGTATTACAAGTTCGTTGGTGTAGAATGAGCGCCTCCTTGTGGATCTGCGTTTTGTTATCATTTTACCCAAAAGCCACTCCCGTTAAAAACCCCACGTCTTGTCTCGACAAGACTGAAATTTAACCCAGCAGTTAGAAGGAAGGGTCTTGAGAGGGTTTTCAGTAAACCCAAGGTTATTAGTTTAAAAACCAACAGAAATATAAAACCAGTCTCATACTCCGAATGTCTAGCATACAATTAATATATAACGGATTCCTTTCCTCCATGAAACAGTAAAGGTATACTGTGTTTTGATGTATTTTTCAGGTCCAGGATAACTCTCGACAGACGACTCCAACAGCTTCTAACTGCACCGCACATGACTTGTGGTAGCCTTAATAAAGGACGGCCTTCTTGTGCATTTAAATAGAGAGCTGAGATCCGCGTAATCTTTTAGGGGCATTGTGGACAATGCGACAGTTTTGCGTGCCCCAGGATCACAGCTGCCACTTACTGTGGTCCGGTAAAGCAAAGGTGGGAGGCCGTGACCAAACAAGTGCCGTGATTGTCCTGGTATCCCGGGTCGTACGAATACAAAAACCATGCTAGCAATCATGCAACGTCCCCTCCTCACCGCGTGTGTTAATACCCGTTATTAAACACGCGTACTTGGAAAAAACCCGTTTGGAGAAATGTTAAAATTTCATGCACCATAGTATGTTAGGAAGCTACAGGATTTGCCTGAAACGATTTATTACACACAAACCCAACAAGTACTGGAAACGTTGCGATTATGTTACTATATATAGTGGAGTCAGATGTTGTCTTGATGTTACCTGATGATTACAGGCAAAGAGCCGGGCAGAAAGATATTTGCATGCTGCTCAAACTGTGCGGTTTCTAAAGAGAGTTAACAGTAAAAAGGTCACATTTGAAAGTTTGTAGCAAAAGATAAATAGATTCAGAACTAGGCAATACGGAACTAGCAGCGGACCATGCCGGGAAATTTTGGGTTACACTGGGTGGTGAAGTTGATGCTCGGTGCGAGATGTTCACTGCACAGGCGTTTATATAACGTACGGTTTAGTCGTGGGAGACGGCGTTCCGACTTTATGGGATATCATTTTCATAAATGCAAATGTCCGTCCAAAGCCAGCTTCGTGTTCCTGGCGATCGGTACATAAGAACAATAATGTACAGAAAATAGAGACAAATCAAACATTTGAAATATTCATCTCTCGTTCCAGACAGGAACAAGTATTGGCAACAGCTCAAGCATATTTTACAATTATGCATGCAATCATTAGTCAGTGCTTACAAAAGAACAGATAATTATTTTAAAAGAGACGGTGTCATGAGTAACATACACCATGAAGTTACAGATTTAGAGGCTGGATCTATAAGCCCCATTTCAAACTGGGCTTGCATTTGAGAAACAAAGATTCGTTACGATTTACACACCTGAGTGGTTTTCTTGTTGCTGTTTACAGTTGGGACAAATCTCCCGCTGCAATCAATAGGCCACGTGGTAAAAGCACATAAAAAAAGAAAGTGTGTATAACTATTCAGGGAGGATTAAACGTAAAATTACTTGACTCCGGCGGTCTTTTGTGATTTGTGAATGATAATTGGAACGACTGTCGGTGATTAGTATCGATGTATAATTTATTATTAGAGGGAACTTAATACCAGTTGTTTGTGTACAGCAGTTACAGTCATAATTATTCAATACACAAATGTGTCCATCTCAACATGAAGTACACCTCTTTGAAAGGAGATAAGTCAAGTTTTTATCCATCAAAATGCGAAACTTTGGCAAACTTAATTCTTCTACTTGGTGTCAAAGTTACAATGACAATAGCTGCAGGGTTGACAAGCTGTATTCCCGCTGCGTGTTCACTGTTGGTTATATCAGTATCACTGGGGTAGATGCTGAATGTTGGAATTAAAATATCGGTTGTTAATTTATTTTTTTAACGATAGGAAAATAGGGACCAATTAGCCATGAGGTTTAACCTGAATATTTGGGTCAGACTTGGATCAGATGCATATAGGTATGGTGATGGGATTGTAATGAGGATGATTTCAATAATGATAATAATAACTAGCGACATGGGTTAGCTTGCTATCATGTCATATATATGCTGTGAAGAGTTCTAGGATCATGGGTGACGCAGTGGTTAGCACTGTTGCCTCTGCGACTTGGGCTGTTTTTGTGTGCGTGTGTGTAGAGTTTTCATGTGATTTAAGAACATAAGAACTATACAAACGAGAGGAGGCCATTCGACCCATCAAGCTTGCTTGAGTGAATGGTGCGATAGTGTGCCCTACAATGATGCGGTGATCCAGGGAAAGGCTCTAGCCAAACTCCCCTCCCCCCCATGACCCTGAGTAGGACAAGTGGTTACAGGAAAGAACAGAACTGAAACAGAGGAGTGATGAAGTGTTTAATCATAATTAATCTTTAGTTACCATAAGCTCTAACTCCAGAAAGACCCACGTGGTTGTTAAGTGTCACGCTTAACGTCCCGCACTGACACCCAGAGCTGAAATGCAGACATGTGGCACTGAAATGGGAGGCCTGTGCTGGGTTTGTCATGCAAATAAGGGCCAGAGGGGGGCGTTTTCACTTAGGCCTGGCCCACATTCTCCAGCCCTGGGACAGGCCTATAGTCCTGCTCAGATATACCAGAGGTCCGCTGGAGCACATACCAGAGGGGCATGAACGGAACCGGGGGGGTTTGATTAGGGCTAAATTATTGTTACCTTTCTTTATCTGTGGTACAACCCCAAGAATGGTTGTCTAGTGGGAAGAATGTTTCTGGATTTAGGGTTTAACATAAGGAGGAATGACTGACCTCCATAAAGCAAGGAGATGATAAAAGATTTGGACTGCTGCTCTTTTAAATGATTTCTTTCCACGGTCATCTCAGAAATGGCGCCGCACACGTCCGCCAGAAGCAGCGTGTTCGTATCCCAAGAGGGACCACAAGCGGCCTGCACAACTCCTTATTTACTGGGCAGTTCAGCCTAAAAATGACATCAAGCCGATTGTGTTCACCAGACCATATCCTGCATTTTAAAGAAAATTGTTTTATAGAGCTGGGGCTTTGCTTTTATATAAAATAAAATAAAATGTAAAAAGTCATTCTCTGGTATAAGGACAGATTAATATTCCGGTTTGTTTAGACAGTAGGATTTTTGCATTTTTGTTATTAATTCAGCTTGATAGAGCAAAGTCTCAGTGATATAGTACATAGATGGGCGTAACCCTAATGTTACCTTAACTTTCTTATGCTATAAAGCAGTGTTTTCTAATCTGGTCCTCGGTGACCCGCAGACAGTCCATGTTTTTGCTCCCTCCCAGCTACCTAGGAGTAGAAATGTGGACTATGTGGTAGAAAGCTGAGAGGGAGCAGAAACATGGGACTGAAGTGGGAAACACTGCTAAAGAGAGAAAGAGCAGAGGCTAGATAATGGTGGAAAGCTCACCAGGAAGCCAACCACGATCCACCAGGGTGCGAAGCATAAAAGTTCACCTTAACTAATAAGAAATTATAAATAGACTATCCTACTGAGTCTAGGGCTCAAACCAGCGACTTTCCAATCACAGGATCTTACAGCTCTGAGAAAAATTAAGAGATTACATGAAAATTTTCAGTTTCACTCATTTCTCTGGCTGTGCGCCTGTGTAAAATATACATTTTTTGGCAAACTCTAGCCTGGCTCTTCCCTGCTTCTCATTAATGAAGGGCTTCTTCCCTGATTTATGGGTCTTCAGTGCTGCTTCTAGGAGCCTAACAGTGCTAATTGTCCTAACAGTGCACTTCACACCACTTAATGTTTCCCATTCTTTTTGAACGTCACTTGAGGTCATCCGCTGATTCTTGAGGCATTGTTGGATAAGTTGACGGCCATCTCTGGCTTTAGAAAGTCACTTCCATACTCTGTCTAGCTGTTTTTCGCTGTTCCCAGTGTCTTCTGCTTCACCGGTGTACTGCTGTCTTAGAACTATTCAGCCTGGAAGAAATTTGCCTGGCAATGTAGCCTTCTGCCAGCAGAAACGTGATTAAATCAGATCCAGATTTTCTTTATTATATAGAGCGGTCTCTTAATTTTTTCCAGAGCTGTAGGCCTGCTCTATGATCTTACAATCATGGTCACTGAAAACAAGAAGATTTATGGAGTTTCCTTTTAAGGGCAAATGCATCCAGCTGTATTATTGGACACATTAAAATTGTAGCAGGAAAAATAGTGTTCTTATATTGTTACATGAAGCATAATATCTTTCACCAAAATGAATGATGGTCTCAATGGACAAAACTTGATATGCAACGAGAAATATAATGATAAACCCCATCAAAATGGTCCAATGTATTGTTAATGCAGTTTCATCTCTGAACTCGTCCCCCCCCCTCCCCCCAAAAAAATGAATGCAGCCAAGTTATACTGGCACATGCAGCTGTAGGGTGACCATGTAGGGACATGGACCAATAAGAAACAAACAGTACATTTCCTGTTAATATTTGTACTAGACACTTTCATTTCAATACGACTTACAGAATGACATCACTCGATTTATTTTGAAGCAGTTCAGGGTTAAGTGCCATCCCAGCGATATCAAAGCTGCGATCCACATCAGACCAACAGCCCATGTCTTGAGCCAGTTTGCTACCTGCTTTATCTCTTTATTTTATTCAAGTGTCTTGCAGCTCAGCAGGTGTAGGGTGCTGTGCTGGTGCCCGGAAGGTTGCTCGTTCATATCCTACACTCGGCAGAGTGATTTCACCGTTGGGCTGTTGAGTTAGGGAGGGCCTTATCTCCCAGTTGCCCCCTGGGACTCAAACTGCTTCCTCAAAGATGCACATCCCTTTGGATAAAAGTGTCTGTGAAATATACAGAATGTAAACTGAGCACCACCTGAAACAGGGCTGAGGGTGCAGGGTGGCTGTAGCAGGCAGAGCGTCTGGCCTGGGTGGGGGATCGGAATGTGTGGCTGTGCGGGGGCCTGCAGGATTGCAGGATGTGGGGGTGGGGGGGGCAGTGTTGTGGGAGAGTGGGAGGAGCCGAAGAGGGTGGGGGGGCTGTTCAGCTTCCCCTGCTATCCTGGAAAGTGCTTGCAGGACCTACCAGCAGCCTGGGAGTCGGGGGTGGGGTCCAACATGTTCCCCCTCCCTCCCTCTGTTTCCCTTAACCCCTCCCTGCCCAGACCGCTCAACATTTGCTCAAATGCCAAGTTTCAAATATAATTTATCATTCAATGTACCATGATCAATGTAAAAAGCCATAATAATGAGAGTTTATCTGCCAAACAAGTGGAATACATTGAATGCAATTTAGGTTCTTGTAAGATCTGTGTTCAGTAATGAAGTATAGTGGTAGATGTGATGCCGCTGAGGCTAAACAACATATGTGAAATGTATTTATATTTATTCATTTAGCAAATCATAATGCAAATAGAAGAATGTGATACATGTTTAAATTGCATCAGCACAAGTACAGAATTAGCTTCAAGATATGGGGAAACAAAAATATATGAAATGTATGAAGATGGTGAAATGATTAAACCATATAATAAGTCATGTATAGTGCTGCCACAATCATCTGATAACACATTAACTGTGGACTGTAACCGTGTGACCTAATTCTTGACAGTATGTCATTCCTGCAGGTAACTGCTGTTGGGAATCATTGTCCTGTTCAAGGAAATCCATTCAAAGAAGCCCCATACCCCAACCGCAACCCCTTGGACAAGGCGGGTACGGTTTGGATCTTCCATGACTGAGTGGATCATTCTTTGGTCCTTACCTGCAAAGAGGCATCCATTTTCAGTCACAAACAGAAGTTTTTCTTTTGTCTACATTCTGCAGGGGCAGCACATGAAAGGCAGACCTCCACTAATCTGTTTGTTGAAATTTCTGGTACCAAACCTCCCATGGAGAGTGTGAATCTTCCTTTTGCTCTGTCGTTTCACAATGGGCCCTAAACAGTTGTTCACACTGATCTGCAGACCTGTAAGACGGCCACACCTACTCCTGGGTTTGGTTAATGCTAAATCACCCTCTGTGCTTTTGGGTGACAGTCTTGGCATGGTCAGTGATATCAGTTCTGGTAAAGGACAGTGAGAGGGACATGGCTCAGTCATAGCCAACTCTACACCTCTGTAGGAGATGAATTTGTCCTTTGGAGAAAAACTTTTAGTCCCAAGTTTAGCATCTATTTAGTGCAAGTTGAATGATAAAGTCAGAGCTGATAAATGCAGCTCTCTAATCAAAATAATCAAATTAGTAAATTATATCCAATTATTGATTTATTAAGATGTGTGAGCATGTTGATTTCTTCAGTGATTCTAATTCAATCCATCCAAATATAGTGGAAGTTGTTTTCTCTGTAAATAGTTGCTTCCCAATCCTGTTCTCCCCCACAAACCCCCATGCTGTGGGAAGCCCCCTGACCAGACCGGAATCAGCAGTGCACCCTCTGGGACGGCCAGACCCCCGCAGCCGGACTTTCCAGGGCCTCGCGTGAGGGAAGAGGTCTGCCGGGCCGGCTAGCAGGAGGTTGGGCGGGGGGGCGGGGTCCCTCAGGGAGGCTGTGATGCAGAGCAGCATGTGGTGGAAGGAAATGACTCATGTGAGCGGAGGATTCTGCACACAACCTCCCCAAGACACAGGGAGATGGAGAATCATGGCTGT
>JABFEB020000113.1:19347019-19370443 GCA_019775895.2 Stomatorhinus ivindoensis
ACACACACACACACACACACACACACAAATGCACATTCCCTCAGTCAGTCCATCATATTTTATTCTGTTCATTTCAACCTGGAACATGTTACATAAGAGGAGAATGATGAAATATGGAGTGTAACACAATTTTTAAAAACTGACTGTGTGCTTTAAAAAGCACTTTACTTCTAGATAAGCAGTGAGTGTAAAATAAGAAAATGAATTCTGAGAACTCCAGTGGGTCACTGGAGATGTGGCGCAGAACATGGTCTCTGCCCCCCCCCGATACGAAAGGGAAGCACAGGAGTTAAAATAACAGCTGCTTGCAGCACCCAAACCCCCCAAATTAAAACTGTATGCATGACTTTGCTGTAGTTGCATAACACAAGCACAAGCCACTAATTACTGAGGCACTTTGCTATTTTAAGCAGCTATTGCTGCTGACTATTTTAACAAAAAAAATGTTTTAAGTTAATGGCCAGTGTTTCCGCATCAAGCGGATGACATTTCGACATGCTGGACTGGTACGTCTCTCAGCCAAGGGAACATGAGGTAAATGGGAGTGCATAGTTGAAAAAGCCCTCAGGATATTTATATTTTACAATGCTAATGCTCAGATTTTACCTGACACCTTCATTCTTTGTTGGAGATAATTAGGCTAAACCAGACTGACTGACAATGAAAGGGAAGATCCAGCTACTCTATCCGCTTGTTGACTCATCACTGCTCACCAAGTTCTTCATTAGGAAACTCTTCTGATGGAACTGAATAAATATGTAGAATGTCTAGAAGACTATATGTCCTGGGTATGACGTTAGATTGCATCTGGCCCTACAAGCAGTCCTTCAAATTGCAGGGAAACGATTTTTGGGGGTTGGTGGCGGGATTGGCACTCCATCGACCATAAAACGACTTACAACTGCATGAGTAAAACAAGCTAGATACACTTCTGCTCTCCACAGGAGTAGCTCTGCTGCAGCCACCCACAGGAAGATTGGATGCACCATGGAGGAGATGGGGGAAAGCCTTTGAGAGCCCCATCCTCGGACAAGTTTAAACCGTCGGAAAGCTAAAAGGGTCAGGCCTTTTGGGGATTGGGGGTGGTGTGGTGTTGAAGCGTCACCTGCTACATAACAGCAGTCGGGTCCCAGTTTGAGGCGACCCGTCCGGGTAAGCATGTGGAACGTCTTGTCTCTCCAGCAAGATGGCCATCCTCTTCTGCTGTCGGGGGAGCTTTGTGAACTCCGTGTTTCAGTGGCAGCACTCTCTGAGGTACGTAGACTCGGGAGTGGCCAGATCTCTGTAGGTGGGTATACCTACTTTTGATCTGGTTGTTCTAACGGCTGCCATACTCAGGGAGCAGCTGTTGCCGTAGTGCAGGGGTGCGTAATGTTATCTGCAAAGGGCCGGTGTGCATGCAGGTTTTTGGGATAACCTGTAGGTCAGCTGATCAAACCCAGATGTGAGGACTCTTCGGCCAAACAGTCCTCTAATTAGTAATCTAATTAGGGAGTGGCGGGGAAAACCCGCACACACATCAGCTCTTTGCAGATAAAATTGGCCACCCCTGCTGCAGCGGATCGGCTCCTTCCGATGGTGTCTGATGTCACTCCTTTCAACGAGCGCATCATGAAACTCGGGCTAAGGCACTCCTTGGGTGTCTTGTCTGATGTCTCAGTGTGCGCTCTGAGCGTGGTGAGTTGAGGGAGACATTTTACTCACAACTTTGCTTGGTGGTTGAAGGATGCCCACAAGATGACACTCCTCTGGTCATGGGTGACCACTGGCACTGACTGGGCTGGCTATGAGGATTTTGTCGGTCCCCATGGGTCCGGAGACCGGGGAGAAAATGGCTTCATGTTCCTTGACATTGTGAATGGTCAGGGGCTGCGGGTCACTGGACCCTGGTTCCAATGCCCTGAGCCATATTGTTGGACTCAGTACTTCAATATTGGTGGTGCAGCAAAGGAGATCGATCACATCTTAGAGGGCAGACGCTGGAGGCTCCTGCAGAACTGCAGGGTCTACAGAAGTGCCCAGTTTGTGAATTCTGACCACAGACTTGTTGTTGCTACTCTGAAGATTCATCTTAGATCCAGCAGGCTATGAAGTACTACGAGAATGAGGCTGGAGTTAGCCAGACTCTAAGGTCAAGCTGTTTCTGATGAGTTTGCACACCGTTTGTATGAGGAACTTGCAAACTTGGGTGCGACTGCTGACTCTAATTTGATGTGGGAGACCTTGAAGACCCTGAAGGTTGCCGAGGGCTATGTTAGTGCTGCCAGTGATCCCAGAAGGAGGTGTTTCATCTTACAGGGCACCCTGCATATTATGAGAGGATGCAATTCCAGTCTGTACCAGGAACCGAGAAGGATGGCTGTGAGGGCTCTGAGGGCCGATAAGGAGGCGTTCGTTAGATGAATTTCTGAGCAGGTGACACACCATCTGTGGTCTAGTGACCGATGTCATGCTTACAGAGGAATCAAAGCATTATGCGCACTTGAATCTGTCCCTCAGAGACTTGCAGGCAGGGCGGTTGATGGGACGGTCCTTACGGATGACACTGGATTTGTGACCCGCTGGGCCGGTTACTGGGCAGTTGTTTAAAGCTGACCCTCCAGCGAAGATGTTGGACATCTCCAGGTCCACGATTCTCAAAGCTGATCCTCCGAACAGCTGTGAACCACCCAATCGCACTGATATTGCAAGGCTGGTGAATCATCTGGGGAAGGCTGCAGGGATCTGTGGAATCCAGGGCTAACTTCTCCAGGCTGGTGGTAAGGCTGTCCTCCTGGCAGTGCAGGCAATGCAGCACTTTCAGTGCTGCGTAAGGTCCTTGCTAGGGTCATCCTTAACATGATCCTTGATCATTGTTTGCCTGTTAGCGACCAGAGCGGTCTGGTTTTACGGCTAAGAAGCCTACCATAGACCGTATCCTTGCACTAAAGGTTCTCATCAAGGGCAAGCGCAAATATCGGCAGAGGTTCTTTGCAAATTCTGTCGATTTCCATAAAGCGTTCAGCTCAGTTGATCGAGTTGCCCTGTGGGACATTCTAAGACTTCACTGGATCCCCCCGAAGTTACTGGACGTCATAGCCGGCCTGTACACTGGTACTGTGAGTGCTGTACACAGTGGAGGGCGAAACTCTGCATTCTTCCCAGTTGATTCTGGGGTTCGCCAGGGGTGTGTTCTTGACACTACTCTGTTTAATGTTTGTATGGACTGGATGTTGGGCAGGGTCATGGAGTCCAGCGGCTGTGGGGCATCTGTTGGTGAAGAAAGATTTACTGATCTTCACTTTACTGACAAATATTAGCAGAATCAATGGAGTCGTTGATTGAGGCTCTCGAGAGACTGAGCGAGGAGTCTGAGTGTCTGGGATTGCAGGTGTCCTGGACCAAGATCCAGGCATTTAATGACTTCTTTGGCACAGCCATCAGTAGTGTGTCTGTCTGCGGGGAGAATGGCGACCTTGTCTAGAGATTTACCTACCTCGGCAACGACATTTATGTCTGTGGTGGCTCTTCCTATGAAGTTTGTAGACGGATTGGAAGAGCATGGGGGGTCATGAGGTTGCTGGAAAGGGGTGTGTGGTGCTCCTGATATCTTTGCGAGATGATTAAGAGCCAAGTCTTTAGAGTCCTGGTGCTCCCTGTCTTGCTGTATAGCTATGAGACATGGACACTGTCCAGTGAGCTGACACAAAGACTGGACTCCTTTGGTACTGTGTCTCTTCGGAGGATCTTTGGCTACCGCTACTTTGACTTTGTGTCCCGAGTGAGGCACATTACCTGCATAGTGAGGGAGAGTCAGTTATGGCCATGTGGCGCGTTTCCCTGAGGGGACCCGGCTCGCAGGATCCTCACTGCTGAGGAGACAAGCGGCTGGACCAGGCCAAAGGGACACCCACGTAACATCTGGTTGCGGCAGATGGATGGCCATTTCCAGAGGGTGGGACTGGACCGTATATCTGGCTGGGGGATCACTGGCTGGAATCCTGAGGAGTTTCGCATTGTGGTGGGTGTGGCACCACGCTGCATCAGTGCATGCTTCCCAATCTGACCTGACTATAAGTCTATAAGGAGATGGTTAAAAATCATGGTTCTATCAGTAAAATATTTATTATATTGTCAGATAGATAATACTATGTAAAAATGTAGTATAGCATTGGCTAATACTAGGGTGCTACAGATTCAGTTGCTATTTTATTAGCTGCAATGGCAAGACCTATGCAAGACAACCTGATTAGCAAAATTAATGTTAATGGAGGAAGAAGAAGGTTGCTGACCAATATGATACGAACCACAAAGACCATATGAGTGATCATGGTGGAATATAATAGCGTCTATACACACTGCAGCTATACCCCACAGACTGCTGACGACATTACTGGACCTCATAGGGGATCTCTCTGGATTTAGGGAGTAGAATTCCCCGTCTAGCTGACAAATACTGAAACAGAATTCATGTGAAACACAAGAAGAGGTTTTTAACATTAATAGTTGGCTAAAATCGATCAGTCGTTGAAGCTGTAACATCAAGATTCGCTTCCAGGTTTGTCGCATCTGCTTAAATTCCCTCTTCATTACCCATTAATTTGTGTTTGACAAAGAACGAGGCAGACGGCCCAAGACTTTCCCAAGTAAACATTTCCGAAAGCACAGACGGCAGGATTGTTTAATTCCTAATGAAAAGTTCAATCTCTTTAATGAGGCATGCAAACAGAGCTTTTCCTGTGTGGGAAAAAAATGATTTAATTCAGTGTTTCAGAATGCATTTCCCATTTCTTTAAGGTTCATTGAGTCTCTGGAGATGGAATAGGTATTTTCACAGCATTAAATTCAGTCAATTTGGAACATATGTGAGAAAGTGTCAGTGTTTTTGAGTGAGTATGTTTTCCCACATTTCCTCAACCTAACCCTATCTCAGTCATTCCCTTGAGAATGTTAAGGCTTTTACTTGATTTTCCACAGCATGCAATTCCACAGTCCTTTTAGATGTCCTCCTTTTCACCCTGTTAAGCCTTTCTGATATTGTTAACTTGTTGGTTAAGCTCGTTTCCAAACTTTAACCTGTTTTTCCAAGTTGAAATGTTGATAATGTTAGGATTTTATGCGAGACAGGTCTACTTATTCCTTTTATTTAGTAATTTTCAGTCCAGTAGTCTATGTTAAAATAACCACTTAGATTTTAATTTTTTTTTAAACCAGAAAGGCTGAGTTGCTGAACTTGGGTTGTCTCTGTGTCCTGCCAGTTTCAACCTTGCTGGATGAGCCTCAGACACTCTTCTGGTCTGTCTCGCCCGAGCTGCCAGCCAGCCCCTGAAGTGCGACAGCATTTATAAGCTTTTCTAGCAAACTGTGTACGCTGGGGAGTCGGAGTGTGGCCAGCGGGCGGGGGAGAAAAGCACAAGCAGCAGTGGGTCACATTCCACTGATGTGATGAAAGTGGATGGGCTTGAAGCTCTCTGAGGGCCGTCGCTGAGGCATGGCAGAAAAAGGTCCTGACGAGAGTATTAAACGTTTAACCCCGGGTGCCCTCAGGGCCATCGACTGACCCCACGTGTGTGAATGGCATCCCTTTCTGTTATACCCTGGTCTGAAACAGGCAGGGTGCAGTGCTCAGCAGAAATCTGGTCATGTGACCAAGAGGCAGCACTGTCCCAGTGAAGAGAAACCCAGGAAACCAGTTATAGTAAAAGCTTGATGCACTGAACATTGTACATTGAAAAACAGATGAGCATTGATACATGTATATTTATGGGAATGAAGGTTCAGCCAGTGATGTGTGCTGCTTGCTTCACGTTTGAATCACAGTTGAGGTGGTGTATGTGGTACCAAGAAGATAACATTGTTTGAGTGCTATTATAAAGAAGAATCAGTATATTATTTACAGTAATTCCTGAAATCATCTTTAAAGTCTAAAAAGGTGGAGACAATGAATTTTTATTCTTTATCTTTTGTACCGAACAGTTAATAATTCTATTAACAATTCTATTAGCTTTGACAGTTTGTAAGAATGGAAGAATATAAAAGCTCAAAAGAGGATTTTAAATCTTGTCTGTTCTGGATATCACTGGAGCGGATAAAAAGGTGTGTACTTTTGTCTGTTGTGTGGGCTAAAGCATATGGGTTGTTAAATAATGCCGTTGCACTGGCAATGCCAAGTGAAAATTCCTATAATGAGTTGCCTGTAACCATCAATGCTGCATTAAAAGCTGCGGCCATTAGGTATCGTGGAGAGATTTTAGTGGAGATATTTTATCGTCAGGATAGACGCTATGGTCAGACTGCAGCAGACCATGTTTTTATGCTGAAACACTTAGCAGCATGATGACTGAGGCACATAGCTTGACCAGGCATTCTGGGATAATCTAGGAGTGTTACAGTAAGACTAGCTTCCATGGAGACACCACACTGGCATCACCTGAACTGACCGTCTCAAACCGCTTTCAGGTGCTTTTGGCTTTAGAGCCGGAAGAGAGTGGGGAGGCAGGAGGGCCCTTGGGTACTGAGGGGCCCCCTTCCCCCTAGGAAGAGGGAGATTGTGGTAGAGGGGGATTCAATTACTAGAGGTGTAGACAACTACGTGCGCATGTGCGATTGGCTACCATATGGTGTCTTGCCTGCCTTCCGGATCGTGAGGACAGGCGTTTGGCCCCAGCTGGGGTGGAATCAATGGTCGTGGGTAGGATGCAAGGTGGTGTTCTCTAGAATACTTCCTGTGCCAGGCTAAGATTAAACGTGTGGCTAAAAGGGTGGTGTGGGGAAGAGGGGTTCAGGTTTATGGGGCACTGGAGGACCTTCTGGAAGAGGTGGGACCTGTTCAAACTGGACGGGTTGCATCTGAACCAGAGGGGAACCAGTGTATTGGGGAGGTGTATGTGCAGAGTAGTTGAGGAGTGTTTAAACTAGGGATTGGGGGGGGGGGCAGGGAGGTTAGGTAAGAATATAGGTGGGGGGGACAGAATGCCTCTAATAATAATGAAAGTGGACACTGTAAACGGCCTACCCTTTGCTGTCTATATTTAAATGCTAAGAGCATTAGAAACAAAATCTGTGATTTAGAGGCTTTTATTTCATCAGATTCTTACAACATTATTGGAATAACAACAACATTGGTGAGTGACAATGATGGAGAAGAAATATAATATAGATCAAGTAGGGAGGTGATGTTGCAGTATACGTAAAAGGAAACTTGCAGGCAAGGGAGCTCACTGATAAAAATAAAACTGGATGGAATTAAATAGCAAAAATGTTGAAGATACATGGGATTTTTAAAAAGCACATTGTTGCAAGTGGAAGAGGACTTCATACCTGTTTCCAGCCAAACTAAATCCAGGAAACTACAACCAAGGTGTTTTTTCTAGTGAACTTAAATATGAAGTCACCCCTACTACAATATTGTGTGCAGGTTTGGTCAGCTCACCTTAAAAAGGACATCGCTGCTTTTGAAAGGGTGCAACATCGGGTTACAAGAATGACTCCTTGTCTTGGAGGGCTGTCTTATGAGGAGAGGTTAGCTGAGCTGAATCTGTTCAGCATTGGGCAAAGGAGACTAAAAGTGAACATGATCCAGGTATGTAAGATTCAAACAGGTCTGGATGCTGTTCAACCAAATAGTTACTTCAATATTAACTCAAGTACAAGAACTTGTGGCCATTGGTGGAAGTTTTGGAGGAGAACATCTTAAACTGGATTTGAGGACGCACTTTACGTGGCGTGTAATATGGAATAGTCTCCCTGTTAGTGTAGTGTAAGCTAAAACCTTGGGTTCCTTTAAATCAGAGTTGGATAAGATTTTAAAAACTCTTAGTTAAATTCTCCCCAAATGAGCTTGATGGGCCGAAAGGCCTCCTCTCGTTTGTAAATTCCTTATTTTCACAGGAGCTGGCAAAAGAATTCCAGTTGCAGTTCACTTACGTTCTCAAGATACCTACAAAATCTGGACTGTGCATGGCAATTAACAACACAGACCCAAACAATGAAGCCTTTGTGTCCCAGGAAGATTGGGCAGGGGCCTTAATAGGGCAGGTGGTAAAAGGTATAGATGGGTAGAGAAGCACTAGGTCAAGAAATTTAAATTTTAAAGTAAGGTATGTTATGTATGTTATGCTCTAAACTGGGCCATATTGCAGTAGTTTGTCAGAATAAAAAGCAAGCAGAATTGAAATGCCTGTCAGTTGATGCAGTAGAGGTGGGATCAGTTGGGTCTGATTTGAGAGAGTGCACTCTTTCTGAAACTAAAGATATTGAAAAATGTATCAAGATGCAGATATTCCGAGAATAACACTAGAGTAGATAAAGGATCGAGTGTCTCCATTCTGCCAGAAATGCTGTATAATGTTTGTTTAGGTCACTGACCATTGGAAAGTAAATGACTCAAACTAAGCATCATATTCTGGAGAAAAGAAATTAGAAAACTGAAGGTGCCTGTGCTATTCGAATCTCATCAGCCACTCTTCCCTTAATCATCGTGAAATGTGACAGGCCTGCACTTTGAGGCAGAAAATGGTAAAAAAAAATGTGTTTCTATTGCGAATTTATTCTTCAGCTTTGAAACCTCCAGGATATCTCACTGACTCAAGTTCTAGAGAACCCAAGGAACTGTTTCAGAATGACTTTTAAACAATGAGAGAATTCAAGGCAAATTCAAGGCAAAAAAGATGAAAGTTGGTAGCCCACCATTTCACAAGGCAAGGCCCGTACTCTACGCAACATGGCAGGCAGTGGACAAGGAGCGGAGCCGTTTGTGAAAGCTGTGTATGATATCCAAGCTGAAGCAAGCTGCTGGGCAGCTTCCATTGTGGTGGACTATAAAGAAGGTAAGTCCCAGAGAATCTGTGGGGATTATAGAGTAACATCACACAGGGCCGAAAGAGCAAGGACAGAAGGTTTCAAAGATCCTCTTTAGGCCAGCGAACAGACGCACTTGGAAAGCCAGGCGTCGGTTCATTGTGAGGGTACAGAAGGTTTTGCCATGTGATGCTTTTACCTTACGGGCTTGATGCAGTATCTCATGTGGGGAAAGCTGGGGAAGAGCATCCAACAGCGTTAGCACCCAGAACCCTGAAGTAGAGAGTGAGAGCCAGTGACAGAGAAGGTGAGGATGTTTTGCATTTTACCTCCATGGATAACTTGCCAGTGAAAGTTACAAGCATAGCAAGGTACCCCGTTTTGGCATAAATACTGGATTTGAGACTGAAACGTGGGCTGCAACAACTGTACCCAGGAAGTTCATTCTAACAAATGCCAACAACGTTCTACAGGTAAAGGATATGTGGCAGAAGAATCTTAATCCCAATCAACTTTTACACAAATTACATGAGCGACACCTTGGGATATGTACAATGAAAGCTTTGCCGCATAGTTATTTGTGTCAGAAAAATTTGAACTTTGGAGCAACAGTGCATTGCAATGTGAAAAGAATGACCGTTAGTTTGCAGGAAATGGCCGCAAGGTCATATTTGTACTAAATACAGACGCAAGCCTGTATTTGTACTAAATAGAGATGCAAAGCTATATTTGAACTAAAGACTCTGAAGTTGTTTTTGTACTAAACACAGACGCAAGGCTGTATTTGTACTATGTACAGTAGCAAGGCAGTATTTTTACAAAACAGCAGCTGACGAGATTTGGCTATTGCTATGGATGCCAGGCAAACTAAATAGAGGTGATATCATGACATGGTAAGATGTGGGGAAAGAACTGAAGCAGTGAACTGTAGAGTCTGGGTAAAAACTGGAGGGGAGAGAAGTGGATTAAAGGGCTACTTTTCTAAAGTGAGGAATCAAGGACAATGAGGTTGGATGGAAACCTTTGGAAGAGTGCGACTGGAGCATTTGTGGAAAGCTGGAACTGCTGAGCTCAGTGGCAGATGGCCACAAGCACCTCCAGCAGAATTACCCTGGAGGGAGCAGTGAACTTTCAGCTGCCACAAGCATTGCCAGAGGCATCCCAGCAGGAACCGGAGGGAGATGTGGACAGCGAACAAGCAAAGTCGCCATCTCCACAGAGTCCAGCAGAAACACCCACGGTGATTACTGTACATCCACTCAAAGGCTAAATGTCTGAATACATAGATAAAAAAAAACTATAATGAATTGTAGGTACGAACAGTGCACATGAGAATTTGTTAGAACGTTCCTAATGATAAGATTGTGGATTTGTTCTGTGGAGAAATTTGAGGTTTAATGGAGTGAAGTGTCGTTGAAACTAAATTAATAAGCATAAGTGGGAAACTTCAAGCAGTGGTGATAGGTGCAGTTTGGTTGTAAAAGCAGCACTTTCCCAAATGTGGCAGTGTGAGATATAACATAGCTTCAGTGCTAATAACAGCACAGCACCACGTATTTAGACTCCTCCAAAGATACCATGTTACCATCCATAACTTAGCATGCTGGGTAACAGTGCACTTTTGAATGTTTCTTACAAAACATTAGACAAGGGATTAATACTTTCATGAATGGGACTTGTGATAACAGGCATGAAATACGACGAAATGAGCGGTAAGAAAACGTTTTTTTTTTACGCGTAACTGTGGGTTTGGGACATGGAGAATGCCTGATTGTTTTAGAATTTTCCAAAATAGCAGCAGATGGTGGTGTGGTCATCCAGTGTGGTTTCTCAGTGACAGAGGACCAGATCACGCTCACCCATGCTGACCCCTAATGCACACAGATCTGTAGTGACCCCCCCCTCCCCACCACATGTATGTCACAGTGAGGCTGTTAGTCATATGGGGTCATGACATGTGCTCCCTAGTAGCACTGGAGTGCGTGGAGACACACACACTGCTTCTCCTCACACAGAGACACACTGGTGCTGTAGTAGGAGGCTGGCATTTTTAAGGATTACTGCCTGAATGTTTCTGTTGTACAGTAATTGAGACAAGGGAGTATCAGTGCTAACATGTAATAGCTGTGTTCGGCAGTGTATAAATATCACTGTCACTGCAGACCGTCAAAAGTCAGCAGGGTTGTAATCTCTTGTACACATGTTCCCTGCCATACCCCTGCAGATGTGTGCAGGCAGGGAGCCGCACAGGGTAGCCCCGCGCCTGCACACACGATCTCGCGCATGAACATCTGCATGAACACTAGTACTTCATTCAGCCTGGACTTCCTAGAGGCAGAGATTTACCGCCATATTAAAAAGTCGCTTATGAAATAAAGCCTTCTTCTGGAAGGTTTGTGCAAACAAACAAGACAGTCATGACCAACCAGGCCACACACTTCTGCTTCGTACATCCTGACCAAAGAATCTGTTGACGGCCATCCAAAGGCTGCCGGATTCCGCGGAACCCTTTGATTGCTCATAAACGATTATGGATTAACATTACAGGGAAACATGTTGATGTGCTGATTTATCCCTTTTGAAATCCAAATGTGGTTACATTCTGTCTCTTTGGTCGCTTTTTCGCCCCATCTTTTCAGATTTTTTCTTTCCTGAACGGATCTTAAGGAGTGAAGAGCAACGCCTGATGTTCCTTGCAAGCCTGTAACTTCCAGACAGCCGTCACCGCCGCTGTCACGTCATGGGAACCATGAATCGACGTCACGTGGAGAGCCGAGCTCCGGAGCCCGTGTGTAGCAAGCAGATTAAAGCGGAATTATCCGGTGCAGCCTGCAGGAAGGGCTGCGTGTGCAGGTGTATTCATGTGTATGCGTGTCAAAGCACACGGATAATACCCCAAGATAAGAACAACATAAAGCCATACAAATCCTGCCAGATATTTAAAGGGCATCTCCAGCTATTGACTGCAGATAAACAGAGCACTGCGGAAAGTCTTAGGCCACTGAAAATTATGTTTAAAGTAGTCTGGTGTAAAACTATGATATTATGCCTGGCTGGTGCCAGCCATCATGCTGAATGTGGCCAGCTAGCATCCCTTGTTTAAGAGAAACATTCTTATGACTTTTTATTGTATTGCTGTTTATTTGCATATATTGTAATACAGTCAGACCTTGGACATTCGTGAGGTTACATTCCAGAACCCGTCGCGAATGAGGAGGATTTGCGGATGTTTGGTGGAGTCACTAAATTAAATGTAACACAATACCTTTAAATAAAACAAATGTTTGATGTAAAGACAGAGTATAGTATTGCCTAATGGCTATTTGTCACTCTAGCACGTTAAGGTACAGTATACTAATGTTACCTCTACTAATTCATAGAATACGGCGTTGGCTGCCATTTTCTTTTGCATTCACAGTACGGTAAAATGAGTAAACGAATGGAACTGTAAACTTATTGACAGAAGTCATAACCAAGTCTATTGAATTGTAGCCAAGGTACAGTTCAATAAAATACGTAAAGGAAACATGCACTGTATGTACAGGGTACAGGTATTCAATTAATTCAAAATTACATAAAGACGTACAGTAATAATAAGTTGTAAAAATAAGTTGTAGTTTGACCACTTAACAGAGAGTGAGATCCGAAGGTGAGATCCTTTGCAGCAAAGGCATATAACTGCAGAGCTGCACTAAACAGATCAAAGAACTCTGTAGTTTCACAAATGCAGTGGAGCCAAATTCAAACCGAAAAATTTCAGACCCACTTGGCATCCTCATTAGCACGTGCATGTGAGTGTGTGACAGCGTGTGTGTGTGTGTGTGTGTGTGTGTAAGAATGCGTGGGTGTGGGTGTGGGATAGTCTGCCAAATGTGGTGCAGCACTTTCAGGAGACAGGCAAGCTAAATAAGAGTTATCAAGATGCACACCGAGCGAAGTGTTACCTTTTTAATAGTACCAGTGCCGTCTGGCAGCAGCGATAAGAACGAGAGAATCGGGAGCAGATGGAACTGGACGGAATGGTGATGAATTTCATTTCTCATACAATAGACTGGCTTTTTTCATTATTTATTAAAGAAGGCCCATTTTCTCCAGAATATTCTGTCCCACGTCGAGACGTCGTCTGCACGGTGTAGGTCATCTTTGGATAATTTATTAATTATTAGATAAGTCCGCCTTCAGTTGTTTAACAGATAGGTCAGTTTCTGGCATTTTGTCTTTGAAAAATTGGGTGAAGCATTTTAGTAAGTGCATGAACACGTTAAGGCGCAAGTAAATTTAACTGATGATCATGTGACTGTCGACACAGAGAAAGCAGGGCTGCCTAAACCTGACTGATGATATCAGAGGAAGTGATGTAGCCTGCCTATTACACTGCGTGTCAAAATGATTGGCTGGGGTCCTTCCATAAAAACACACGCACAATTACAATGACAAACTGATAAAACTCCCATGATGCACTGCGGATACAGACCTTAAAAGGGTGTCTCTTGTCCACACACTACACAGTTCATCTCCATCCCTTATTGCATTATTCGTTAGCGAAGCAGGAGGTCTTCATTGCATCACACATGAAAGAAATAAGAAAATATTTTCATGTTAGCAGTTTATGCTACCACACATTTATACTTGAGCTCCCAGCATAAAGCTAATGCACAACAGCCGTTTGGTTTCGGAGGCCCGAGCACAGTGCGTTTATTCAGAGGTCAATTCTGTTAACTTCTCACCTCCAGCTCCTTTCAGCGGCATGTTAACATTCTGGCGCAAAGTCCATAGGCTCCCCGGGGGACGGCGCAGGGAGGGCGGGACCGAGGCAGCACCGTCAGCAGGCATGATCACACATGCACTTTTTTCTGGGTTTTGATGTGCAGCGGTCAATCCACAAAGACCAACAAGTCATCTACGCTACAAAATGCTTCCATCAGCCCATGCCATGTGTTTATCCTGGCTCTGTCACAGCCCCACTGGGAAGTAGCTGAGGGGGTGTGCAGCCTCCTGGCTCTGAGCCAGCCGGAGCAGCTCTTCTGATAGTACGTCTGCCTTTAGTCCCCCCCCCATCTATTTAAGCCCCAGCTCCCCACCAGTCCTCATTTGGACCATGAGCTTCTGTTTTCCTATCTGTGCTAGTCCTGCTCTCACGTTTGTCACCTGAATTTCCAAGCTGCTACCTCAGTCTCATCTCTGCACGGCTGTTCCATTTTTAGGTTACCTTTTCTCTGCCGCCCCTGTCCAGTGCCCTGTTTCTTCCTTCTTCAAACTCTGCTCTCGTCCATCCTTGCCCTATGATTTCTGCCCCTTTCCTGATGCCCCTTGCTCCCAGTCATGACAGGATCCTACTCCATTGCAGCGCTGACTTGAGGGGCCGTTAATCACTGATGAATCAGTGATATTCCCATCCACCCCCTGCCTCGGCCTCTCCGTACCTCAGGAATCACCCACACTGAGCCAGCGACGGAGACCTAAAGGATGTGACTAAGCTCCCATTTAGTATCACCTGCTAGCTGTTTCTTCTGCTGCTTGGCAGGGATCCATAGCAGCGTCCTGTTGTTTCATTTTGTTTCACATTTACAGGCATTTACATTTAACATTCCTTCACGTCACTTGCCTTATAAGGCTTGTGTTTGTTTGACTACACAGTCAGTCAACACAAGTCCCTGACAAACAGGCAATTGAATAAGGGCATCATGACAGTATTTTATTGGGCTGATGGCCGCTTCCTGAACATCATAGGGAGCCGTGTATAAATACAAGAGATATTTGAGATGCGTGCGTCTGTGATGCATGGCTCCATTTATCAGCTAGTTGTCGGGATGCAGTGTCATATTACCAGAACAATCTCAGCTGCCCTGAACGTGTGTCAAAGCTTTGCATGTGCAGCATACATAACAAGCCTCTCTGGTGTACCAAGGATTCCCATTTCTCCTTGGATGTGGATAATTGCGCCTCTGACAAACTCTACCCACTTTAAGTGATATATGCAGAAGGAGATTGTGAAGTTACCAAGCTCTCCTGTTTGAGAAGCAGCTCAGAGAGCAAAACAAAACGAGAGAACAAGCCCCCCTGAATGAGAAGATGTAACGGGAGCTGGAGACTGTCCCAGCGCGGCTGGAGACACACTTTGTGAAAGAACAATAACAGCTCTTATTGTTGAAATGCTTAAATGAGGAAAACATATGGATTTGTGGATTACATCGTGCCTGGAGGGGAAGTAAAGCCGGGACCTGAGAAGGCCTTGGAGGAAGCCGGCGGGAAAACGGCGGCACTCTGGTTTGATTGGCGCCTTCAGAGCCGTAGGCGGTCACATCTGCATTCCCTCCACGTTCCCAGGTATCGGATTATGGTGGGGATTCTCCTCCAAGGCTGTCGGAGGCTACCGTGCTGGCGCTGCCGCCTCGACGCGTCGTGCCCGAGCCGGAGCCTGTGGGACAGGCCTTCCCGCTGATGTTCAGGCTGAACTTAGCGGCTTTGCTGAGCAGCTGGCTATCGTTCTCCTGACAGGACGTACCGCTCCGCCGACCAGTGATGAGGCTCCCGCCAGCACACGCACAATTAAACATCCACCCGCAGGACCAGCAGATCCAACTGCAGCCAGCGTAAAATATCTGCTGTTTATAAACAGAGGTAATGCAAGGAACACAAGGAAGTGACAGATTGCTGCTGGTGACTGCGCCTGCCACATCATGTCAGAGCCTGGCACGGCTGATGACAGGCAGATTTGAGTTGTTTGTGGTCGTCCCCTGAGGTTAAGAGGAGGATCAGGGTAGGAGATGCAGTTTTGTGAAGGGTACACAGTGAGGATAGGTGTATTCAATGAAGTAGAAGGATACAGCAGGGCTATTCAAATCACAGTCCTCAAGGGTCCAGCAGTGCTGATTTTCCTGCGTTCCTTTACCTGTGAGTCAGGTGTGAAGCTTATGCATCCAATTAGAATCAGTAATTCTTAAACTAAGTACTTGGGAGAACTGAAAACCTGGCCTGGATGTGTAATCGACTGCCAGATTTGAGGAGCCTTGGGGTACGGGATTAATTCGAAGTGGGTGATACAGTCAGGGTGGGAAAATGGGCAGTGTGGGCTGGAGGAGTAACATTATTATTGCAGTCATTATACGTAGCTGTTACGCTACACCCCAGGACGCCATTACGCGTTTGCTGGAAGCAGGTGTACTACCAGTCTTTCGCTGACAAGTGCACCGGATGAACGACCAACCAACCAAAAGGAAACAGAAGAGAAACAGAACCTGCCTCGATGATCGTCCCCACTCCGAGATGGAGGAGGGTAGAGTCTGGCGCCTGCAAGAACATTGTTTTCTGCAAGAAATACAGAGAACTCCAGTCTCAGCCTACTGTACTATTTAAGGATAGTGCCAATGGCTCAGAATTCATTTAATATAAATGGATTTTCTGGGCCTCATTAGGATCCTTTTCTCATTAGGGTCCTAATAGTTTTGATTGGATGGATTTCAGGAGAGTACAAGGGTTAGAGTTGTTCTTTTAGTGCTTTTCTTTAGGGGGCCTCATTCCCGTTTTGTGTCTTTATTTTGAACAATATCGCCTTTGTTGATTGACAAAACCTGCTGTCCCCATGGGACATCACACACCAGGACCTAGCAAGAGCAGATACTGGTGGAGGTGGCTGTTGAGTCCTATATGAGCTGAGATGATTTAACACCACAGAAATGTGGCCAAGAGTATAAACATGTATTCTTTTTAAAAACAAATTTGCATTTATTTCTCAACTGTTTTTGATAATAGGTGCCCATAGGCATTGCGTAAAAGAAGTATATTCCCATCTTGCGCTGTTGGATATAGTCCTGGCCAGTTGGCCAGCGTTTCGTGTACAGTTATAATACAAAAATAACAAAAGCACGGCCAACATAAAATCATCACTAAATTTATCGCTGTTGATCATGGTTAGGTGAGACCCTTCATGTGCACCAGCAGTGCCCATTAATCTGCTGCACATTCTATTTCTGTTTGGGGTTTAGTTGAGCTGGGGGGGGGAGGGGATGGGGTGAGGCACAAGCAGATTCATGAACAGAGGGTTGTAGGTTCAATTCTTTGGCAGTTAAAGTGAAGGCAAGGCCGTTCACAGAACCCCAGCTTCCATGTCCGTCAGATCCTTGGTGGTGATGTAACTTCCTGCTCCACACTGGAGAAATCCGCACTGTTCTGCAGCCAAGTTGCCCTCACAGCAACAACTGAAATTATAATTCAAATTTAAAGTGAGATGAATGTGCACCTCCTAATATAATTTTTCTATTTTATCATTTATGACTGCAATTTATAGCCTGCCAGTCTTACAGCTTTATTTTATGGTGCGGTTCTGTACTTATTTGTATTCCAATATACCTGCTGGTTAAAGCATGTAATAACCAATCAGCCTGCTAATGCGAAAAGGTGACCATGTGGAGGTGACCCCAAGCTGCCCCCCCACACAGCAAACCCATCAGAGACTGACTCATGTAGTACAGAGGTGATGTATGTATGTGTGTGTGCATGCATGTGTGTGCGTGTGTGTTTGCGTGCGTGTGTGGCAGTGTGTGTGTGTTTGCGTGCGTGTGTGTCTGCATCTGTGTTTGCGTGCGTGTGCGTGTGTGTTTGCGTGCATGTGCGTGCTTGTGTGTGTGTGTGTTTGCGTGCGTGTGTATGTGCATGTGTGTGCGTGTGTGTGTGCTGTGTGTGTGTGCGTGTGTGTGTGTGTGTGAGCAGTGGGATGCTGTAGCTCACAAAATGGGGGGGAAGAAGCAGCACAAAGAGTAGCGATGAATAATGGATCTGGCCTGGGTTAGCAGCTTTTCGCCTGTATGCTAATAAATCAGTTTCGATCTGCTGCTTTCCCAGGAACTTTGTGGAAAACTGTTTTTTCACCACCCCCCTCCCCCACTCCAGGCCCTTATGGAAACTCCCATCCATCGGGTCAAATGTAAAAGTTCCAAAACGCAAACTGGTTTGGCTGAAGAGAATGGACCCATAAACCTCACGAAACTGGAAAAGATTGCTTCTGACATGTCCGCTTTTATCGTCCCCATAACATGCCATCCCTGGGCAATTCCCAGAGCTGCTTAACTCTTCACAGGACACTGTGTCACTCCTTTGCAAGATCTCTCACTTACTGGCCTCCAGAGAGACCAGAAAAAAGGCTTTGGAACATCTACGACCCGGTGGCATAGAGATCAGAGATTGTTCCTGCGCTGCAGTGCTGAATAGTATACGCTACAACACCTATATCACAGTATGCTAATAACAGCTGGTCCCCTGTCTTTAATTTTAAAGTAAACTCCCCCTTGAGTGACAGAACAGGATTCAGGTTCCTGCCAACATGGAGATACTAAGTAATTAATCTCTTTTATATTACTTGTAAATTCCCTTTGAAGCAGCAGTTACTCTGTGAATCCCCGGACTTCTGAATAACACGCATCCATTCTGCTGACGGAGGCGCTGCGAGTGCAGGACCAGTGCTCCCGGTGGGCCGGCAGCTTGCAATCTGCTGCTTTCACATCCACTAGCTTAACTGCTGAGCAGCCTGCTGCTGCCAGAACCTGAAGAGAGGTTATTAAGTTGTTAGTTTGGCACAACCCAACTGGGCCTTGTCGCCCTCCCTTGGGTTTGAGCTCTGACAGTGGCCCGAAGAGAATTCCTCCTGAGGTAACACCACTACCATCGTGACAGCGTCGTACACGTGCAGAAAGTCAAGCGCGAATGAAGAAAACTTTCACAGCCATGAAATCTGTATGCCGTGTCTTTGATTAGAAGCCAGCCACGCAAATCGGAAGCGCATGCGGGGCACTCTGACATGCTTGGAAGTGTGCTCTCTGCACGTGCTCACAGATCCACATTCCAGCCGCTGCCTGATTGCTCCCTGATGACTGCCGTCCGACAGGAGAAAGCAGCCTCTGTCACGCGGATGTGTGACAGTGGAGACGGTGCTGCTGTGACTTTGAGATCTTCTGCTTCGCCGCTCCCGTACTGTGCCGTCTTCTGAATCGCCATGTGGTTGGACCGCGATCACACCCCACATCACACTTACCGACTTTCCTGCGGAAACACTCGCAGCTGGAGTGAGTCTTTACTCGCATAAGTTGTGCAAACCAGGTTAAGCCTGTCGGTGAAAACTCTAATAAATACATTTCTCCTGGGATACAGCAGGATGCTTTTAGTTCAAAGGCACATTTCTGTCGCCACTCTGCTGCCTGATGCCCCTCCCCTCAAGGTCTTTCAGCAAGTGGTGTTACAGAGTCCTTGGCTTTTCTGGACCACAGGAAGCCCCCTAAGCATTCCAACAGCAAATATCACTCTCAGTTCTGGGCTGAGGTTTCGTCTCATGGGTGGATTCTGCTTCCTAACACCAGTCCTTGTGTCAGCGGAGTAGGCAGAAATCCTCATCTGTGTGCTTAGTTGGGTGTCCAAGGTTCAAACCTACAACTTGTTTTTTGACACACAATTAAGCAAGAGAAAGATTCCCCACTTCCCCACGTCTCCTGCTTCCTTGGGTAGCAAGACTAATTGTGTGTGAAGTTGCTTCGGTGGGAGGGAGGGATGCGCCCCAAGTGGTGGCTCTGCTGTCCGCTCATTGGATGGCTATTGTGGAAGGGTTGCAGTGCATGCTGGGTAGGGGGTCAAATGTTGTGGCAGTGTACAGTTTGCCCAGTCATCCTGTTTGGCTGCATTACTGAATGTTGACGTGAGTTTTTATATTGGTGTGCAAGCTTGTGTGTCCTTCAAGGGTCCATAGCGATTGGATCGCACAGCTCAAAAGCCAGTAGGGTCTATTTAAAAAGCCCGGCCTTTCTTACCAGCCATACGGTCACCAATACATCTTCTTCCCAAAAAAGGGGGGTGGGGTTATGCTAATTCCTCATGAGATATAATTGCTTGAGAAATGGATGAGGGGTTGGGGGGGGGGCTCTTTTGTCAATATTCATGAAGCAGGTATTTATCTCTGTGCTGTGAGGTCATCTCCTCACAAATCGTCTGTGATCTTCTCTGAGATGTAAACAGGGAGGGACCATGCTGAGAGAGGCCCCCTTACATCCATCTTTTCCAAATGAGCTCTAATTAAATGTTATACTTTTCTCCCCTGGGGGTGAGAGAAGGCCAAAGGTTTTTACTCACAACACCCCCACCCCCACAGGCAAAATGCTGCTGATCCATGATTCATCTCCAGTCCCGTGTCTTTCTCTTTTTCCAGCGACCTAAACCTTTGTGAAGTGTGCACCATAAAACTGAAATAATCCCAGAACAGCAGCAGTAATAGTCATAATGCTGAGGAACAAAGAGATGTAATTCTAGAGATAAAAGCCCCCTGAAACAATGTCTGACAGCAGGGTGTGCGGTCACTGCCTGAGAGTCACTCAATAACAGTCACCGAATAAGAGTCACTGGATGGAAATTAAAAAAATTGAGAATATATACCTGTATAGGGAAGCCAAAAGGGAGCAATATTTTGTGAATTTATTTGAGCCTGGCGGTGTGACTCCCTCCCCACCCCCGCAGAGTGGGGCTAATACAGATATCTGCTGTGGGTCTGCTGGAAAAGGCCGGACTGCTGTCCATGGTGCTGATCTCCTCTGGTGCTGAAGCTCCCTCCTCGTGGCTGAGCACCCCCCCCCCCCAAGCCGCCCCTCCCCAGCCGGAGTCCGGGATCCACGCAGCGGCATGAACAGCTGTGTCACATGACGGCAGAGTCGTCTAACAGCTAACAGGGGGGGGAATAGAATGTTCAGCAGGCCCCTGCAGGTCAGACTGCTGCCACATCACTGCAGGACCACTGCTGCCTGGCCAGTTACACTGCAAAACACAGCACTGTGAAGATCCAGTAATCAGGTGTTTCTCAGCTTTGGATTCGCTCGCCAACCCTGAGATTTCATTTCATGAAGACCGAGCTCTTAATAGTAATCTATCTGGACCTTGGTTCAGACTGAGCGAATCAGTCACGTAAATGTAAACGCAGCGAACACTCTGGCATTAAACCTGATTCGCTTTAATGATGAAATATTGATGACTCAAACAACATCCCTTTAAGATCGAACAATACAGTATTCCTCGGTTCGTCTAATCAATGATTTGATGGACTTAATGTAATGACTGCCGAGGGAGGAGACCAACAAGTGCATTTGAATGATATACAGGAAAAGGGTCAATCAGCAGTTTAGAAGAACATGAAGGTAAACAAATCTAAGCTGAGATCCAAATTGGTAGTCAAATCAGAGGCGGGAATCGACGCGGGTAGTGCAGGGGAAATAACCAGATCGACAAGCGCGAAAACCAGGAGAGCATTCAGGAGTCAGACTCAACGCAAATGACGAAACAAACACCTAGCGGGGGGGTGGGGGGTGGTGGGGGGCACTCAGTACTTCACGAATATGTGATTGAACACCAGGCGCCTTTATTCCCTGTAAAATAAGCCAGCATGATGAGTTAAATGTGTGCTTTAGTATTCAGGGGAGGTGGAGCGGGATCTGAGTGTGTGGCTGTATGGATGCTGCGCTCCACACAGGTGTGAAACTTAACAATAGGTTAATTAAAAGAATACTCTAAGCTCCAGCTTATTGTCAAAGCAAACACAGAACATAGTAATATGATGGCATCTCGTGCAAGAGAAATCGGCAGGACAAATACCAGGTAACGGAACCTTACTCAGTCCCCTAATCGCACGAGCCCCTCGTCCTAAGGCCGTCCCACCCTTCCTTAACCAAGGACAGGCAGTGCATGACAATAATGGCCCCCTTAAATTATCCATGTCTAACTGCTCCATGTAGAAGCTGGAACTTCCTAAAAACATAAAGTCCAGCAATTATGTACAATATTCATCTTCTCATTGTCAAAAAACGATTGCCTTACTTATAAGAATTAGGATGCACAATTTGATCTCTTTAATGCAGGTACTCTAAGATGCCCTTTAAAAACTTCATGGGGCAACTTCCAGAGCGGATCAGGTGACCATATTTGCCCTTTTCTGCTTCGTGGTGTGCTGAATTTTGTCAAATCCCACTCGGTGGAGTGATTGAAGTCACTGTTTGGGAAATAATTCTAAGCTGACTCAATATATTTGACACCTGCATGGACCCCCCACCCCCCCGTGTTACCCCCTGCTGGCATAGAAAAACTGCCCGAGGTGCCTTGAGAACCAAGGCGGAAAGAGTTCAGGGGATATTACATGCTGCACTTCCGATTTCGAAGACTGTGTCAGGATTTATCCAAACCCCTCCGTGAACAGTGCAAAAATCTCCTTTGGAATACAGTCAATCTACTTCCTCCCCCACATGCCAGACAGACTGTTTAGCCTGAGTTGTCCCATTAATTCAAACTTTATTTAGTACGCTGCCCCTTATAGCCTTGCCAAAGTACGCCACAAAGTGACAACGATACGATAAACATGGAGTGTACAATGAAAATAATGTTCTAAGGGCAAGAAAGCTGGTACAGAAACGCTGTCGAGGGAGTGCTAGAAAACAGCAAGATAATGAACAGAAAAAGGAAATTACATTCACACACGGAACTTGCAATTGCATACAGATTAAAGTGTCGCCAAAGCTGAACACATCTGCCGTTTGTCTCACTGAACACAGGAAGTGCAGCGAGGTCCACCTGCATGGATGGACATCCACCTTTGGGGCCTCTCGACAGACTGGCACTCGGTTCGCTTAGAACAAGCAGAACTGGCTCTGAGTAACCAGGGAGATGCTCTGGGCTTGGGTGTACGAGGGAACTCGTGTCTTTCAAACTCTCCATGCGGTTACTAGGAAATATGAACATGCGAATAAGATGATTAAGAAACAGATGATTCTGAAACACAATCATGCAGTTACTCTTAAACTGAATTTGTTTTTGGCTGCTTTCTGATATTCAGCATTGCACCCGTGTCTATTTATCATTTCCAACTCAATGTTTCCCACAAGTAAATTTTAAAGTTAAGCCTGTGATTTACTATACTAAAGTATATTTGACTGATTGATCATTGATGGGCAGCTTCACATGATAATGCTCAACATTCCTGCGAAATATATGTTTCACTCAACACCCCTGAGGGCTGATGCTTCTCCAGACGTAGTTTACATATTTCATACATTCATATTGACAGTGTATATAAACACATTGTGGATCAAAGGCTGAAACTCACTGGACTCCTGTTGCTGCCTTGCATGTAGCTATTCATCATGTTTTATTTATATTCCTACTAGGAACGAATCCTATACCCAACCAGCCCTGTTACTTATCAAAGTTAATCACCTACCATTAACCTGAAATTCCATTGTTAACTATTAGTGGGATTCTCTTTAACGGATGTTTCTCTAATTACACCAATTAAAGGAAACTTGTTTTCTAATTAATTACGTCAGTCATCACAGTTGTTAACGAGCCTTGGTATTAGGGCCTCAGGGTGCTACAGATAGTAACGCCAGTCCCACACGTCTCCAGGTTGTTCGGACACCGGGGCTCTTATAGCACATTGTCCTTGTACCGCGCGGGGTCTCTCTGGCTCCTCTGATTTCATCCCGAAGTCCAAATGCATGCTGTTATTGGAATGGGTGTCTCTAAGCAGTCTATAAACTGTGGTGGTGTGTGTGTGCGTGTGTGTGTGTGTGTGTGCGAACAGGTATACCTATCCTTATGGGGACACAATGTCCCCATAACGTGATAAATATA